>JAZKJV010005119.1:0-401009 GCA_037367405.1 Ottelia alismoides | reverse complement strand
TAAGTTGCACTCTTTGGATGACCAGATGCGGCGGGAGTTGAGTAGGGGGGAGATTTTCGTGATGGCTGAGAAGGAGGCAATAGGTGCTTCGGGGGGGCTGATTTCCGGTTGGCGTTCCGATTCCTTCGATCTGCTGGGGACTTTTGCCTCCCAATTCACCTTGTCGGTGAGGCTGCTGCGGAGATCGTTTGGGATATGTCTGTTCTTCACTAATGTGTATGGCTCGTGTCGGCGTGAGGACGGTAGCTTGGTTGCGGATCTGGAGAGTGTTGTGCCTGAGGTTGGCGATGCCATTTGGATCATCTGTGGCGACTTCAATGTCACTTTGTTACCGGATGACAAGCCGGGGGGAAGTGGTGGTTATGATCCTGGATCTGCTGATCTTAGGGGAGTGGTTCATTCTCAGGGATTGTCTGTTGTGGATGAGGTCGGGTGCAAGTACACTTGGAGGAATGCGAGGTCGAGGTCCAGACTTGACAGGTTCCTGATGTCAGTTGAGGCAGGGGAGGCTTTCCTTTTGGCGAGGGTCTGGGCTCTTCCGAGGACTCTATCTGATCACACTCTTGTTCTATGGTTTTCTGGGGAAGAGAGCTTGGCTCGGTTCTCCTTTCATTTTGAGAAGAAGTGGATGCTGGAGGAGGGGTTCCGGGACCTGGTGAATGAGCACTTACGGGATGTAGCAGTGGTGGGCTCGGCAGTGTCGCGATTTGCGGCCAAACTTGAATCTCTGAGGCAGCTGCTGTTGACTTATGGGAAGGATGTCGTCAGGAGGCGACGGGATGTCAGGGTGGAGGCAGAGGCTGGGATCTCCAGGTTGGATGGGCTTGATGATGATCGGGGACTATCTCCGGAGGAGGTGGAGGAGAGGGCAGCGTGGCTTGAGGCTGTGCTTCGAGAGGACAGAAAAGAGGAGGTTCATTGACGGCAGAGAGCGAGGCAGAAGTGGCTGAGAGAAGGTGACGTGAACACGCGGTTCTTCCATTCCGTGGCATCCGGAAGGAGAAGGAGCTTCTTGCATGAGGTGGAGGTGGGGGGTCAAAGAGTGTCTGGCGAGAGGGACATTGGGGTCGCCTTGCGGGAGCACTTTGTGAGGGCTTCCAGGAGGGTGTCGGTTGAGGATGGCTGGGGCTGGTCGGGTTGGGGGGCGAGGTCCCTGAGTGGGACCCAGGCTGATTCGTTAGTGGCCGTTTTCACGGAGGAAGAGGTGCGCAGGGCGGTTTGGGAGCTGAATGCCGATGGGTCTCCGGGGTCGGATGGTTTCTCTCTTTCCTTTTACAGGGAATTCTGGGAAATGCTGAAGGGGAACCTCTTGGAGGTTCTGACTGAATTCAGGGGGGCAACAGGGGTTTTGAGAACGTTAACAGGGCTTTGATTTTTTGCTGCCAAAGAAAGAGACCCCAATTAGGGTTGGTGACTACAGGCCAATTTCTATCTCCAATGGTATTTATCTCATTGTTGCCAAGGTGTTGGCGCGCAGGCTTAGTGGGGTCTTGTCCTCTGTGATCTTACCGACCCAATCTGCCTTCATTCCGGGTCGGTGTATGGAGGATGGAATAGTGACCGCTTCGAAGATCAATCGTGAGTGGAAGAGGGCGCAAAAAAGGGGCAGTTTAGAAGATTGATTACGCCAAGACCTATGATTGTGTCAGTTGGAGATTCCTGTGGACAACGCTGCAGAAAATGGGTTTTCCAGAAGAATGGATTGCTTGGGTTAAGAGATGCGTCATCACTAGCTCCTACTCGGTGTTGGTCAATGGAAGGCCGGAGGGGGGATGGTTCCAACCACAGAGGGGGTGCGTCAGGATTGCCCTCTTGCTCCCCTGCTTTTTGTGTTGGTTATCGATTGTCTTGCGGTCTTGTTTCAGCGGGCGGTGGAGGAGAACTGGTGCGAGGGCTTCAAGATGGGGGACATCTCAGTCCAGGTGTTGCAGTATGCAGACGACACGTTAATCTTCCTAGGTGGGACGGAGGAGCAGAACCGTAATGCGGTTATTTTGGTGGATATGTTTGGGTGCCTCTCTGGGTTGCAGATTAACAGGCAGAAGTCGGTCCTAGTTCCTATGAGTATGGATGACGAGGAGAGTATCCGGCTGGCGGAGTGGGCAGGATGCCCCCTGGGGAGATTACCGATTACCTATCTGGGGTTGCCTCTGGTTGATGGCAGGTTGAAGAGGTCCGATTGAGACTGTGTTCTGCGGAGAATGGAGGAGCGGCTGGAAGGCTGGAAGGCTGTCACTCTGACCAAGGGTGGGAAGCTTACCCTGCCGAAGCATGTTCTTTCAGCCATCCCGACTTTTTTCTTCTCGACGAGATTAATGCCTGTTGGTGTTAGAAGGAAGATGGAGACTTTGATGAGATCCTTTTTCTGGTCAGATGGAAGGCAGGTAAAGAGGGGGTTACACCTAGTGGCATGGAAGGATATTGTTGTTCCTATTGCGGAGGGGGCCTGGGGGTCAGGGACGTGGAATCTATGAACAAAGCTTTGTTGGCCAAATGGGTGGTGCGCATTTGGGGTCCGTACGATTCGCCGGTCTTGCAACTGCTGAGAGAGATTTATGGTGTTACGGGGGAGTTGGTGGCAGTGAGGAAGCGTCATGAGTCTTCCTTATGGAGTGGGATTCGTGCAGTGCTTCCGGGGCTCCGGCCTCTTCTTAGGCCGATTTTGGGGGACGGTCTCCGATTCCGGTTCTGGCTGGATGACAGGACGGGGGAGGGGGCCTTGGCCTACCGCTTTCCAACGTTGTTGGCATTAGCCGTGGATAGGGGGCACAGGTGGCGAAGGCCGTCGACTCTGGGGCGTGGGCACCGAGGTTCCTTTCGGAACTCTCGGATCAAAGATTGGAGGATTTTTTGCGGATGCAGTCTGAGATTCCCCCTGTCGGGGAGATGTCGGGCAACCCGGACCATTTTGAGTGGAATGATGGTAAGTTCTCGGTTAAGGCTGCCTATCGGAAGTTGTGTTGTTTTGGGGGAGTGCGATGAAGATCTCTGTGCTGACTTGAAGGTGATTTGGGCTGCTAAGATTCCGGTTCGGGTTAAGGTCTTTCTGTGGTGTATGAGGAGAGATCGTATTTGTGACAAAGTGAGAAGAGGTAGACTGCTGGGCGAGACGGATCTAACGTGTGACAGATGCGAGGACGAATTAGAGGACGTGGACCACATTTTTTTGTTGCAGGTCGTTGGCAAAGGTTTGGGAGTCTTTGGGGCTTCTGAGGGTCCAGGCATCCGATGCTGTACAATTTTGGAGATCGATTCGTGGGGTCGGCATGGGGTCTTCCGATGATGTCTCCAAGCCCTTTGCCGCGGTTTGGGCTATTTGGCTTGGTAGAAATGATACAATTTTCAAGGGGTAGTGGTTTTACTTTGAAAATGTTCTTGCTCACTGTAATACTTTGTACAACTTCTGGTTATCCAACTGATGTAACCTCTCTTTTCTAATGAATGCTTTGGTGTGGTGACTCCCGACTCGGGAGGGCTCCCCCGTTATTTTGTTCAAAAAAATCTATATCCTTTTTAATTCATGGCATATCCTAGGGAAACACGTTTTACAGCTCTGTCAACAAGTTTGTCCCTTCAAGGACAAGAATATGAACAAAAGTCATACACGTAAAAACCCTTGGAAAAACATGAAACACGACCTTTCCTGAGAAAAGGACCTCGATATTACATGTTCACCAATGAAGGTGGATGACATTCAATTATAAGATGTCGCGATAAGGACCACCCCAATAAGTAGAGGGAACATGACAATCAATCAAGAGAGTACATGCAATGTCAAGGATATGTCGATTTTGCGCTCAGCAACCCCACTCTATTGAGAAGTGTAAGCGAACTAGTCTGGCTAAGATTCCATTTTCAGAGAAAAAGGACTGCATGTCATGGGAAAGGAACTCCTAACATTATCAGACCTAAGGGCCCGTTCGGATTGGGGGTTACCCCCCACTTTGGGTGGGTAACCCCCCAAAACCCCCATTTTTAACCCACTAGTGGGGCCCACTCATTTCTCATCAAAAGAATTATATATTATACCATCATATCATCTAAAAATCATAAAATACTCAACTTATACTCACTATACCAAACTTCAATACAATCACATCACAATAAACACCCACCTTTTCAAAATTTCAATACAATCATATCATAATAACTATCAACTTTTTCAAATTCCAATACAATCACATCACACAAACCCTCCCAACCCTTAACCCACCAACCAAACACACTAAAACGAAAACGGGTTATCCACCCCCGGATAACCCCCAGAAAACCCATCAACCAAACGCACTCTAAGAGTTTTAATAGTCGTACCAAATTTATTCTTTATTTCATTAATAAATCGAATAATAATAAGAAGAAATACATCAGACTTGTTTTCCATTAAGGTCATGACACATGAGAAAAATCATCTATGAAGATCAAATAATATTTGTTTCCTAGACGACTATCTGGGTCCCCATATATTAATTTGGGCAAGCTAAAAAATACTACAGAATGAATATTTCCAAATGATGAGAAAGAATTCTTATGATGTTTCCTCAGTTGGCATGTCTCGCACTCTATCTTGACAATGGGAGGGAGCTGGGAAGAACACGAGGAAGCTTCTGTATAGACAGTTGACCCAAACATCGATGCCAAAAAGCACCAAGGATGCTGAAAAAGAAGTCCCATAGTAAGTGACAATCCCATATGACTCAAGAAAATGGTAGACATCCCCACCTCCTTCTTCACTGCCCGCACCAATCGTCCTCCAAGTTATCATATTCTGGAAACCATAAGAAAACACGCCAAATATCGCTCGATAATTGAGCTTGTTGCAAATATGGCTAACAAAAAGAAGATTGACGGGAACTTTTGGGATAATTAGAACGTTAGTAAGCCTGACATTAGGAGTGAGGTGGACATCTCCTCTCCCCATTATAGGGGAAAATATGCCATCGACCACATATACACACAGTCTAGGAGGGACGTTGTGCATTTGATGTAGGAGATTCTGTTCTCCACTGAGGTTCTCCACTGAGGTGAGTGGAGACACCTATATCAATCAATCCCTCTGTTTTAACAAATTTATTTATGGAAGCAACAAAGAAACACATACGAGCGACCCTTGCAGACTCTGAAATATTGCTCTCGTGTGACTGGGAAGACTTACTGGGGTGTATCATGTTCAGGCGCAGCATCAAATCTTCGAAGTTCCTTCTAGAAATTCTATGGGAGGGCCACCACCTTCAGTTGTAGCTCCAGCAATGGGAGCGAAGTGACCATGTTTATTGTAGCAGGCGGCTTCAGTGTACCCAAACTTGTGATAGTAGATGCACTGAATTGTGCCTCAACCTCGTCCTGTTTCAAAACAGACCCTGCCCACGGCTTTTGAATGATCCACGACCACCTCGCCCAGATGGTGTAGCCAGTGTGGACACATTTCTCTAAACTTCAATCCTAATATCAATAATGAGGACATTAAGGAGGCTCAAAGTACTATAAGCCTCCTGAATAGTAGGGATGTGGACACATTTCTCTAAACTTCAATCCTAATATCAATAATGAGGACATTAAGGAGGCTCAAAGTACTATAAGCCTCCTGAATAGTAGGGATGACCGTAGCAGTAATCATGTGATCATGTGATGCATAGTTGGGATCGAGGCCAGCTAGGAGTACCAAAATCGCCATCTGCTAACGATGTTGCTTCTGTGCAATGTAGATGTATCATGCAATGAATGCATTATATCATTCAAATAGGGATTTTTAGAGAGAGAAGTAATAAGTGAGGAATTGCATGCATTATATCATTCAAATAGGGATTTTTAGAGAGAGAAGTTCTAAGTGAGGAAAGAGTCTGCTTGCTTCATATTCAACATGTCAAAATATGTCTGATACATTTTGCTGGAATTCTTCTCCTAACCATACATAGCTTGAATGGAAGTCCACATGTCGAAAGCAGTGGTGTAGTATACCAGTTCATATGCAATCCTGTTGATGACATTAACCATGATCCATTAACCATGATCCAAGAGGTGACCATCCCTTCATATTTTTCCCATGTGGAATAGACTTCTCAATAGGCTCTGACTCCAATAAAATATACTTCTTGTTGTATCCTTCTATGATCATGAAGAACATGCGGGACCACTTGAGATGGTTGGTCTCGTCCAACTTAGGGTCAAGCCAAACAGAACGCAAGTACTTTCTCCATCGTGTCCCCGAGATGTCACCTCAAAAGAAGACATCTCTAACAATTTGTCAGGCATGATACAAACAATGCCAAGACATAGGAGACTACTTAGGTCATAAGAGGACATGCAGAGGTTCTAAAACTGAGACGAAGCTGGATGGTGGCAGTTAAAGTGTATTTAGTGATGAAAGAATCATAGAAATGAGACCTGACTCACAAAACCACGTGTTACTGTGCTACGGCAAACGTCCTATGATGGTGTACTTTTACGCTCGGGAGGCACCTAAGAGCATTTGCCAATGGAGTCCATCCTGGAGCAACGACTTGAGGCCGCACACAATATCAAAGTTGGGTACATGGTGAACATGGTGATAGGAGTGATTGGGTGCTAGAGGTCAAGAGAGAGGTGATCCATCAAGAGGGGAGGGATATTAGGTGCTGGAGATCGACTCGCGATCGAGGGAGAGAGGGGTGAAGGGTAGCAATTGGGCACTAGAGATAAGGAGGGGGATGATCGATTTGGTAGGGCTAGCAATTGTCGAGCGAGAGTTGGGCCGACATGGATAAAGGCTGCAGCGTCGGTGGTAATGGTTGAGAGGGGAAGGGGAAACACACGTAAAAATTTTTATTTCTTTATTCATTATAGAAAAAGGACACCAAAGCTCTTTATATATAAATGGAGTCTTAGGATTAGGGTTACATAAAAGAACAACTCCTAAATAGCGAGTCGTCCAAAATACCCCTAGAGTTAGGGTTAACAACTCAACTTTCGACAATAGATCTGACATTGGAAAAAACTACTCTATATGCTAGATGTAGCATCAAAATCAAGTTTCAAAAAATACTCTTGGATGGATGTTGCAGAGGTGCTTTAAGCGTAATTGAATTACACTTCAAGATGTAAAGACTTTCATTCGTCAATATATGAAGCTTTATTGTTACAGAACCCCCCATTAATGTCGCTAAATATCATATTAACATGGTTGAACCAATTACCTCGGTATAGTTATATATGAAGCTTTATTGTTACAGAACCCCCCATTAATGTCGCTAAATATCATATTAACATGGTTGAACCAATTATCTCGGTATAGTTATGGACTTGTCAGTGAGAAAATTGGCAATGGATAACTTAGTGAGAAAATTAACAATGGATAATTTCGTCTGATCTGAAGACGAAATACAATCATCTGTGAAAAAAATTATGATGGATAGCCATGTCTTCTCAAAGTTGAGGAATATTTTCCTAATAAGTTCAATCTAAATCTAATGTGGGTTAATTGAATATAATTGACATCTAGCACTCAACCATAGGGTTAAGCGGATCTTGCATGTGAATATGTAAATATGATACCCACCTCACCTTTTTTTTATTTAAAGATGAAAAGAAAGAGAAAACCTAGCTGCCCAAAAGCTGCCAGGTCAAAGCTTCCATGGTTTTCCATAGATACTCTTAGTCTTAGCCCTGGAATTCTGAATCCACACCACAAAACTGGATCTATAGCTCCATGCTCCATCATAGCATACGTATAATAACACTAGTTAAACTTGCAACACTCCTAGGCACTTGACACAGAGTTCTTAAGACGGCAAACGAACAACTACCACCAAAGACCTTCTACCATTTAGAACTTGCTTGGCTCTTTATTCTAACCACGCATTCACAGCGACTTCAGTGGGTCTTTGACATGTGAACTATCAGGTCGATTACCCGACAACTGCGAGAAGAAGAAAGAGATCAGATGACAGGGTTATACCGACTCAAAACCAAACGACAACCAGCTGCTTTGCTGAATGCGAATAAAATTTGATGTTTACCTGTAACCCCACTCGTTATCGTACCAGGAAACCAACTTAACAAAGTTGTTGTTCAAAGAAATACCAGCCTTGGCGTCGAAAATGCTCGATCTATAAGGACCAACTTCACCATGTCAGACGACTTATAAACAAAGAAACGATTGCGACATCTGTCGATCGAAATTTATCATACCTGCAATCACCTATGAAGTCGGTGGAAACCAGATCCTCCTCGGTGTATCCCAATATGCCCTTGAGCTTGCCCTGGGACTCCTCTCTGCAGTAAAAATATTGCAGTACATAATTTTACGCAACTAAAGGAACTCTCAAACTGGCATCCAACTTGACCCATTTCGACCACCACCAGTCCATTTTATATCGTGGAAAAGTATATGCTGTTTTTCTAATGTAATGACTAGTTTTATGCAATATTCAGAATCATGTTGATGTCATATTGATTATAGAGATGATGTTGAGATGCCTTAATCCTAAGACATCGACAGCCCGTACCTGCTTGTTGGATAGTATGAACAAAACTCCATTAGAACTCACCTGATAGCTGCCTTAATCTGGTCATAAGAGGCTCCCTTCTCAAGTCTCACAGTAAGATCCACCACTGAGACGTTTGCCGTTGGAATTCTGAATGCCATGCCAGTGAGCTTTCCATTCAAAGCTGGAAGTACCTTTCCGACAGCCTATATAATGGATAAAGTTCACTACAAACTGCAGTGAAGCAAACATAGTTCATACCAGTTTATAGTTCATCACATGTACCTTGGCAGCTCCAGTGCTGCTGGGGATAATATTGAACCCTGCAGCCCTTCCGCCTCGCCAATCCTTGCTGGACGGCCCGTCAACTGTCTTCTGTGTTGCTGAAACAACATAAATTCCGAAAAGACAGCATTCAGAACCTCAAGAAATGATTCTGCTAAGCCAAAGGAGGAAATAATCACAACCTGTAATGGCATGAACTGTAGTCATCAGTCCCTCTACAATACCAAACCTATCATGTATGACCTATGAAAAGCCAAAGGAGGAAAAAATATGTGATTGATGAGATGGATCACTATATCATAACCCAATACTTCATTTGAATTGAACAGTAGGCGGTACCTTGGCCAAGGGAGCCAGGCAGTTGGTGGTGCAACTAGCATTGGACACCACGTCTAGATCGGGGGTGTACTCATGTTCATTCACCCCGACAACAAACATGGGAGCATCTTTGCTAGGAGCAGAGATGATGACTTTCTTTGCACCACCCTAAGCAAAGATAACACAAGACAAAATGATTATATACCCATAATTTCTCAGCAACTAAACAGTGGTGATTGTTCAAAAAGAGAACATTGTTTAGACAGCTTAGAATACAACTTCTAAGTATCAAACCAGAAATATACACGAACAAACGATTATAGCAGACACAGCTGCCGCAGTCAATGGACTATATTAGTATAACAGGAAATGTGATCAGACCAGTTCCACGTATTAAGATATCTAACTGTCAACTCATAATAAAATTAAATTGCAGAGTATTTGACTCAGGAAGTAGCAAAGAGAACCTTAAGGTGTGCAGATGCCTTTTCCTTGTCAGTGAACACCCCGGTTGATTCTACGATATATTCTGCACCAGTCTCGCTCCAAGGAATCTCATCAGGATTCCTGATGGTAGAAATCATAAACTCAAACTGGTGTGGAAAGGGAAAAATATAGATATATGAGACAATCAATCAATGGCAATGCTACCTGATACCATAAACAGCAACTTCCTTGTTACCAAACAGCAGTGTCTTGGAGTCCTTGACCTTCAACTCATGATGCTTCCAGTGCCCGTGCACTGAATCATACTTAAACATGTAAGTCTGCACCAATAGAACTCGATCACCTACCAAAATTCGTAGCATTGCATATACTTACAGATAAAACTATCCAAATAAAGAATAACATAACGGAGAATAAGCAGCCGATTCTTCTCAGGAAATTCAAGCTGTTAACTGTCACATCGAGGTATGCCATCCGCTACTTGCTTCGAGAGAGAACGAGATGGTGGGGATGAAAGAGGGCTCCCTTAGCGAAGGTGGCTCTCAGATGGTGCCGCTCCTCCTGGTGGAGGTCAACCTTTATAGGATGTGTAAAACCCCCTCGCCAAGTCCACCCTCTCTCATACGCCCATAGTTAGGTCTTCCGAGAAACCCACCCTTTGTAACCATCGGCCATGTAACTGCCGGCAACGGTTCTTGACCACGCGGTCATCGGACCATTCTACATCTCTCACCTGACCGCAGTGGTCAAGTCAATTAGACTCAAACTATTCGTATTATGTATGGAGACGTCTACATTGAGGTTCATTATTCATGGAAAACCTCTCCCTTAACTCATGCATTATTGAGTCACATTAAACGAACACGTTTAACGTAAGTGCTAGCTACTATTCCCTTGGTTAGAGAATCAGCTAACACATCACTCGTAGGTATATAGGTTATAATAATGTCTTATTTTGCAACTATATCTTGTATATAGTGATATTGGATTTCAATGTGTTTTCCTTTAGAACTATTAGCCCCACTATCGATCAAGCTTATTGCAGATTGATTATGACAATGCATTTCAACTGAACCTTTAACCAATTCAAGGCTTAAGTTTTCCAAAAAAAGGTTAATCCAAACCGCATGAGCGGTGACCATGTTGCATGCAATGTATTTTACCTCCTGTGTATGCCTATATACACACCTTTGTTTCTTGCTACCCCACGAAACGACTGCTCCAACAAACATGAAAGTAACATGATGAAGATTTTCTATCATCTACATCCCTCCAACATCTGCATCGAAGTATCCTACTACCTCAAGTGGTTCAGCTTGATACACCAATTTCAGATGTATAGTTCCTTTCCGATATCGAAAAATCATCTTAACAACTTCCCAATGTGCTGGTCTGGGATTACTTTGATATCTACTAACTAAACTAACTTGATAAGCCAAGTCAGGTCGAATGCACATTATTGTGTACATCAAACTTCCCACCACTTGTGTATATGAAACTTCTAAAGATTTCTGCCCCTTCCCATAACATTAACTCTTACTAAGTCTCTTTCCAAGTACAATCGGTGTAGGAGTTGGAGTGCAATTTTGCTTTCTAAATCTCTTTAATACAATACGTAAGTGTTTTTCTTGTTCCTAGAACATAGGATACTTCTCCCATATCCTTCATCTCAAATTCACTACTTAATTTCTCCTTAGAATCATTAAGCACTCCTATGTCATTACATGTGAGTAGAATGCCATCTACATATAATGACATGATGATAATAAACTTGCTCCCACTCTTCATGACATACAATTATCCAACTTATTTACAACAAATCCAAATTGGATAATTTTCTCAAAAAATTTGAGATACCATTGTCGTAAAGAACGTTTTGAACTATATAATGACTTTTTTAACTAACAAACCCTTTTCTCCCGACTTTCCACCTGAAATCCATCAGATTGTCGCATATAAATTTTCTCCTAGTTCTCCATTAAGGAACTTTCTTCACATTTATTTGGAATAATTCCAAATCCATATATGCGACTATAGCTAAGATCATTCTAATTAATGCAAACTTAGCAACTGGAGAGTAGGTTTCCTAAAAGTCGATTCCAGTTTGTTGAGCAGCTCATCCATCATGACAGTCGTTCATAATTCCGTCTCATTCGAAGCCATTGCTTCATTAAAGGATATAAGATCTATACAATCCATTATTAACTCAACTACGGTGTAACACGACACCTTGCATCCATAGAAATGATAATCTTCCATCCATGCAGGCTATATTCCGGATCTCTTGTTGTCGATTGTACTCGTGGGTTATGCAGGTACACCCACTTCCTCTAAAGGAATATCATTAATCATAGGTTCATTTTCTATATATGGATGATTAGTATCATCTCTACCAACACTTGTCTTATCTCCAAGTCATCTTTATTGTCTTGTACGACAATCAAAGGATCGAATTCCTCTACTTCATGTTCCTTCTCTTGATGAATTTAAAGGAGAGTTGCATAACGACTTTCGATTAGACCTTTAAGAATCTATATCCTTTAGAATGTTCACTATATCTACCAAATTTGCACTTTAATGTCTTGAAGTCTAGCTTGTCTCTAAGCTGACCCGGTACTAAGATATGTGCAACACATCTCCATTTCCGGAGATGATCCAACTCGGATTTCCTACCATCCAAATTTCGTATGACGTTGATTTTATAGACTTGGTGGAAATCCGATTATGTATGTAGTTAGCAATCGACATTGCTTCTTGTCAAAATTTCTTTGAGAGACCTGAGTATGACAACATACACCTAACGGCATTCATCAGTGTTCTATTCTTTCTTTCTGTCACACATTTTGTTGCAATGTATAAGGTATTGTAGTCTGCCTACAAATGCTTGCTTGAATGCAGTATTCCTCAAACTCCTTTGAGGTATATTCTCCACCTCTATCAGTCCTAGGGGTCTTAATTCAAATTTGTCTCTACTCTTGTCTTGTATCTCTTCAATATTTCAAAGACTTCTGCCTTACTTCCTAAGATGTAAACATAAGAGAATTAGAGTCGTCGTCAATGAATATAATTAAGTATTCATTGCTTCGGTGTGTATTGACGTTTAATGATCCACATATGTCTGAATGGATCAAGCCTAATAATTATTTTGACTGAATTCTTGTCGATGATGATTTTCTCGTGATTTTACCTATCGGACAATACTCACAAGACAATGTCCTTGCATATGTAATCTTAGACAAAAGATCATATCTAATCATTTGATCCATTTTGGAATTTCCTTTATAATCTTAATCTCATGTGTCATAAATCATAATCTGATAAATAACACAGAGAGCATTCAGAGCCACATTTATAGATTCACTAAAACTTCTTACAGGAAGAAAGAACAAGTCATGCACATGTACAAATTTTCCCATGACATAGACCTTATTCTTTCCTATACATACACGTTTATTACAAATTAAACTTCAAAATCTTTCTTGAACAGGACTGAAACATATATGATGTTCCAACATATTCTTGGAGCATACAATTACATCTTAAAGTATGATTATCGCCCAGGTCAAGTCTGTATGTCCTAACATCTTCAACATCCAACTAGGTGTTGTTGCCCATGAAGATCCTCTGTTCATCTTTCTTCAACTTCTTGAAGTCCACTAGCCCCTCCTTTATCTTGGCATTGTGACAGGTTGCACCAGAATCAATCAACCACCCATCACAGTCCGTGACTGCGGAGTTTCACTCCACGATATCCGCGAAATCAATTTTCTTTTTGCCTTCATTTTCAGACACGTTGGAATTTTCTGACTTCTTTTTAAGATAATTGACCTTAAAATAGTCATATTTGTCGCAACCGTAGCGGGAGCTATGCGGGTATTTCTCATCTCTTTCTTAAAATTCACTTTCGAGGGTCCTAATCTCTTCTTTCGTTCACCACATTTGCTTCTTTTTCTTCCTCAACATCAAAGATCCCAACTTTCGATCTTTTTGTCGAAAGGTCCTGCTCAATCGCCAGCTGTGCAGGTAGGCCCGTCACACTCTTGATGTTGTCTTTCATCCTCAAGGATGTGGCAACCATGTTGAATGATGGTGAGAAACTTCCTAAAATGGTTGATATATGCATCTTCTCCGGAATCGCACATTCAGCAGTCGCTATATCATTGACCATCACGATCATCTTGTTCACGTGCTCGAGGATGTTTTTAGATTACTTCGTTCTACATGAGCTATACTTGTGTAGGAGAATCCGAACACTTACTTTCGACTTGGAGTGATATTTTTCTTTAACGACAGTCCAGAACTCATATGCTAATTCGTAGGTTTTGAAAATCTGAATCAAATTCAACTCCATATGAGTCAGCATAAAGCTCTTAACCCTATAATATGTTTTCTCTCATTGTTCATGGGACCTAATTTCCTCCATGGTTGGATTCTCAGATTAGGTAGGATGGAGTGTATGTTATCGTGTAGCAGGTCAAAGTAGATCATTCTACTCCACAGTTCATAATTAGTACCGTTGATGTACTCAATTTGCCCCATCGCAACAGCAATGATTTTGCTTGTCATTTTTTGATCTCTCATCGAGGGTTTCTAGATGGGAGAAAAAAGAGTAGCGACGACGACACGACAAGATATACACGGAAAGGGTTGAGATCGATGTCAAGGGCAACGATCAACGATGACACAAGGAGTTGATCGTGACCAGGATCAAGGAATGCTCTGATACCATTTTCGCATCTAGGTATGTCGTCTGCTACTTGCTTCGAGAGAGAACGAGATGGTGGGGATGGAAGAGGCATCCCTTAGCGATGGTTGTTCTCAGATGGTTGCTTCTTCTGATGGAAGTCGACCCTTTATAGAGATTGTAAAGCCCCATCGCCAAGTCCATCCTTACTCCCATGCCCACAGTTAGGTCTTCCGAGAGACCCGACCTTCATAACTGTCAATTGTGTAACCACCTACAGTGGTTCTTGATCATGCGATCATCGGACCATTCTACATTAAGTACACATCATTATTAATATTTCTATTAGTTTCTGCATCCAAGTCGCAGAAGACGTAGATTTCCTATTAGAAGCCATTAAAATACAAGGTTGTATCTAGGTTAAGCAATAGAAACGTATAAACTTGTTCATATAAATATAATGTGCAACCCCATATTTTGATTAATGTGAGAATAAGGGATAGATACAAGAGTAAGACCACTAGGCCATCATTTCCCGAGTTTTGTAATCTCGCATTGTGGAGGGTTTGTAGGTAAATCATTGTAAGTTTTTTTGCATTTTTTCACATGACATTAGAGTCAATCCAATAAAGGATTTGGCATTGTTTAGAAAGCTTTCTATGTATTTGGTGCACGCCATTGAGGAAACTTGTAGTTTTTCGGCCATGGATTGTCCAAAATATTTACCCATGCGTCAAGAACTCCCACAACGGAAGATCATTTTCCCGGTCATATTACTAATAATTAGTGGGAGTTTAACATGGACAATAGACTGTGGAAGCTAAAGATGGGAAAGAAATTCGGTCCCTCCTTCACAGATGGAAAAGGTGGAATATGGGACACTAATCAAGTCAAGGAACTATAGTATGCTCCTAAGATCATGATCGCGAAGAACAAAAACACATCCAGCTACATTCAACCAAGTCCTAGTTTTTAGGAGTACAAAGACAAATCTCATTCTTCTCATCTACTAATGAGTAGATCCTAGATAGTGAAACCACCAATGACATGAGCAAAAATGGAAAGGCATAAGCTAAAATCCAGTTGACAAGATGTGGTACTTACATATGGTCCAGAGAAAGGAGTAATCACTTCACTCTACCTAATGCTCTCCATGTCCCTAACCTCCTTTGAACCTTCTATCCATTACAAAAATCACTAGAATTAAACCATAGGCTGTTATTTTTTTAGCAAAAATCACTAGAATAAAACCATAAGCTGTTATTTTTTACAAGGACTGACATGTTTTGCAATAATATATTGATGGGAAGTGAGACTGAAATTGGTAGTGTACTCAGACATTTGATTCCGAAGAAATTATGGCTAATTTTAGTTGATATCAACTATCACTCGTTGTTGCCCATAAGAGATGTAAATGTTTCCACAAACTTCTTGTCAAAGTTGTTGCTGCACATCAATCGTATCTCATGGATGAAACATAACTCGAGCATAAAAGTCTCATCCATCTTCATTTTAGAGTTTTGTTTAAACTTCCTCATGAGTTATAAATTTCAGAGTATTGACATAGAATATGTTCAATGCGAAATTTCTTAACAAAACTAAACATATGGAATCCTCTTCCCTATTTCTAATAATAAGAGTTCTTTTGCTTTTAAGCTAATACATTTAGATATATGGAGGCGACACAATGCCTTTGCTGATGGGTATAGATATTTTATAACATTTCCTGACAACAAGTCCGACGTGTGTTCATTTATTTTCTGAAGAACATATTAGAGATTCCAAGCATTGTTTGAATTTTATAAAAGATGAAATATAATCAATTGGAGACATGAAGATTTTCAGATCTGAAAATGCCATACCTTTACATGAGTTTTTGCATGATAAAGGGACTATTTACAAGAACTCCTGCAATTATACTCTACAACAATGATGTTGCCCGTCGAAACTACCTTCGCTTGTTGGATATTGCAAGGGTGCTAAAATATTAGAGAAATGTTCCAAGACGACGACAGTGGCTCAATGTTGTACTTGCAAGTGAATATTTCACTTTCTGCATGCCTTCATGGATGGACACCATACTCCATTCAAGGAACACATTTCTGGTTCCATGTGCATTTTGATGTACTTGTTTCATACACAACCTATTGGCTTCGTTAAAATCGAAATATTAAAAAAAGATTTTCATTTTAAATTTGAAGTCAAAATGTACGAAATATTTAAATGTGTACAAAATCAAACATGGATCTACTTGCACACACACATACACTTATTCGAACTCGAACAATTATCATACAAAATATTTATCAAACAAAATATGTTACATTTCTATTTGACTAGTTAAACTATCGAATTAAAATTTGACATTCACGTTCAATTCGTTTAGAAATGAACAACCTTTTTTCCAACTATAAACTAAACTTTGTTCACCTCAATAAGCACATGTTTGATCCAGATAAGCAATCTTAGCCATGGTGGAGGTTCCAAAATGATGGTAAGCAAACTCAAACTCCACCACCAAATGGGTTTCTTGCATCTTAAACATTTTCCAAAAGGATGGTGGATAAAAAGAATACCTTAATGTGATGGTAAACCACCAACCAAATATGCATTTTCCAAAAGGATGGTGGATAAAAAGAATACCTTAATGTGATGGTAAACCACCAACCAAATATGCCCTCGCTAATTAAAATGTGAGGATAATGCAATACTTAAATTTATAACAGATGTTCATTCGTCAGAGTAAACTAATCATTAGAACAAATAAACTAACACAGATTAACTAGATTGCGAGTAGATTCTAGCAAGTGTACAAGGCATGACGAACTGCACCATGTAATCTGTGGAGATGAACGGGTCATTCACAGCAACAAGCTCCACATCATCCCTCTGAAGGGCGACCCTCGCCACCAAACGCCCAATCCTTCCAAAGCCTGGAAAAGAACCCAATTCTCATCACAAGCTCACCGAAACCATGGACAAAAGGAGAAGAAATCTCAAATCAAGTTTCTCTTCTAACAACACAGAAAAATCACTCCCTCTTCAACATCGACAGAAATCTTACAGGTAAACAGTATTGCTAAACAAAATCGAAGCAGCACTTACCATTGATGCCGATCTTGATCTTTCCAGAAGCTGCAACAACGAAGACTGGGATGAGATGCGAAACTAAAAGAGATTACCCATTGGAATTTCTGCGTGATAATTACCCATTGCCGCGAAGAACTTGCAGAGATTCAGTTCACTGTTTGCAGTGAAGGTGGTGGAATGGGGAAAGGGTGGGTTTATATACGGGGGTGGGAGCGCGACGAGAGGAGAGATCGGGACCGTCAGGCTTGCGCGGGCGGCGGGATCGACGGTGCAGCGTGGGCACTGGGAGCGGGGCGCATGCATGCGAGGCTGCCGGGACAGGTGTCCTTCGCCGTGGTCACGCGTGGTTGGAGGGAGTGGGCGGAATCGGGTTAACTTCGGGAGCCCGGATTTTCAAGTGGGTTGACATGACGTGTTTGTTTCTTTCGATTCGAGTCGGATGGACGGAACACGTTCTTCGATTTCGAGTACTCCTGTGCTGTTCGGAAAATGTGGTGCACGGGCAACCGCGAGATCAAAGATGAACGATCAGCTTAAGAAAGAAAATGGGGTGCACGGACAACCGCGAGATCAAAGATCAACGATCAGCATAAGAAAGAAAATGTGATGCACAAACAACCGCGTGATCAAAGATCAACGATCAGCATAAGAAAGAAAATGTGGTGCATCGATGATGAGATGCAGTCGCTTCTCCTCTTGAGCTCACTACCTGATTCATGGGAAACGCTGGTGGTTTTCCTAAGCAATTCCACGTCGAGTGGAATGCTCTCCCTCAACACCATGAAGGACAATATGATGACGAGGAGCTGAGGAGGAAGGAGCACGGCGATGATCATTCACAAGCCTTGGTGAATGAAAGGAAAGGCCGCAATAAGAGCCGTGGTGGTGGTTCTCAAGGGAGAGCCAGGTCTCGAGGACGCTCGATGTCGAGGCCCTGCAAAGACATCACATGCTTCAACTTGGGAAGAGAGGGCACATCAAGAGGTTCTGCAAAGAACCTAGAAGAGAAGATGCACGGGAGATCAGTGAGGCTAGCTCTTCAGCCGTGGCTAGCCAAAAGAAGTTGTTATCATGTGGGACGTTAGATCAGCCAATATCTCACTTCAAGAGTCCACTTGGGTGGTGGATTCTGGTGCTTCCTTCCACATCACACGTAGGAAGGAGCTCTTCTCTTCATACACGCCTGGTGACTTTGGCGTGGTGAGAATGTGGAATGATCAAAGTTGTCCTATTGGTGGTCGCAGGACAGTGGTTCTGGAGATGCCAGACAACACCAAACTCAGCCTGAACGATGTGAGGCACGTCCCCGGAGTGCGCATGAACTTGTTGTCCACTGGCGCACTTGATGATGAAGGTTATACCAGCAAATTTGGCGGAGGCGAATGGAGACTCTCCAAGGTCTCTCTAATAGTTGCCCGAGGAAAGAAGGAAGCCTCATTGTACATGACTCATGGTCGGTCATGTGGGAGCTCCTATGCAGCTAAAGGAAATGAAACAACTCTTTGACATCAAAGGCTGGGACACATGAGCGAGAAAGGTATGCAAATTCTCGTCAAGAAAAATGTCATTCCATCCACCGGAGTTCTCTCGGAGGTTTGCAG
The DNA here is from genome assembly GCA_037367405.1 of Ottelia alismoides. NCBI lineage: Eukaryota > Viridiplantae > Streptophyta > Magnoliopsida > Alismatales > Hydrocharitaceae > Ottelia > Ottelia alismoides. Next base: position 382,125 of record JAZKJV010005119.1, on the reverse strand, counting down.
CCATTGTATGGCTAGCAAACAAAGGCGTACATCATTTCAGATGAGAACGTCAAGGAGAAGATACCCACTTGATCTTGTGCACACAGACGTGTACTCCATGGGTGTAAAGACGCTTGGAGGTGCCTTGTACTTTGTAACCTTCATCGATGACCACTCGAGGAAGGTGTGGGCCTTTGCCTTGAAGACGAAGGACCAAGTACTAGACGTCTTCAAAACATGGCACCTTGCTGTGGAGAGAGAGAGATCGAAAGGAGACTAAAGGTCATCTGATCTGATAACGATGGAGAATATCGAGGACCGTTTGAGTGCTATTGCAGGAGCCATGGCATCCGCATGGAGAAGACGGTGCCAAAGACCCCACATCAGAATGGGGCTACGGAAAGGATGAATCGCAGCTTGTTTTAGAGAGTACGAGCCATGCTCTCTCAATCGAATCTTCCGAAGAGCTTCTGGGGAGAAGCACTATACACAACCGTATATGTGGTCAACCGTTCTCCGTCTTACCCCTTGGATGGAAACTATCAAGAACATGCTTGGAGAGGTAAACATGTCTCATTTGATCATCTCAAAGTCTTTGGGTGCATTGCATATGTTCATGTACCCAGTGATGAATGCACCAAGCTTGACTCGAAGACGAGGGTGTGCGTCTTCGTAGGATATGGTTAGGATGAGTATGGGTATAGGCTGTGGGATCCTACTCAAAGGAAAATTGTGAGAAGTCGAGATGTCAAGTTTGTTGAGGACCAAACAATACAGGACATCCTCAAGCCACAATCGCAATCTCCTATCACTTATGATGATGAGCTCTCCCTTTTTGAAGAAGCCCTCCATGATGGCGCAAGGGAGGAATCCAAGGCCATAGAAGACTGCGTTGAAGGGGGGATGTCACCCCTTGAAGAACCAGTGGTAGAGCATGTTGAAGAAGCAGTACAACAACCTCAATTGAGAAGTTCAACAAGGGTCAGTAGACCATCTATGAGATACTCACCCGACCAGTATCTCCTGCTCACAGATGATAGTGAGCCCGAGTCCTTTGATGAGGCAAATGGACATAGCGACAGAGAACACTGGCTAAAGGCAATGCATGAGGAGATGTAAGCTCTTAAAAGGAAGAAGGTGTTCGACCTTGTACCCCTGCCCGAAGGAGCCAGAGCCTTGAAGAACATGTGGATCTTTAGGCTCAAATGCGAAGCTGATGGCTCAAAAAGGTTCAAAGCATGTCTTGTGGTCAAAGGCTTTGAACAAAGGCAAGGTATCGATTTTGATGAGATTTTTTCTCCTGTGGTAAAAATGACGTCTATCAGGATGGTTCTAGCTCTAGTTGCATCTCTAGATCTTGAACTAGAGCAGATGGATGTGAAGACCGCTTTCCTCCATGGTGATGTTGAGGAAGAGCTGTACATGGAGTAGCCAGAGGGATTCCAATCCAGGAAGAAGACTCACCTTGTTTGCAGATTGAAGAGGTCTTTATATGGATTGAAGCAGGCACCCAGGAATTGGTAGAGGAGGTTTGATAGCTTCATGTCAAACCAAGGCTTCACTAGAAACACTGCTGACACATGCGTGCATGTGCGAGGTAATGAGCATGAGAAACTTATTCTTCTCCTATATGTTGATGATATTCTTATAGTTGGCAAGGATAAGACTAAGATCAGCAGGCTAAAAGAAGATCTAAGCAAGTCCTTTTCCATGAAGGACTTAAGCGCAGCGAGACAAATCCTTGATATGATGATAACCCGTGATAGGGTGAATCACAAGTTGTGGATCTCTCAACAGAAGTACGTAGAGAAGGTACTTGAGAGATACAATATAAATGGATGCAAACCAGTTAGCACTCCACATGCCGTCCATTTCAAGTTATCAAAGGATCACGCACCCAAGACTGAGGAAGAGCGTCAAGATATTGCACATGCCGTGGAAGTTGTGAGCAGGTACATGTCGAATCCAGGAAGAAAGCATTGGGAGGCCTTGAAATGGATTCTGAGGTACCTCAAAGGCACGTCCAGTCTATGCCTTTGTTACGGAGGAAGTAAAGCTTACATGGAGGCATACACAGATTCAGATTGGGCAGGTGATGTTGATGGTAGAAGGTCAACATCGGGATACTTGATCACTCTCGCGAGAGGAGCTGTGCCTTGGCAATCTAAGCGACAAAAGAGTGTGGCATTGTCCTCTACAGAGGCTGAATACATGGCCGTGCCAGAGGCTGGCAAAGAACTTTTGTGGTTCAAGAAGTTGCTGCATGGTTTGGGATTTATACAGGATAAATACATATTGTTATGTGACAACTTAAGTGGTATTTATCTTAGCAAGAATCCCATGTTTCACTCCAAGTCAAAGCACATTGAGTTACGACACCACTGGATACGTGATGCATTGGAGAGAAAAGATTTGTAGCTGGATAAGGTGGACACAGATGACAATGGAGCTGATATGTTCACTAAGGTGCTACCACAGTCGAAGCTCCAAGAATGCAAGAAGATTGCCGGGATGAAGGCTCATGAAGGGGGGGATTTTTTTGTGATCTATCGCCTTCCTCCACACCTTGCATGGATTGAAATCAATGCACGTGCATTTAAGGGCTAAAATTAGTGCCATGCATGTTGTTTATAATGGACGTGCAACATTATTGACATGCATTTTTGGAGCATAACATATGAGACAATTATGTGGATAATAATTGTTTCATTCATGATTCAACTTATGGAGAGGACGTACATGAGATAGTGGGCTACGTCCATTTTTTGTGTCTTTTCATTTTCCCCGCAATGTATATATATAGTTGTGATTGCTCAAATAAAAATGTGTGTGAGGTTTTGCATCCCTCTTCCTGTGAATTGCTTGTTTCCACTAACACTCCCACACACCAATACTCTACGCATCGATCCAGCAAGTCAAAGAGGTTTCTAGCCAACGAGGGGCTTAGAAATCTAGTGGCATTCCTTATCAAGATTGCCATATTTTCTCTTCTGTAGTTGCTTGATCTCTCAATTAGGAATCTTGATGGTATCCCTGAACGCAGGTCGGACAACCGTGTGATCAAAGATCAACGATCAGCGCAAGAAAGAATTTACTTCTCACTGTGAAAAGAAGAGGAAAACGGATTCATCGTTTACAACTACTAGTTGGTTACCTGCACTTTGTTTCAAATATTAGTACTTTTGTATATTTATCTCCTTTTAGCTTGGCCAGGTGCCTAGAACATATATACCCCCCCAGGGGGAGCTAACTTGGCTCCCCCCGTTCCATTTTCACCATTTTTTATTTTTTTTTGAAAATTTCTTTCATGAATATTCATCACTATATCTCTATATTATGCTATTCAAATTTCGTGCGGTAACAGAGACTCATACAACTTCCATCCAGACAGTCATTTTTTAACGGTAACATGATTTTTTTAAAATCGACCCCATCCGGATGGAGGTCGTAGGCGTCTCTGTTTCGCATGAAATTTGAAAGACATAATATAAGGATTTAATCATGATTTTACACGATTTTAGATTTCAAACAAATATGCGAAAAAAGGGTGAGGGAGCTAAGTTAGCTCCCCCTATGGGGCATACACATTTTCCCCATATATATATATATATGTGGGTAAAATGGGGCTGCCCCCAGGGAGTAGCCAACTTGGCTACTCCCACCCATATTTTCCCTCATTTTTTTTATTTTTTTGGAAAATAAAAATTTGTATATTCATCACTATATCCCTCTCACATTCAATTAAAATTTCGTTAGAAACAGAGACTCCTAAGCCCTCCATCCAGACGTTATTTTTTTAACGGTCGCAAGATTTTTTAAATCGACCATGTTTGGATGGAGGCCGTAGGAGTCTCTGTTTCTGACGAAATTTTAATAGAATGTGAGAGGTATATAATGATGAATATACAAATCTTTATTTTCCAAAAAAAAGTAAAAAAAATGAGGGGAAAATAGGGGTGGGAGTAGCCAAGTTGGCTACTCCCTAGGGGCAGCCCCATTTACCTCTCTCTCTCTCTCTCTCTCTATATATATATATATAGGGAAAAGGGAGTATGCTCCCTAGTTGTAGCCAACTTAGCTATTCCCATAACTATTTTCCCTAATTTTTTAATTTCTTTGGAAAATAAAAATTTGTAAATTCATCATTATATCCCTCTCACATTCTATTAAAATTTCATCAGAAACAGAGACTCATACGGCCTCCATCCAAACAGGGTCGATTTAAAAAATCCTGCGACCGTTAAAAAAAATGACGTATGGATGGAGGGCTTAGGAGTCTCTGTTTCTGACGAAATTTTAATAGAATGTTAGAGGGATATAGTGATGAATATAGAAATTTTTATTTTCCAAAAAAATAAAAAAATGAGGGAAAAATATGGGTGGGAGTAGCCAATTGGCTACAACCTGGGTGTAGCCTCATTTAACCCATATATATATATATATATATATATGGGAAAAATGGAGCTGCCCCCTAGGGGTAGCCAACATGGCTGTCCCCACTCCATTTTTCGCAAAATTTTTTTATTTTTTGGAAAAAATATCACCATGTATATTCATCCCTATATCCCTCCTATATGTCATTCGAATTTCGTCAGAAACAGAGACTCCTACGACCTCCATACAGACGCCATTTTTTAACGGTCGCATGATTTTTTAAATCGATCTTGTCTGGATGGAGGCCGTAGGAGTATCTGTTTCTGACGAAATTCGAATGGAATATACGAGGGAAATAGGGATGAATATACATGACGATATTTTTCAAAAAAAAATAAAAAAATTTGCTCAAAAATGGAGCGGGGTAGCCATGTTGGCTGCCCCCAGGGGGCAGCCCCATCAACCCCTATATATAATTATTTTAATTGAAGAACTCACAATCTATATTGTGAAATTAGATCAACTTCATTTATCGATGTTGATATGCATTGTGTAAGTTATTTTGATCATGTTTTTATTTTAATGAAAAAGAAAAATATTTATATGTCCAATCAGTGTAGAAGTAAGTCTAATTACTACAATAAAATTGATCTATGAAGTCATTCAAAATCAAATACGAATGCATGTATTTTATTTTTATTCAGTTTATATTGTGCGAACTATTATGTGTATTATACCTATTTATTTCATAACATTTATTTATATATTAAATATATATATATGTTAAAATATAGTAAAAGAATAAATTAAAGTAGTTTAAGCATACACAAAAATAAAAAGTCAATAACCAATCTTTGTAAGATTATTTGGTATAAATTATAAGCATCCTTATTGATCTTCAAGAATCATAACATAGATGTAAGGATGTAAATGGACGGGTACTCGTATAGATATACGTGTACCATATTCATTTCCTTTTTTTAAATCTGGATACGATACAAAAAAACATATATCTTTCGGTATTGAAAATAATATAAAAACAATCATAATTTAAATATTAATAATTAACAAACGGATAAGAGCTATTGTACGGATGCTAAATGTCATTAACACTTGCAATCATAAAATTTTTTTAGAATTAAAATTGGTTGTCAATTAAATTAAAATCACATAAACTATATATAATAAAAAGATAAATAAAGTAAAAAAGATATACATCTTTCTTTCTGCATTTCAAAATGAGGCCAAGATACAATAAATTTCGTATAACTTTATCATATATCTAAAATATGTCAATATGTATTGATATATGTCTACGCACATAAATTCAGTAGCACTGTTATCTATATTTATATTTGCAAAAATAGTGACTATATATGTATACATGTCCTTACAAAATTAAAACTATTTCCGTATCAATGTTTATATTTGAAAAAATAAAATCTATATATTTATACATATCAATATCTATTAAAATTAAAAAAAGACTCTAGATACGCTTAAAAACAGATACGGTGGTGGATGAATATTGATTTACCGTTGCATCCCTAAAAACATCTTTGATATATATTCAGAAAATATTAGTATACACACATTGACGTGTCTATACAATTGCAAATATAGATTCAGTAGTATAGATATATGTATCCTTTAAAAAACTATGTAATCACACTCCTATCCATATCTAAAAAAATAAAAATAGTATATGTATCTGCAAAAAATAAAAATATATATCCTTATCCGTCAAAATTAAAAAATACATATCTATATCTATTTAAAAGCCGATACAATGGTGGATGGATACGAATCTACCAGTTACATTCATGTGTGCATCTCTTCGTAAATTTAGACATGTGTACATACACACATTGATATATATCTATTACAATATACACATATATTAAGTATCACTGAAATTTATATCTATCACGGTAAAAGGTAACTATATATATAAGCCCATATCATTAAAATTGAAAATAATTTTAATCAATCAATATTATCTTCATGTGATATAATATAGTATATAGTAAGATATATAAATCAAAATCAATAACATGGCGTATAAATTTCGTATTAATTTCAATTTGCAGAGTATAGGTAAATAAAATCACAATACTAAATTGATTTTTCCAAATGAAAATTGAGGAAAGACAACCAAGGACCTCACCTTGTTCGTCACAAAGAGAGAGATGGAGGGAAACATCATGGATAGAGAGAGGGGATATTTCAGGCGAGAGAGTGCGAGGGGGGGGCGAGAGACGATGGGCGGGAAAGGGGAAGAGAGGCAAGGTGGAAGAATCGAGAAGAACGGGGACGCGCCACATGTAGCAGAAAGGGGAGAAGCTGAGAATTGCTCGGCTTTAGTATATATATAAAGATATGTAAAACTCCAGTGGAAAATCATATACTCAATTATGGTAAATCTTTATCTTATGTTCGAATACAATGGCCACAATAAAATGAGTTTATAGGGATGTATATTTAGAAATCCATGGGTATAGTACATGTTTTTAAGTACATAACGATCAGTTGTTCCCAATATGAAATTATCATCCGGTATTTTTTTGTACTTTAACTTAACGACGGATGGTATATCAATTGTTACATCTCTCATAACAGTTCATATAGCAACAATAATCTATTGCCTTTATTGTCAAAATTTGTAGTGATAATCGTTGTTTATCCATATAGTTTGTCCAAATTTTGATGACAAATGCAACATATAGCCATTGTTACTTTAATCGTCAATAGTGATTTACCAACGAATATGTCATTTGTCATTAATTTCAATAATAAAAAATCACTTCCGATGGATGATATTCATTGTTATGTATCAATTAACAATAGATGATATACTCGCGGATTAAATATATGTGTTTTTTATTTAACCAACTACTTTTCACCAACTATCAATTAATCGATCATGTTTTTTATTTAACCAACTACTTTTCAAATGTAACCTCCAACGGTCATAACCTGATTGATCGCTACTGCCAGTTTGATCAATCATGTAATACTGTGATCAATCAATTTATTGAATTAGTCAATCAATTATGTTCATCAAGAATGGTTTAAACGTTGATATTGTTCCTATTTTGGACCATAACCGGTAATTTTGGAGGTCCGGAACATCCTTACTGGAATTCGAACCTGATTCTGTTAAGGTAGAGGCACACTACTCTACCACCAGACCACTCCTTGAGTTCTCGTCTCTATGTACCTTGAATGTCTATATTCTCTGTACATTGGTGATGAATCTCCATTTCATCACCTTTATTCTATCATTTTGGCCTTAAAAACCCCAGCAAATGCATGAAAATAGCCTCAATTTGTACATAATAGCATTCATGATTCATTGTATTAAATGTACATAAAATAAGGTTTTTAATGCCAAAATTATAGAATAAAGGGAAGAAAAGAAAAAGGAATAAAATATTGCAAATATTTTATGACCCAAACCCCGAGACCAAGGCCAGTATGGTATTGGTCGACAAGGAATAAAGTAGGGGGAGATAAGGGCCATAATACAATAAATATCTCATTTATTTATTCATTTATTTATGCATTTTTGACACATATTTTGTACATAATTATTTATTCATCAAATAAAGAAACTTTGTTCATGAAAGTTGTAGATAATAATGTAAATAAAATTACAAAATTGAGTTTATTAGAATTACGTTTAGGTCCTTCCGTGCCTCACGTGCAGTCCCACGTGAGGCGCGTGAAATTTTCACTTTAGCCCTGGCAGTTTTTGTATATTGGAAATTAGTCCCAAAACTTTAAATAAATGTTTATTTCTGTTGTATTTTTGCACGGATGCCCCTGAGACTTATTTTATTTGCAAAAATACCCCTGCTAGGTTGTTTTATTATTGTGTCCTTTATGTATTTATTAAAAATAATTATGAGGCTTCTAAAAATCTAGAAAAATTAGGATAGATGTTTCATGTAATGCTCTTGCACGCCCATATTTTATTTCACAATTTTGGCATTTTTCCTAATTATTAAAAATGAAAAAGAAGCCCTTTTTGCACTGTTTAAATTAGAAAATACAAAAAAATTAGAAAATGTTTTTGAAAAATTCCAAAAATATTATATATGGTATATTTATATATATATTGAGTCCAGAAATTGAAAAACCCAAAAAAATAGAAAAAGAAGATATAAAAATTTCAAGAAGCTCCAAAATCCTAAAAAAATATAAAAACCCTTTAAAAATACCAAAAATATGTTTTCCTATTTTATAATTATCTATATATTATTATTTATGTATTGAAATTAATTTGGGTTAATTTTGACATTTATTATATAATTTTAAAATCCAAATTAATTTCGACATATTTAATTAGTCCTATATTAGGGGCATTTTTGGAATTAAAAATACATAAAAATTAGCAAAATCCCAGAAAAATCAAATAAAAATTATAAAAACAAAAATACAAAAAAATATATAAAATTCAAAACCCACAAAAACAATAAATAATTGGACATGAACAATGGATTGAATACATGACATATCACATACATTCCCTTCGCCTCCCAGTGTTCGACCTCTACCTGTACTTACACCTATACACATTTACATGTAGAGTTATAATAAATTTTAACTCCACATTTTTGGATATTCATTGCATATATTTATTGTGGGTTAATTGTTGATCGATTTGAGGATTATTGAGCGGTCACCGCATCGACTGGATGTCTCGCCTTGTGAGATATCTAGACCCTTGATTTTCCCCGATCATCAGATGGCGCCGTTGCCGGGGAGGCAACGGATTTTGTATGATTTTGTGAGCTTATTTGTTCATTTATTCAATTATTTGCTCATGTCCATGATTCAGTTATTTGTTTGGTTTTTATTCTTATTTGAGATTATTCGATTGACTGCTCTGACCATTTCTTTCCTTTGTCTTTGATGCAAGGGACCGCCAAGCGAAGGAGGACCTCCTAGGAGGACCTATGCACCCAAGCAAGGTGGAGTTGGCTCTTCAATGCCAAGCCAACAGGAGAGAGCATCAAAGGGAGAAGAAAGAGAATTTTTGAAGACAGTCTCTATTTTTATGCATATTATTTTATTATGTATATTCATGTGAGAGAGTGACCCTTAGAATTTTGTAATAATACAGGACTCTCACAGGTACACTCCGACTCCCGAGGTCCATTGCCCGAGGGATTGTTCCCTTGGGGGCCTCGACAGATTTTACGCTTTTCTTTTTATTTTATTTTTATTATTTTGTGTGAATGAGCCCTAGCTTAGGAATTGCTTACCGATAGATTAAGGTCCAAACACCCTAATATATTTGCATGTACCTATAGTGCGTTTTGGATCTAGTCAAATCTAAACAGTCGGTTCATTTATCTCTTAACCCCTGTGCCGTGAGCGAGCCCCATCAAGCGCTACTCTGAACTCGAGTGTATCGAGAAGAGGAGGGGTGAGCCAAGACCGGACTCTTAGGTTAAGGATAAGTGACCGACTTGTGGTGCTTCACGATAATAGCAATTACTATCCTAGGGCGATTTCTTCGGCTTGCATTTGCATTTAGCATAGGTTTTCAATTCTGTTCTTCATCCCGCATGGAGAGAGCTGGGAAGCGCTATAAGTCTCCTTACTTAGCATGCATCATCGTTTTTCGACTTGCATGGCTTTTCCGATCTTCTCCCTCTGTTTTTGACAATCTAGGATGCTTAATGGAAATTGGAACCCGATAGGCACGTGCATTGAAAATACCCAAAAAAAGTGATAACTTAAATAAAATCGGGACTGCTAACTCTATTTGACCTAAAAATAAAACATAATGGCTTCCTGTCTTGGGGAGAGCAACCCCCTCATTGTATTCGTTTTAAATTGCTTACGTACACACTAAGGAGTAGAGACAAAATCCCATTCAAGCCTCCTAAGTGTTTGTACAAGTTTGTGATTTTCACCTAACTCTAAAAATCGAAAAGATAAATGGCCGTCACCTGACGGTCTTCACTGTGTCGAGTAGGTGAATTGGGGGGTTTGCCTTGTGTATTGATTGTGACTTGGAGTCCGTTGTGTTTCTCATCCATTATTAGAGTAGTTGACCCCATCGTGTGAGTCATGCATTTTTCGTCTTTGAGTCTCTCTACCTCTCTTATACATATACCTCTTCATTTGCATTAGTCGTGATATTGGCGCTTCAGCTCAATCATTCTTCGTCAAGTCCATTCGTTCCCGACATCTTCTTCACCATCTTCTTCGTATCCACTGTATTATCCCCATCTTCTCCGGTTCGAGGAGAGCATGCTCTTCGGACCACCATTTTGGCGGTGTTCCCGCCCTGCATGGAACACCCAATTTTGCCTATATCTCGATCTTCTCGCCCGCCCTCCTCGTCCCCTCTGTATCACTCTTCTACCCTCCATAATATTGGCACGTCCGCTCAATCAGCTTCTCCACCCCATTGTGTACCCTTCTTATCCATCTTCCTCGTGTTCCCTGTATCTCCTCTCCCTTTCACCCGGGAATGCTGTGCATATTGATGAGGCCCGCATCGAGGATTATGTATATAGATTATTTGTGTAAGTCGAGCCAATGATGTTGAGGATGCTGAGATTGATTTGGTGGGTTTGACTTTGGATACATGCATACGTGTGTATTGAGGATTTGTGTGGATGCATGGTCGTTAGGTGTGATTCTTTATTGAGGATTTAGATCTCACACACCGGATTGAGGGATGTGATATGAAGCCATGATTTTGGTGATGATTTCATGAGTATCGACGGATCTATCTATTTTGAGGGTTTCGGCCTGTCTTGATTTGGATTTTGGATGGACTATCTTGATATATGCTTCATGATGATGGTGCCTCGAACCCCCATGATTTCTCATCTTCCTGATTGACCCATCCTTGATCTCCTGACACTTTGATCCACCCCGGCACTTAGAGGATTCCTGATGATATGTTGTGCCAGCTCAGCTTATTGGATTGACTTGAGGGATGTTTGTGATTGACCTGATTATTTTCTCCCTCGCATGATCTTATGCCCTCCTGTTGATTGATGGATTCACAGTATTTCGAGGACCTGAGATTTGATGCCAGCATTCCCTTGACCTTCATTGATCTAGCTTGCATTACTCCCCGAGGACTATCTGCGGGAGGATGCAACAATTTCTAGGACTACGGTTTCATTCACGACTTTGGTCGCCATTGTGATGGGACCTAAAACCGAGTCAGATGATATTCTTGCTTGGCCTCCCTCCGTGACTGTGTGCTCGATCTGTCGGCACATGAGGCTAACTGTCAGATTGCTCTCCTTGACGGTCCTTGCAAGGCAGAGCTCCACTTTTCTGATTATTCCATGCCTGGTTCATAGCTCTCCGAGGGTTATCTGCGAGAGGCTATGACACATTTTAGCTCTCTTGGTCTCTTCTGCTGGTAGCTGATTTGTCGACTAATGAGACCACTATGTGGGTCTGTCTGATGGATCCGGCTCCGAGCCATTCTCCCTCCTTGACGACCCTCGCAAGGTAGAGACACACTCTGACTATTCCTTGCCTAGATCGCAGTACTCTCCGAGGACTATCTGCGGGAGACTGCGACACTCTCTTTACGCTCGGTTTCCACTGCAGACTGTGTCTCCGATCTGCAGAGCACGGAATCGAGTCGTCTGATATACTTGATTTTTGGTCTCATCTTGAGTTGCATATCCGATCTATGGATCATGGGACCCACCTGATTAGACTCCTTTGAGTCTGCTCGCCTTGACGGTCCTCGCAAGGCTGAGCTCCTGATATCTGTTATTTGCATGCTTAGTTGGCAGTGCGTCCTCAAGGGTTGTCTGTGGACGCTGCCACATTCTTTAGACTTTGTAATCTCTTCTGCTGGTAGCCGTATGTCGCCTACCGAGACCAATACCTAATGATCCGTCTGATGGATCACTGACGCCTGTGCGTCCGCTCACCTTGATGACCCTTGCAAGGTCGAGTCTTCTTTTGCTTATTCGATGATTAGCATGTACCACTCTCCGAGGGTTATCTGCGAGAGGGTACATCATTTTCTAAGTACTCGGTTTCATTCCTGGTGTCTCCTCTCTGTTGGAGCATGAAGCCGAGTCTTCTGAGTTGTGTACTTGGTCTCCTTTCCGATTGTGTATCCGATCTGCGGATCTCGGGACCAAGTCTTCTGATTAGTCTGATTCCTTGCTCTATGGAGCTGCTCACCTTGACGACCCTCGTAGAGATGAGCCATGTCTTGTGGTATTCGGTGTGTCCCCTCTGATCTTCCGACCTCATGACCACCGAATGCAACGATGTCTCCTTACCTTTCCATATCTTATCGAGACTCTGATTGACCGGAGGGCTCTGTATTGATCTTTCTTCCTCCCGGTCTTATAGTATCGGCTTTGTTTCCTCATGCTGAACTATGGGCCGATTGACTGCTTCATGCTACCGTATCCGATATCTTTACTTTCTGATCTATTTGTCCCGATAGCCGACACCCACCTGACTGTATATCCGGGTGTCTTTTCACCTTCTGGGTGTGTCACCGTTCTCACAGGGAGACGATGATGCGAGTACGATATTCACTTGTCAGATACCGTCCTGTACTTCACCCGTCTCTTCACTGCTTGTATATATGTGTTTGTATATTCCGTTTTCTCGCATGTTATGTGTGCCCCAGATCTATCGCCATATCTTTGTGTCTATACTTAGGACATACTTTGTCCTAAGTATAGGGGGGTAAACACTGCGTTGTTCTTTCGTCGTTCAGTTTCGTCACTCCTGTTGTTGCCTATACTTAGGGATATCTCACCCTAAGTATAGGGGGAGTGATGCGCATATTCTCCACGACCTTTTTGTCTATTTGTATATATCTCTTTTCTTCTTTTCTTCTTTTCCTTTTCTATCTTCTTTATCTAAATAAAAGGTGTCGCTCCTTGTAAACAGTTTTCTATACTTAGGATGTATTTTGTCCTAAGTATAGGGGGGTGTACCCCTGATTTGATTAATTCTTTGCTCTGTTTATTCCCACCCTTGACCCTCCCTGCTTTGTGTACAGTCTGCTATACTTAGGATTACTTGATCCTAAGTATAGGGGGGACGGTCAACTTCTATTTTCTTCATCTCTTATTTGTATATTCTTTAAACTCATCTATAGTCAGTACGAGTTATGTCTTCTCTTTTCTTTTCCGATCTATGAGGACATGGCTCAAGCTAAGTATAGGGGGGTCGTATATACTATGTATATACTTCATCCATAACTCGTACTTTCCTATAATTATGATACAATTCATTAAGTAATAATGCTTCTTATTCCTCAGATTCTTTTTGTATATACTGATTAATAAATCAGGTTAAAATACTTTTGCAAAATGATTTGAAAAATGGTGTGAACTGTTGGAAAACTTTTTGTGAAATATTTTCAACCTTTGTAACAATATTTAGATTGCAAAATTTTCTTATTTGTGTGAAATAAAGGATTTGAAAACCTATTTGCAAATGGTTTTGAAAACAATTTGTAAAAATCCTTTGAAAAATGTATATATATAGTGTTTGCAAAATCTTTGCAAAATGGATTTCAAATGATTGTAAATATTTGCAAAAATTATCTTGTACTATAGATTTCAAAATAATTTTTCAAATAAATTTGAGGAATGAAAGCACCATAATAAATAAAATGAAATAAAATAAATCATAAATAAAGTACACAAAATGCTTTATCGATTGTATATACTCCCAAATAAATCACTTTGTTAAAACTTGTAAAGTCTTGTGAAATAAAGCGGCACGCCCGTGTAAATAGTTGTATATATTTTATACTTTGAGTGCCAAAATTCTTTTATTTGTAAATTCTTTGTGTAAAAATTTTTCTCTTTGTCCTCAAATTCTTTCAAAAATTGCATTATTCTTTGCATATTTGTAAATAGCATCTGCATAGCATTTATATTCTTTGATTGAGCTTGATGATTGAACTAGTCCAAATAAAGTCGAAGATTGGAGCTTGGTTGGACCTTACCGCGCCTAATTGCACTGGAACCTTATGGGAACTAGGTTTAAGGTACTTCAGGTCTATTCAGACTTAATTCTTTGAGAAATCAGAGCTGGGTTCAAGTCACCTCAGTGGACTAACTAGAACTTTTCGAAACACACGCATGACTCTTGTCGGTCGTGACCTAACTTGGACACTTGCACCTTCCACTACACCTTCCACTTGGCTCAACTCAGTTGGAGTGGTGAGGGGGTTGGATTTGCCAGCCTGAGACGCACACGAGTGGAAACATTCGTCCTCGTCTAGGGAGGGAAGTGCACCCCAACCTGGTCCAGTTTCAATGAAGTCGAATGACGGGAGAGTGTGGGTTGCAATAAAGCTTTAAAAGAGGGATAGTCTACTGGCTCAAGAGGAAAATTTCTTGTATATATGCTGCACCATGTAGATATGCTGTACAGATGCACTTGAAAAAAAAATGCAAAACGAACTCCAAAAAAGTGGTGGGTCGGATTGGAAAATTTAATAACCCACCGGAGTGTATATAGCCCAATAAAGCAAAAGCTTATGGTATCCATGTTACATCTCATGAAGCTTGCAGCGGGAGACTTAGCTACACTGGTTGAGCTCCCCAAAATTCTATACCTCTTATTCCCCCTCTTCTTGAGCCGGTTGCAATTGAACTTAGAAGGGAATACCCCGCTCCTCGACGGTAGAGGGCTGGATTGGGGAATCATTGGGTTATCATTCTGGAGAAGCTAGTCTCTTTGTCATTTCAGCTGGGGAGAGCCACTATCACTTACACTATACAAGTCAGCTTCATAGTCATAAGGGTTTGCGTATGATGTAGGCTAGTTCTGACCTGGCTATTGAGGAAATTTGAACCAAGTTCTGTGACTCTTGAAGGCTGTTGTGTTTTAAATTTGGTTCCCGACTAGGTTCCACACACATTCTCACACCAAGGTCTAACCTGAGCTCCAAACTTTGATTTTGTACAGATAAGTTTAATAATCATGATCAATTCAATTTATTCTTAATTCTTTATTTTTGCCTTTTCTTTTCTTCTTATTCTTTGTTCTTTTTATACTTATTGCATACGTATTTGCTAGGGACTAGCAAAGGCAAGTATAGGGGGTGATGAATCTCCATTTCATCACCTTTATTTTATCATTTTGGCCTTAAAAATCCCAACAAATGCATGAAAATAGCCTCAATTTGTACATAATAACATTCATGATTCATTGTATTAAATGTACATAAAATAAGGTTTTTAATGCCAAAATTATAGAATAAAGGGAAGAAAAGAAAAAGGAATAAAATATTGCAAATATTTTATGACCCAAACCCCGAGACCAAGGCCAGTATGGTATTGGTCGACAAGGAATAAAGTAGGGGGAGATAAGGGCCATAATACAATAAATATCTCATTTATTTATTCATTTATTTATGCATTTTTGACACCTATTTTGTACATAATTATTTATTCATCAAATAAAGAAACTTTGTTCATGAAATTTGTAGATAATAATGTAAATAAAATTACAAAGTTGAGTTTGTATAAAAATAATACTCAGTGTACATTTTATACACAGAATAAAAAGCCAAAATCTCAACTTCACAGACCCATATCTTGCAAATAAAAACTCCAAATCACCCAAACTCACCTTTAATTGTATATAGCTTTCCATGAACTATTTAATAAAATTAGTTTTATAATTTTTGAAGTTCATCTGTAGAAGTTAGGTTTTTGGCCCTCCTTGTACATAATACCTGATTAAAATATTCATTTTATTCAATACCTACTATTTCTACAAATTTATATTTTTAGAATCTTGTAAATAATGTATATAATACATGTATATATTGAAATTAAAAGAAAACCAAAAAGAGTTTGAAAAATTAAATAAGCCTATGTAATACATAGGCAAAATACTTATGCTACCTATATGTACATAAATAAAAGGATTTTAATTCTTTAATTCTTTATTCATTTATATTTTTATAATAGTGTATATATTATATATAACTTATTAAAAATACAAATCCAAAATAAAAACAAATAAAATTCATTAAATAACTAAAATGTATATAATATATAGGTAAAATACCTATAAGTATACCTACATATACATAAACACATTTATTTTAAAAATATAAATGAACTCATAAAAATTAAATAAAAATATATTTATACTCATAAAAATAAGTTATAAATTTATAAAATAAGCCAATAAAATAATAAAAGAAAATAAACAAATTAAAAATAAAATACAGAAGAATACATGTAAATACATATATACACATTATTTTAATAAAACCGTAATAAAATACTTCAAAAAATAAATAAAAATCATAAATAAATACTACATTATTTAATAAACATTTTTTATTCAATAAATAAAAACCTAATTAATTCATTTAATACATTAAATAAATAGGTCAAGTTTAGTCTGACGTGTGCCAATCAGGGGCCAGGGAGTGTTGACCTCCGGTCAACTCCCCCTGCGCCTCTGACTCCCGTCAGAACTGTCCGCGTCCCCCGATTTCAGCCATTTTTTCCCGCTCGACATGATGCTCCATCAACGTCGATCCCTTCACGAAATTTTCTCCCAGATGAATCATGACCCCCACCATTCACTTAGATCCCTTGTACATAGTATAGATTCGTCGTTTTGCCCGGCCAAATAAGGGTGCACGTTTGTGTATAAATAAGGAACCTTCGCCTCCTCTTCAATTTTGGTCAGCTTTCAGCCAATCCCTTCCTCGCATTCGGTCTCGGCGATGTTCCTTGTGACAGGAGGAGCTCGCCAGCGTCTTGAATCGGTCGGAGAGGCGAAGGTTGCACCCATGGCGGCGCTCCGGCAGCCGCCCTGCTCCCTGGAGTTCCTTCAGGTATAAGAGCTGCGCCTTTACATTTCTAGGTAGATTTTGATATCAGCATTTTATTCCTGTCTTTAGTTTTGCATTTAGATTATTCCAGTAGCGTAGATTAGGTAAATTGAAGTTCGCCGGAGCTCCGCTCCGGCGACTTCGCCACCGTGTCTCCGACTATTTTCCGACCACCACCGTGCCTCCATTTCCATACCCCTTCATTTCCCTACGCCCCAGGCACCTCCATTCATCCAGATCTTCACCAGGTCTGGAAATCAGATCTCCTCCTCCGCCCCTCACCGGAGATCGTCGCCCCGTACCCCCTTTCGCTCATTTTGACCCAAATAAGGCCCCCAGCCCCTTGTTTTTGTGCGCTGAGCTTCCTTGTAGGTGCTGAAGGCCAAGGGACCCCCGCTGGGGTCGAATTGATTCATCTGCAGGTACCTGGAGCCCTCATCCTTCATCGACCTCGCTGGACCATTCCGGTGAGCCTCCGGCTCCCCTGAGCGCTCCAGTCGACAGAGCAATGCCCCAGGAAGCTTTTCGGAACATCAGATGCCCGAGGGAGCGCCGGACGTGCGAGTAGCACCGGATCGAAGGTCGGGGAAGAGGGAGTTCTTCCCGGTTCCTCGTGCCTTCGTCTTCACCGTCCGATCACGATCCCAGCCCAGATCGAACCAGCACCGTCAGATGGAGCACTGCATCAACCGTCAGATCAGCTCGGCTGATCTAACCTCAGCCCTCCATCGGCGAAGCGTCATCAGGCAACGTGGTGGCGACGCGTGTCAAGTGAATGAAGCCCAACCGTTGGATAGCGCGCCTTTGGGGGTAATTTGCATATTCCACCCCCGTCATTTTTGTATTTAATTTTTAATATTTTAAATTATATAGCACGTTGTAAATAATAATTTTTGCAGAAAGGACCTTGAGTTTATTAGAATTACGTTTAGGTCCTTCCGTGCCTCACGTGCAGTCCCACGTGAGGCGCATGAAATTTTCACTTTAGCCCTGACGGTTTTTGTATATTAGAAATTAGTCCCAAAACTTTAAATAAATGTTTATTTCTATTGTATTTTTGCACGGATGCCCCTGAGACTTATTTTATTTGCAAAAATACCCCTGTTAGGTTGTTTTATTATTGTGTCCTTTATGTATTTATTAAAAATACTTATGAGGCTTCTAAAAATCTAGAAAATTAGGATAGATGTTTCATGTGATGCTCTTGCACGCCCATATTTTATTTCACAATTTTGGCATTTTTTCTAATTATTAAAAATGAAAAGAAGCCCTTTTTGCACTGTTTAAATTAGAAAATACAAAAAAAAATAGAAAATGTTTTTGAAAAATTCCAAAAATATTATATATGGTATATTCATATATATATTGAGTCCAGAAATTGAGAAACCCAAAAAAAATAGAAAAAGAAAATATAAAAATTTCAAGAAGCTCCAAAATCCTAAAAAAAAATATAAAAACCCTTTAAAAATACCAAAAAATAGGTTTTCCTATTTTATAATTATCTATATATTATTATTTATGTATTCAAATTAATTTGGGTTAATTTTGACACTTATTATATAATTTTAAAACCCAAATTAATTTCGACATATTTAATTAGTCCTATATTAGGGGCATTTTTGGAATTAAAAATACATAAAAATTAGCAAAATCCCAGAAAAATCAAATAAAAATTATAAAAACAAAAATACAAAAAAAATATATAAAATTCAAAACCCACAAAAATAATAAATAATTGGACATGAACAATGGATTGAATACATGACACATCACATACATTCCCTTCGCCTCCCAGTGTTCGACCTCTACCTGTACTTACACCTATACACATTTACATGTAGAGTTATAATAAATTTTAACTCCACATTTTTGGATATTCATTGCATATATTTATTGTGGGTTAATTGTTGATTGATCTGGGGATGATTGAGCGGTCACCGCATCGACTGGATGTCTCGCCTTGTGAGATATCTAGACCCTTGATTTTCCCTGGTCATCAATTAGTAATGGACATTTCATTCTCTCAACAATAACTTCATAAATATAATTCTACATATCTTTTCATTATCGAGAAATTAGGTTATGTTATATGTTTTCAGAGCATCCAATTTCTGCATTTGGGCATCTAGATCTCCTAAAGTCGCAAATGTCATTCAAACATTAGTCCCTCTATGATTCATTAGATAAATTGCTCATAGGCAATTCAACTCCATCCAAGACCAATTTCTTAGTAAATTCTATCATTTTTTGAGTTATGATCTTATTTGTAATATGCTTAATATTGATATAACTACATAACACAAAAGATTTATGGCTTGATCAAAAAAAGGAATATATGTATGCTTTCACTCTTAACATTTGTTTGCATGAACTTGGTGTTAGACCGAAGGTTGCAAGTAACTTGGTGTTTTACCCAAACATGCAAGAACTTAGATATTTGATTTGTAGTTAAAACTTTTATAGTGTGTTTGGTTAGCGGGTTAAGGCGGGTTAAACTGGTAGAGGGTAACCCGTTTTTGGATTTTGGTGTTTGGATAGAGGGTTAAACTGGGGATGAGTTAGAAGTGGGTTTGTTGTAATATGATTGTATTGAAGTTTGAAAAAGTGAGTAGTTATTGTGATATGATTGTATTGAAGCTTGGAAAAGTGAGTAGAAATGGAATAGTTTATAATTTTTATATGATATGATAGTATAATATATTATTTTTTTTGATAAGATTGATGATATAAAATTGATTTATTTAATTTTTTAAAAAAGAGAAATGTGGGACCCACATGAGAGAGATGGGGAGTGGGCCAACCGAACGACCCCTTAGTGTTTGATCTAGAGTAGTGTACCGATGCATGAAAATTTGATATGTGATCCAAAGTGTATAAGTATTTGTTGTATGATCCAAAGAATTTCTATAGATGTTTGAGTTATCTACAGTAAATAACTTGTTACAGTGATTGGTTGATCAACATGGTTGATCAGGAAAACTAAGCAGAGGACTTGTGTCGTGGTTTTCACCCGACTGGATTTTCAAACATTTCTATATAAGTAGATGCTCTTCTGGTTTGATTTTTTGCATGTTATTTGGTGTATTTTCTATTTAGCCATCATTTGCAATATCTATCATTCACCCTCCCCTCTAGTATTATCTTGATTCTATTGGATACCTATATAGACAGACATTTATCCATCATCAAAATTATTGATTAGAATGACATCTTCTCGTGGTAATATTTTTCTAATAACCATTGATTACATTCATTTCCTTCTATATACCAAGCATCTGCTATAATACTGTCAATTAAGGAATGAAAAAAATAGGTTCCACCTTTATTTCCTTCCTTATATGAGGACATGAACTAAGGATGATGTCCACGCTTCAATTCTCTATTCTAAATCAAACAAGGAACACAAAAGGATGTATTATAATTTGAAATTATTGACTTATATTTTTTTAAGTTATTATAGTCATTTGGTTTGATTCATTTGTCTCAATGACATAACAATTTATTGGATTTCACTCAGTGTAGGGCACACTGATTGCTACCGAGTCTTTCTCCTCCCAATCTATCCTTCTCTTCTTCTCTCTCCCACATCTGTACTCTCCCATTCTCTCCTACACATGGTTATCTCCCCGATCTTTTTCCTCTATCGTTTATCTATCTTACTCTTCACACACGCTCTGCCAACCGAGGTTTTAAAAATCGAACCAGATATTGAATCGATCAGTCTTCGTTTTAGTCCAACCAGGTCGGATCGTCGGGCCAAATCGATCGGACCGGTGATGATGTCAACATGATGTCATCATTCGTATCAACTCAGAAAAAACCGGTCCGGACTTAATTTATCGGTCCGACCGGTCAAACCGATTTTTTGAAACAATAAAACCGGATACATATATGTAAATATTTATTTATATATCAATGAAATAGTCGCTTAAAATGTCAAATCTTTCAATAGAATAACATGATTGTCTATTTCGAGTAAAACTCTACAAAAGATAGTCACATTTTCTAGCATTATATATGAATATAATATTGTAATAATTTATTTGTAATTTCTTCTATAAAATCACTCTAAGAAAGTAGCGGCACAAGTTATATTCTAAAAAAGAGAGGGGCATAACTGAAATTGTACAAGTTAAGAAGGGCACGAGTGATAAAAATCCTATTATTTAATTGTTTAAACCTTTATTTTTTTGAAAATATACTAAATCATCAAAATTGGGTCAACCCGATCCAACCACTGATCCGACCTGATTTTTATTTTTTTTCTTTTTACACAATAATTATGTAAAACCGACCGAACGGGTCGGGCTAATTTTTGTACAACAATAAGAGCACGCCATTCTACCTTAAAGCACATCCATATAAAAAATAATATACTTGAGACTACCTAGTAATAATAAATTTCTACTTGAATAAATCATCATATCAAATCTCAGACTTGACGTTAATTTTAATTTTAATTCCATGCACACGTATGTTTTAATTTTAAGGGTAAATTAAAAAAAGGGGATGACCTTTACATGGATTCCCAATTTAGGGACTAATTTTTATTTTGTAACAAATAGGGGACCAAACTTTAACTTAACGTTCCAGTCCCCGACGCCGTCAACATGCAGCTCAATCCATAATTTTACTTGACGAAATTACCCCCTCGTAGCGGGTGCGGGGGTGGGGGAGGCGCCACCTCGTCCCTACCTCCTCCACCTCGTCCACAACCACCCCCTCCCCCTCCCCTCTTCCTCCCTATCGACCACCTCCTCCCTGTCAACCACCATGTCCTCCCTGCCGACCCCCCGTCGCCGCCGAGGCAGCCCCTGTCGAACCCCACTCCCAGATCAGGCCTTCCCCGCCCACCTCCTCCAGCCCAGACCGGAGCTTCCCTACCTCCTGCCAACCCTCTTCCATCCCACATCGGACCTTACCCCATCGAGCCCCCCTCCACGTCGAGACCTCCCTCCGTCGAGCCTGACTCCCCCCCGCCCTTCGAGCCTGCTCCCGTAGAGCATAGTCCCTCGCTGCCTCACGCAATCCAGCATAGTCCTCTCACCGCCTGACGTAGAGCCCCCCTCCCCCAACCTCCAGCCCACTGCCTCACGTGAAGCATCCCCGACCTCCAGCCCCCTCCCCCCCCCCCCCCCAGCGTCCAACACTGCCCCACAGCCGCCTCACGCAGAGCCTCCGACCTCTAGCCCACCGCCTCGCCCAGAGCCCCCCCGACCTCTAGCCCGTCGCCTCATGCAGAGGTCCTTGACCTCCAGCCCGCCCGCCTCACGCAGAGCACCTCCCCCCCCCCCCCTCCGACTGCCTCACACGAAGCTCCCCACCCCCTCGGCCTTCCTGCCTCCCCCCATTCGAGCCAGCTCCCCCACCCAAAGAGAAGCTTACCGCTGCTATCAAAAGGACCGTACTCCATGAAACCCCTCCTGCAAAAAGAAGGCGAGTTTTTTCTCCAAAGAGGCGGGATACGACGTTGAGAAGCAAGAGAGAGAGAAAAGGGGCTACGGAGGAGAAGATCAGAGTATCCGTGAGAATGCGAATGGCGAGTAGATGGAGGGAAGTGGGAGCCAATTGCACGCGCACGGAGCGAGGGAGGGAGAGGGAGAGGGAGGGAAAAGAGAAGGGTATATTCGTCCATATACATCACAAATCGAGTCACTCATTAACGTCGTTGTGGCCTCCTCCGTTAAATCAAAGATGAGTCCCCTATTTGTTACAAAATAAAAATTAGTCCCTAAATTGGGAATCCATGTAAAGGTCAGTCCCCTTTTTTTGTAATTTACCCTAATTTTAATTTTAGTTCCATGCACCCATGTGATGATTGATCTAATATTTTAATCCATGGCATCACATGTTTGACTTTTTTCTTTCATTTATCTGATAGCACTCTATATGTGTTGGATATTAGCCAAGATAGAAAAAGTAAGCGAGCAAAAAACTCAACAATAGTATGAGACTATGAGTTTATCACCCAATAAATCTAAAATGAAGATGAGTTATAATAACATATTTATTACTCAATTATCCAGTTTTTCTTTCAAAAGATTCAACATGCGGATCTGTTTAGGCATCCACGCACAACATTGATATCTTATAACATAATGTACTCTTTCTTATGATAGGTTTAATAATTAAAATACTCTTTGATATCGACTATACATGATTTTGTGTTATGAATCGCGGAAGCACACACAAAAGACGATCAATCAAGCTAGCACGAAGACACATAGAGTTAAAAGGTTCACAAGTAATTGGGATACATCATTGGACGACAATGATCGGTTTTCACTATGCGAAGAAGAAGCAAAATATAGAAGATGTTACGAGTCCTAACTCTAAGGAGTTTATATATTACTTCCATACAAAATAGATCCCAAAGTCAGACGGTTCCCCACCTTAAATTATAATTTATCTATATGCTTTCACCTACACAATTTTTAACAATTTCCAATATTTCAATAATATAATTATAATTTAATTTCTAAGTAACTTTCCATCTATTAGTATCAATTGCAAGAAGTATTTGACACCCTTTACCCTTTAAAATAAATCAATTGAAAGAAATATTTAACGTATATGATGTTGTTTTTATAAGATCAGATCAACAAAGCAAATTACCTTTTTCTCCGTTCCGCTGCGGAGCGCGGTTACAATCACTGGTTTGTTTGGTTACTGGGTGGGGTGGGTTGGGGTGATCTCTTGTGAACTGTAACTGTTTGGATGGTTATGAGTGTTGGAAAAGATTTGGAATAAGGAATGTGACGTGTTGTCACCTTGATTTGTGTTGGAATTCCAATACAGGAATGTAGGGGATACATCTGATTACCTCGAGTAACTCGGTAGCTGTAACATCCGGGAATCTGCGTAAACCCGAACCCGACCCGATTTGGGTCCGGCAAACCCAATAAAGTTGTTGGTCGGCATTAAACAACCTAAAATGATAAATTGATCGTGAATCAAAAGTTGTTCGGGCAAAATCGACCGAAAATCGGTCGCATCGTAATATGTGCCGCGAAAAGTCGCGACGTAAATTCGGAAACCACAAAAAGAACCAAGACCGTCAACAGATCCGATTCGACGAGATAAGATCAACAGAATTGACCGTTCGTCAATCGGATGTCATTTGATATTTTAAAATCGCAAAATTTAACCATAAACCGAAATCGTATCTCGAAAGTTTCGGATATCCAAACCCGATCAAAAATATATCAATATTTACTCATATTGACCGTCATTCTGAGACTATCAATTTAAGATATTACGCATCGAAAACAGACATTCGAGGCACATATACGGTCGATTTTTGCGTATGCCAAAATAAAAAGAATTTTTGGAAAAAAAATATCAATTAAAGTTTCATATACAGACTGTAGCCGTTGTCGGTTGGATTTTTATTAAAAAAAATATACAGCTGCCCTTCTCCTTTCCAGGACAGTTGGTCTCCCATATCTCTCCACTTGGCCTGAGACTAAGCCTCCCTCTTGGTTATAAATACCAACCCTCTCCTTATTTCTTGCCAATTCCTCTCAAAACAACGAGAGAAAGCTCCAGCCACAGTTCCAAGCTTTCCCTTCCTCTCCCTTTCATCTCTCTCATTTCTCTCATAAAACCGCCATTGATTTTCTTCAAGAAATCCTGGAGCTGCTGTTCTGACTTCTGAAATTCCAGATTTTGCATGTTGTGATCTCCATTTTAGATTTATAATAAAGGTACAATCCCTCTTCCATATCTCCTATTAATTCCAACGTTAGGTCTTTAACTCCCCCTTCTCTTCTATATATATAGATCAAGAGCCCCCTTCTTCCTCGAAGTTTTCTCCCGTTTTTTTTCTCTTTAAAGTCCACCGAGGAAGCCACTGCCTCCTTCCGCTGCTGCAGTCCAGCAAGCCCTGGAGTAATTCCTGGAGAGGCTCCAATCCCTCCTTTGGCAGTTGCTGCTCTTGGACAAGCTCCAACCCTTTTTCCTTGCAATTGCTATTGCTGGAAAAGCTCCAACCTTCCCCTTGGAGCTGTTGCATGCAAAAACAAATCTGATCTCCATATAGGAGATCCAAATAGGTACCTCCCTATACCTCTTTTGCTGCCATGCATGTTATTAAATGATCTTTCGTACCATCCTACCTTATCTTTTTGCATGGGTTTCTTTCAACTGTTTTCTTTGTTGGGAATTTTGGGAATTTGTTCCATGAAATAAACAAATATATATTTTTTTTATCAAGCTGTTGTGTGAATCAGTTTACTGGAACACCTCTGCTGCTTTGTAATTATTTTTTTCAACCATCAGTAAACTGGATATTATGAAACTGCATAAATAATAATAATAATCACCTATAGCATGGAATCCTATTTACATTGGAAACGTATGTGGTTCTAAACCTCTACGACTTACCTTCTTCCCTCTTGATTGGAGGGTTTGTTTTTGATCTTTTAATTAAATGGGTGTTTCTTCCTGGCCAATCTAACTATAATCGGTCTATGTCTTGTGTTTAAAAAGGAAATCCTTTCAACACATGAATGAGGAAATGTTTAAACTTCTGTGATGCAGAACCACCAGAGAAAATAGGGTGAACTTTGGTTGGAAAATTTACTCTTATTCATCCATTAGATTAAAATTATGATTACTGGACTTGGTGTTTTGATTTGTCAGATCTATAGAAGAGTAATTGAAATTAACGAGAAATGGATTTGGGAACCCTTCATCAGTAGGAGGCCGAAGTATCGAAGTTAAGCACTTACAAAAAAAACTTAGTGTTAAACAGTTGTAAAAAAAAAGAATTCCTTGGTCAAGAGGGAGGGGATTATTTTATCTGTAAAAGATACAGAGGGAAGTAACTATGTGACAGACCATTGTTGTTATTCTAAGAAATGTCTTTTATGACTTAAATTGGGACACACTCTCATAGTACAAATTGTTGGACCAAATAACGGGCTGACTTTGCTATAGCATGCAGGATTGCATCTCATGATCCTATACATTTATATCATTGACCTCATATAGTCATTTTTATAATTGTTAAAATGAAGTCACCTAACTTTCAAAAGACTTGGACTCTTTGTCATATAAATGCTCTGTTAAAGCATAAACATCAGGATAATTTCAGAGTACAAACTGGTTATGCATTCTAGAAATTTTTGAGAGTTATTACTGTATGGGGGTTGCTTAATTATAAATATCATACTCGTAGTCACCATCTTCTTACCAACATCAAACTTATACTGTGTTGTTCTGATTATAGAACTATTTACGTAGTTTAAAATTTAAATCTAACAATAATTAGTTTGGTGAGAGTCAACGATTATCGAAGACATGGCCGGTCAAGAAACTGAATACATACAATTATAATTATTCTTTCTTGATTAATATAGGCTTTTCTTCATAGATGTTGGATATTTTCCTTTAGAAATCAACAATATAAATAACAGATACAGAGCCATTATCTAAGGAACATCTCATATATGAATTTATCATCTATGATCACCTGTGGCGGCTAAGATTGATCATCTTCATGAAATTATCCTTGAGAAAAAAAATCTATTATCTATTAATCACTATCAATAAGCTCATTGACAAAAATATCAAAATCTGTAAAGTTTATCACATTGAGAGGGGATAGAGAAATCAAATATTTGAGTTAGTGATAAATCAATGATGATTGACAAAAATTAGAGCCGGTCATGGTGACCTTTACATCTGACTGTGCGAGAGCGCGGTGACTCTCACCTGGGCGGGAGATAGGAAGCCCAGTTCGGGCAGCGGCCGCCAAGTGCGCGGGTCTAGGATCCCAGTCCTCTTTCGGTTTTATGCGAGCTCGCAGTGTTTTTACGCCTCGTTGGGATCCCGACTTTAGACCATTCCGCTGACCCTGTTTTAGGATACCCAGGCGGGGGATCCTTGGTTTTCAGTTTTACGTACGAGCTCGGTTGCCCGTTACCGGTCGGGCTGTTTCTAGAGCGACTTTTCCGGGAAGTCCCTCTCACCCGTCTCAGTGGCGTAGTTTTGGAGTAGACCTATCCCTCTATTGGACCGTCCTTCCAACTAGAGGACGAGACGTAAGAGTCCTTTTGTTGGCTTCTTCACCGCTTGATTTTTCTTTCGCCAACAGACTTGGCGATTCTACATCCAGATCATCTATATCTATATCTACATCATCTAAAGTTACATTTGAGACTGTTGTACTGAGGTTTGAAGGGATTGATTTTACATCCAGATCATCCATTTCTATATCTACATCATCTAGAGTTACATCTGAGACAGTTGCACTTGAGGTTTTAATGGATTACAATTAAAGTTGAGTAAATGGAAAAGACTTTAAATCTAATTCGAAATCTCATTAAACTAGCGGACGTGTTGGGAACTTAGTTAGGATGCATTATACAACACCGCATGCCTACGGAGGCACCCCAACCCTAAGACATTCTCTTAGTCTTAGAGTCATAGTGTGAGGTTTCACATGAACCAAGACCACAGACTATCCACTAGACTTAAGAATTTAATAAATCATTATATCTTCTCATCTTTTCCATCATCAAAATCCACAAATATGACCTCTAAGCAATATGAGAATGAAATATACTTACTATGATCAATTAGTTACAATATCAATATGCTTATGTGGGAAATGTTGGGTTAATGGCAAATCATGAGAGGTGCTTACTAGAGATTTGAAAACCTTTTACTTTTGCAAGTAGAAATAAATTTAAATTTGAGTTGCTCATACCTCTCTACTTGCTTTCTTTTGTAAATAATAAATGCCTGTTATTTTTATATAAACTTATGGGAAGTAGCAGCACCCGCTGACGCCTTTTCTTCCTTGCACGCATGGCAGGCAAGGAGCCTTTAGCACAGTAGCGGGTTAATGATTTCAGGAGATAAATTTTTTACCCAATGGTATGGTTTATTTTGTGCCAATTTTTGTTCAATTTATATTGTATTATGTTTCTTTCTCTTCAGTCAGATTTTTGGGATATACTGTATGTACTGTCAGACTTTGTACATGTGAAATATATGGAAGTTAATGAAATAAGATTTTGGTGACAATTGTTCTAATAACTTGTGGTTATGATTGTGAATGCCATGTGGAAAATTATCCGCACGAAAAATTTCGCTGTTTTTCTGTCACTTAATGCGATCTCATGTAAATGAATTATTGCGAGATGCGCGTAAACGGGTACCCGGATCCTCGGAGGTTCACATTTTGGTATCAGAGCAGTGGTACCCCGATACGCACATTCGCAGTATTTCAATTCCGATCGCATTAAGTTCTCGGATAGCGGCAGTCTTCTGACTTGTCGTTAGTTCGAGAAAGGAAATATGACATTCAGATTCAATCACCACAGATGTCACCAATTTCATTAATTTTCATATTATATCCCAAGAAGAGAAAAAGCATATATTATAAGTATCTTCAAATGGTACTTCTATGACTAGTTATGGTTCTCATGCATAGCCATGTCATCCCGATCAGACCAGGAGATGACTAACCAACTAGCACACATACTGACTACTCTTATTGACCTTTCCATGTTTTATTCGATTCCGGCGCGACACACTCTTTTCTTGCTTCGAGGTTGCTTGCATCTTTAGGTAGAGTTGCAGAGACGCTATCGTCTCCATATCACATCCGAGGGCCAGGTGGCCAGTTGTTTGTCATATCCCTAATAGTCAGGCACTTGCCCGTACTAATTGGCGGTCACGAGATGATCGCAGATTGTTTACTTCTGCAGCTCGACGAGTTCGACTTGATTTTGGGCATGGATTGGCTATCTACTCATCATGCACTAGTTGATTGTTTTAGGAAGACAGTTGTTTTCAGGATTCCCAATCTACTCGAGTTCACTTTTGAGGGTGCTATACATGACTCCACCATGGAGTATATTTCAGTGTTGCGAGCCCAGCGACTTGTTGATCAGGGTTGCGATTCCTACCTTGCATTTGTTCGGGAGGTATCTGATCAGGATCCAATGATACAGGATATCCAAGTAGTATCAGAATATCCAGACGTGTTTCCTGATGAGCTACCAGGATTACCTCCTGAGAGAGAGATCGAGTTCGAGATCACATTGTTGCCAGATACACAGCCGATCTCTATGGCACCTTATCATATGGCACCAGCCGAGTTGAGGGAGCTGAAGGTGCAGTTGCAGGAGTTGCTTGATTTGGGATTCGTGAGGCCGAGCACTTCACCTTGAGGTGCTCCGGTTCTATTTGTCAAGAAGAAGGATGGATCCATGAGATTATGTATTGACTACAGGCAACTGAACAAGAGAACGGTGAAGAACCGTTATCCTTTGCCGCGTATCGATGATTTGTTTGACCAGCTCCAGGGATCTTCGGTTTTCTCGAAGATCGATCTTCGCTCAGGCTACCATCAGCTGAGGATTCGCGAGTCGGACATCCCGAAGACTGCCTTCAGGACTCGATATGGACACTACGAGTTTGTGGTGATGCTGTTTGGGCTCACCAATGCACCTGCGGCTTTCATGGATATGATGAACCGTATCTTCCGTCCATACTTGGACAAGTTTGTAGTGGTGTTCATCGATGATGTGCTCATCTATTCACGGAATGACGGGGATCATGCTAATAATCTACGGATCGTCTTAGATACATTACGGGAGCACAAGCTATATGCCAAGTTGAGCAAGTGTGAGTTCTGATTATCCCAGGTCTCGTTTCTCGGGCATATCATTTCTGGGGTAGGTATCGCGGTTGATCCTGCAAAGATTGAGGCAGTCATGTCTTGGGAGCAACCCAAGACAGTTACACAGATTCGGAGCTTCCTCGGACTAGCGGGCTATTACAAACGCTTTGTCAACGGATTTTCCCGCATCGTTTGTCCTCTGACACGACTGACGCAGAAGGGAGTTCCATTCATTTGGGACGATTCATGTGAGTAGGCCTTTCAGACACTGAAGGAGAGGTTGACCACAACGCCTATTCTTGCTCTTCTTTCAGGCACTCAGGATTATGCAGTCTACACAGATGCATCTGGAGAAGGCCTAGGAGCAGTGTGATGCAGAAAGGACAGGTGATTGCTTACGCATCACGACAATTGAGACCGCACGAGCGGAACTACCCCACGCATGATTTAGAGTTGGCGACAGTTGTCTTCACCTTAAAGATCTGACGCCACTATCTTTATGGGGTGAATTTCGAGATTTTCACGGATCACAAGAGCCTAAAGTATATCTTTGATAGAAAGAGCTAAATATGAGACAACACAGATGGCTCGAGCTACTGAAGGATTATGATTGCACGATCTCTTACCATCCCGGTAAGGGAAACGTGGTGGCTGATGCACTCAGCAGGAGAGCGCATGCTGATGTTACGGCGAACTGGCTATATACATGGGATACGCTTGCCGCTTTGACCGATTGGCATCCTCAGGAGAGCGCATCCATTTCTATCGCCGTGTCTCCACGATACAACAACCTTTGGGATCATATTGTAGAAGGCTAGAAGACTGATCCTTGGATCCGAGATAAATACATGCACGCCATCAAAGACGAATTTGACGACTTTGTTGTGATGGAGTCTATTTTATGGAAGGCAGGACGGGTCGTTGTACCCAATGACGAGCAGCTTCGCAAAGACAGTGTGGATGAGGCACACAGTTCACGGTTATCTATCCATCCAGGTAGCACGAAGATGTACCGTAATCTGCATCAACATTTCGGGTGTGATGGAATGAAGCGCGATGTGGCGCTACATGTCAGCAGATGCATGACCTGTTAGATGGTCAAGGCCGAGCACAGGAGACCACCAGGATTACTGCAGTCTCTCCCCATTCCCGAATGGAAGTGGGAGAGCATT
Source organism: Ottelia alismoides (assembly GCA_037367405.1). Classification (NCBI taxonomy): domain Eukaryota; kingdom Viridiplantae; phylum Streptophyta; class Magnoliopsida; order Alismatales; family Hydrocharitaceae; genus Ottelia; species Ottelia alismoides. The sequence continues at coordinate 351,122 of JAZKJV010005119.1, read as the reverse complement.
TCTATGGATTTTGTCACAGGTCTGCTGAAGACACTAGGTGGCCATGAGGGTCGTTGTTGATACGTTGACCAAGTCAACACATTTAATACATGTCAACACGACTTACACTCCGTCCAGGTTGGCCAAACTCTATGTGCAGAACATCATCAGACTGCATGGTATACCACGAGAAGTGGTGTCTGACAGGGATTCGAGATTTACGTCTCATTATTGGCATCAGTTCATGTCAGCACTACATACAAAGCTGAAGATGAGTTCTACATATCATCCACAGACTGACGGTCAGAGTGAGCGCACCATTCAGACACTAGAGGATTTGCTTCGCGCTTGCACTTTGGAGTGGAAAGGGTCCTGGAAGGACCATTTGCCTTTGGTAGAATTCACGTACAACAACAGCTATCACTCCAGTATTGGTATGGCACCATTCGAAACCCTATACGGGCGGAGATGTCTCACACCTCTCAGTTGGCGTGAGGTAGGTGATCATGCTTTATATTCCGTAGATCTCTTGGAGGAGACCGCGAGAGCTGTTGACCTTGTGAGACGGAGGCTTCTGACGGCACAAAGCCGCCAAAAGAGCTATGCAGACCGTCGGAGAAGAGATTTGCAATTTCAGGTATCCAATCTTCTTCTCTTCCTTTATTAGAAAATTAACTTAACATCATATTAATGACATTCCTATCAATTATAGGTTGGAGATTGGGTATTTTTGCGAGTATCTTCCATGAAGGGAGTGCAGAGATTCGGTGTTCGTGGCAAATTGGCGCCGCGATATGTGGGTCCATTTGAGATTCTTGCAAGAGTGGAGAAGGTGGCCTACCGAGTAGCCCTTCGTCCACATTTATCAACTATCCATGATGTCTTCCATGTATCCAACCTGAGGAAATATGTCCACGATCCTCGACACGTCATCAGTTATGAGAATCTAGACGTGGAGCCAGATCTAACTTATGAGGAGAAGCCAATCCAGATACTTGATCGTGCTGTGAAGAAGCTTCGCAGCAAAGAGATTTCGTTAGTCAAGGTTTTGTGGCACCGACACGGCGTCAAAGAAGCAACATGGGAGACTGAAGCCGACATGCGGGCACGATACCCACAGCTTTTCTGATGTAATCACCAAAACAAGCTTTTGTAATTAGATACATGATAAATATATGGCTTATTTTCTCTTTGAGGTTTTTATGGGTTCAAAACCCTTTGAGGTTTTTATGGACATATGAAATCCCAACCGGACACCTAATAGCCTTAACTCGAGTCTCGAGGACGAGACTCCCTTTGAGGTTTTTATAATTGTAACATCCGGGAATCCGCGTAAACCCGAACCCGACCCGATTTGGGTCCGGCAAACCCAATAAAGTTGTTGGTCGGCATTAAACAACCTAAAACGATAAATTGATCGTGAATCAAAAGTTGTTCGGGCGAAATCGACCGAAAATCGGTCGCATCGTAATACGTGCCGCGAAAAGTCGCGACGTAAATTCGGAAACCACAAAAAGAACCAAGACCGTCAACAGATCCGATTCGACGAGATAAGATCAACGGAATTGACCGTTCGTCAATCGAAGGTCATTTGATATTTTAAAATCGCAAAATTTAACCATAAACCGAAATCGTATCTCGAAAGTTTCGGATATCCAAACCCGATCAAAAGTATATCAATATTATACTCATATTGACCGTCATTCTGAGATGATCAATTTAAGATATTACGCATCGAAAACAGACATCCGAGGCACATATACGGTCGATTTTTGCGTATGCCAAAATAAAGAGAATTTTTGGAAAAAATATTAATTAAAGTTTCATATACAGAGACTGTAGCCGTTGTCGGTTGGATTTTTATTAAAAAAAATATACAGCTGCCCTTCTCCTTTCCAGGACAGCTGGTCTCCCATATCTCTCCACTTGGCCTGAGACTAAGCCTCCCTCTTGGTTATAAATACCAACCCTCCACAGTTCCAAGCTTTCCCTTCCTCTCCCTTTCATCTCTCTCATTTCTCTCATAAAACCGCCATTGATTTTCTTCAAGAAATGCCTGGAGCTGCTGTTCTGACTTCTGAAATTCCAGATTTTGCATGTTGTGATCTCCATTTTAGATTTATAATAAAGGTACAATCCCTCTTCCATATCTCCTATTAATTCCAACTTTAGGTCTTTAACTCCCCCTTCTCTTCTATATATATAGATCAAGAGCCCCCTTCTTCCTCGAAGTTTTCTCCCGTTTTTTTTTCTCTTTAAAGTCCACCGAGGAAGCCACTGCCTCCTTCCGCTGCTGCAGTCCAGCAAGCCCTGGAGTAATTCCTGGAGAGGCTCCAATCCCTCCTTTGGCAGTTGCTGCTCTTGGACAAGCTCCAACCCTTTTCCTTGCAATTGCTATTGCTGGAAAAGCTCCAGCCTTCCCCTTGGAGCTGTTGCATGCAAAAACAAATCTGATCTCCATATAGGAGATCCAAATAGGTACCTCCCTATACCTCTTTTGCTGCCATGCATGTTATTAAATGATCTTTCGTACCATCCTACCTTATCTTTTTGCATGGGTTTCTTTCAATTGTTTTCTTTGTTGGGAATTTTGGGAATTTGTTCCATGAAATAAACAAATATATATCTTTTTATCAAGCTGCTGTGTGAATCAGTTTACTGGAACACCTCTGCTGCTTTGTAATTATTTTTTTCAACCATCAGCAAACTGGATATTATGAAACTGTATAAATAATAATAATAATCACCTATAGCATGGAATCCCATTTACATTGGAAACGTATGTGGTTCTAAACCTCTACGACTTACCTTCTTCCCTCTTAATTGGAGGGTTTGTTTTTGATCTTTTAATTAAATGGGTGTTTCTTCCTGGCCAATCTAACTATAATCGGTCTATGTCTTGTGTTTAAAAAGGAAATCCTTTCAACACATGAATGAGGAAATGTTTAAACTTCTGTGATGCAGAACCACCAGAGAAAATAGAGTGAACTTTGGTTGGAAAATTTACTCTTATTCATCCATTAGATTAAAATTATGATTACTGGACTTGGTGTTTTGATTTGTCAGATCTATAGAAGAGTAATTGAAATTAACGAGAAATGGATTTGGGAACCCTTCATCAGTAGGAGGCCGAAGTATCGAAGTTAAGCACTTACAAAAAAAACTTAGTGTTAAACAGTTGTAAAAAAAAAGAATTCCTTGGTCAAGAGGGAGGGGATTATTTTATCTGTAAAAGATACAGAGGGAAGTAACTATGTGACAGACCATTGTTGTTATTCTAAGAAATGTCTTTTATGACTTAAATTGGGACACACTCTCATAGTACAAATTGTTGGACCAAATAACGGGCTGACTTTGCTATAGCATGCACGATTGCATCTCATGATCCTATACATTTATATCATTGACCTCATATAGTCATTTTTATAATTGTAAAAATGAAGTCACCTAACTTTCAAAAGACTTGGACTCTTTGTCATATAAATGCTTTGTTAAAGCATAAACATCAGGATAATTTCAGAGTACAAACTGGTTATGCATTCTAGAAATTTTTGAGAGTTATTACTGTATGGGGGTTGCTTAATTATAAATATCATACTCGTAGTCACCATCTTCTTACCAACATCAAACTTATACTGTGTTGTTCTGATTATAGAACTATTTACGTAGTTTAAAATTTAAATCTAACAATAATTAGTTTGGTGAGAGTCAACGATTATCGAAGACATGGCCAGTCAAGAAACCGAATACATACAATTATAATTATTCTTTCTTGATTAATATAGGCTTTTCTTCATAGATGTTGGATATTTTCCTTTAGAAATCAACAATATAAATAACAGATACAGAGCCATTATCTAAGGAACATCTCATATATGAATTTATCATCTATGATCACCTGTAGCGGCTAAGATTGATCATCTTTATGAAATTATCCTTGAGAAAAAATCTATTATCTATTAATCACTATCAATAAGCTCATTGACAAAAATATCAAAATCTGTAAAGTTTATCACATTGAGAGGGGATAGAGAAATCAAATATTTGAGTTAGTGATAAATCAATGATGATTGACAAAAATTAGAGCCGGTCATGGTGACCTTTACACCTGACTGTGCGAGAGCGCGGTGACTCTCACCTGGGCGGGAGATAGGAAGCCCAGTTTGGGCAGCGACCGCCAAGTGCGCGGGTCTAGGATCCCAGTCCTCTTTCTGTTTTATGCGAGCTCGCAGTGTTTTTACGCCTCGTTGGGATCCCGACTTTAGACCATTCCGCTGACCCTGTTTTAGGATACCCAGGCGGGGGATCCTTGGTTTTCAGTTTTACGTACGAGCTCGGTTGCCCATTACCGGTCGGGCTATTTCTAGAGCGACTTTTCCGGGAAGTCCCTCTCACCCGTCTCAGTGGCGTAGTTTTGGAGTAGACCTATCCCTCTATTGGACCGTCCTTCCAACTAGAGGGCGAGACGGAAGAGCCCTTTTGTTGGCTTCTTCACCGCTTGAGTTTTTCTTTCGCCAACAGACTTGGCGATTCTACATCCAGATCATCTATATCTATATCTACATCATCTAGAGTTACATTTGAGACTGTTGTACTGAGGTTTGAAGGGATTGATTTTACATCCAGATCATCCATTTCTATATCTACATCATCTAGAGTTACATCTGAGACAGTTGCACTTGAGGTTTTAAGGGATTACAATTAAAGTTGAGTAAATGGAAAAGACTTTAAATCTAATTCGAAATTTCATTAAACTAGTGGACGTGTTGGGAACTTAGTTAGGATGCATTATACAACACCGCATGCCTACGGAGGCACCCCAAACCTAAGACATTCTCCTAGTCTTAGAGTCATAGTGTGAGGTTTCACAAGAACCAAGACCACGGACTATCCACTAGACTTAAGAATTTAATAAATCATTATATCTTCTCATCTTTTCCATCATCAAAATCCACAAATATGACCTCTAAGGAATATGAGAATGAAATATACTTACTATGATCAATTAGTTACAATATCAATATGCTTATGTGGGAAATGTTGGGTTAATGGCTAATCATGAGAGGTGCTTACTAGAGATTTGAAAACCTTTTACATTTGCAAGTTGAAATAAATTTAAATTTGAGTTGCTCATACCTCTCTACTTGCTTTCTTTTGTAAATAATAAATGCCTGTTATTTTTATATAAACTTATGGGAAGTACCAGCACCCGCTGACGCCTTTTCTTCCTTGCACGCATGGCAGGCAAGGAGCCTTTAGCACAGTAGCGGGTTAATGATTTCAGGAGATAAATTTTATACCCAATGGTATGGTTTATTTTGTGCCAATTTTTATTCAATTTATACTGTATTATGTTTCTTTCTCTTCAGTCAGATTTTTGGGATATACCGTATGTACTGTCAGACTTTGTACATGTGAAATATATGGAAGTTGTTCTAATAAGATTTTGGTGACAATTGTTCCTCACTCGATGTCCTGTTGAAGATGTCGGTGGCTGGTCGCGTGTAGTGGGTGAGGAGAATTGATCGTACAACCTTTCCATGGACTTGTCCCTTCCACTTCGAGGATAATGCAAGGTGTGTCGTATACGCTGGGCTACGACTTGTCGGAAGCTGCGAACTGCTTGCGCTTGGAAGCGAGGAACATGGACCTATCGTCGGGAATCATGGCTTTTGGCAAGGCCAAAAGTAAAGCTGCAACACTTTTATGCTGCCCCTACTTGCAACTTGCATGATGCGGACGGATGGCTTTCAACCCAAACCTAGAACCCAATAACCTGGACACCTCACTCACCAAACACCCAATAGCCCAACCCAACCCGTACCAACCTTGCTTCCAATCGAGCCCTAAAGAGCCAAGGGAGGCACCATGTAATTATGAAATGGATAGGGCGAGAAGGTTCATCATCCAAGTTTAGAGGGACAGAGATATAAAACATTCACCTAAGGCTAAGGATGAGCATCGGGTCGAGGCGGGTGGGTCCAACCTAGCCCAACCCGAGCCCGATTTCAGTTTACGGGCTTACGGGCCGGGCCTAGGCCCGTTGTATTTCAGAAATTGCAGCCCGAGCCCAGCCCGCAAGTACATGGGTCGGGCTCGGGTCGGGTCGGCCCGCTATATGGAAAAAAATTAAATCGTGAATATAATACACATTTAATATGTAAATATACAAATTGAATATGTATTTCTTCAAAACATGAACATAGTTGATGTCTAAATATCATTGAATAATGGTAATTTAAGAAGAAAGATCAAATGTGATATTAGAAATCATAAATTACATAAGGGAAAAACATTAGGCTTATATACGGATCTACACTCGAGCCCATATTCGGGCCGGCCCACGGACTTCGGGCTCGGGCCCAAACTTGCCCGAACTCGACCCGAAAATTGGATCGGGCCAAAAATCAAGCCCATGCCCGCCTATTTATCATTCGAGCTCGGACTTTATCGGGCCGGGCACCGGGCTGGCCGGACCGGCACTACCTAATGCTCATTCCTACAAGGCTTCACTCCTCACTCGAAGTAGGGTTCATTAGAACCAATCTCCGCATTCCGGCGATCTCTCCTCCACATTCGATGCGATGACGCGCCTTCGTCGCATCTAAATCGCGGACGCGATCGAGCCCATGAGTCGCGCTATCCACAGCCATCGCCGCCTTCACGAGATCCTCAAATCTCGGGCTTCTCTCTCCCTCTCGGCTCTCGCCACCGCATCGACATGCCCCGATCAACCCGAAAGTGGAGATTTTGACCAAGGAGATCGCCCAGAACGATTGCACCACGAGGCTGTGGGGAAAATTTGGAGCTTCGCGTCGAAAAAACTCAATCTTGATGGCATCCTGGAGGAGCTCCGGAGCGATATTGACTGTGGTAGGATACGAATTTCGGAAAGATTAGTTCTCGACGTGCTTGACAAGTTTGGCGTGGATTGGATTTCCGCGTTGGGCTTTTTCCGGTGGGCGGGAGCTGGCGGGGGATACCGGCACACCGCCCGTGCTTACAACAAGATGGTGGACGTGTTGGGAAGGGATAAACAGTTTAATAGGATGTGGGCATTGGTGCGCGAGATGCTGCGGGGAGGTTTGTTCGATGTGGAGACTTACGCTAAGGTGGTGAGGCGGCTTGTTGGTGGTGGGAGATGGGAGGAGGCTATTGGGACATTTGGTGGGTTAGAGGATCTGGGAATCGAGAAGGACAGCGAGACGTTGAACATTTTGCTTGGAACACTGTGCAAGAAGAAGAAGGTTGAGTTTGCACGTGAGGCATTGCGGTATTACCTTGCCTATGTGCCTCCCAATGCCCACACCCATAACATTTTGGTTCATGGCTGGTGCTTGATCGGGAGGATCAACATGGCAGAGCAGGTGGTTGCCGAGATGAAGGAGCATGGGATGCTTCCCTCTGTTATCACCTACTCGACTATTTTGCAAGCGCATTGTAGGATGCTTGATTTCCCAAGTGCTTTTGAACTCATGGATAAGATGGTGGATGAGGGTTGCCCGCCAAATACAGTCACTTATACAATTGTCATCAATTCTTTGGCTGCATCCGGAAACATTGATGCCATATTCGAGGTCGTTGATCGGATGAAATTGGATGGATGCAAACCTGACGTGTTCTTCTACAATTCTTTGATTAGCATCTTTGGACGGGCGCAATGTCTCGATGAGGCATCCTATGTTTTTGAGGTAGAGATGCCATCAAATGGAGTCTCGCCTGATTTGTCTACTTATAATACACTAATATCAGTTCTCTGCCGGCATGACCAGGGGCAAATGGCTCTAAGTGTGCTGAAAAAAGTTGAAAATTCTCCATGGAAGCCTGATATTCATACATTCAATCCATTGCTTAAGCTTTGCATCAGGGTGGGAGATTCAGATGAGGTTTTGTATGGTTTGTTGGATGACATGGTCAACAAACACCAGCTAAGTCTAGATTCTACCACATATAATCTTCTTATTCGTGGATTATGCCGTGTAGGTAAATGTGAGGCTGCTTTTCTCATTTTTGAGGGGATGATGAGCAGGGGCATCTTGCCTACAGATCTATACATATACGATTTTCTTATAGCAGAAGCGGAGAGAAATGGGTTATCTGACATTGTTATCTGGTTGAGAACAGTCAAGCACAAATTCAAGGAACTTCATCTTAAGAAATAAGACAGCAACATTGCCTGTTTTTGATATTGTGAGACAGACTGCTATCTCCACCTCTGAGTCAAAATATGGTTGGCCTACTCGTAAGTATCAACTTCATTTTGTCAGATAATTTGTTCCCAATTGACAGTTTCATAATTATAATTTTCTTATAAACTCGTCTTTTTTTGGGTCATCTATCAAGTACTTTTTTTGGCTCCAATCACATCCGAATGTCCAGAAATGAAAACATACGATATACCAATTGGTATTTACTTTATATCCAACAAACAGTTACTTTTATGACATGTTTCTCTGTCTTGAACATAGGCCTATTGGTAGATCGTATATTCATAAAATGCCTGCAACACCTGACAGGAGGTCAAGCCTCTTTTTTCTGTTCTGTGAGGTTGCTAGGTTAGTTTGCAATGAACAATACGCACTAACATTCACATGGATGTTCGGGGAAGGTTATAATCGAGCATTTGGCAGTTGGCATCAAAAAACTCGTGGGCCAAGGAGGTGTTAGAAGCTGGTTGTGGACTGTCGGTTTTAGCCTTTAGGTTCAGATGTTGGCGAACACATGGCTATAATGAGCAAACACCTCATGTGATGTTTCGATACCAAACTAATCACGGGCATAGAATTTTCCCAGTTTTCGAGTCCTTTATAATATTGTCTAACTTGAGATGGAGAAAAAGTGAGATGAATGAGAAAACTTTGTCGGATCCCTTGGTCTCTTAGTGTACTAAATGCAAACTAATAGAATAGTTGAATGGTAGATGTCCTGCTAACCTGTTAAGCTATTAAAACTAGCACATTCCTTTCCAAATAAAAAAAACTAGTACTTGAAGGCCGAAAAATCCATTCTATAGACACACTCTTCATTCCTCCTCTCCTATTTCCCTAAAATCCCCAAATTTCTCCCCTCGACGATTTGCATCAGTATGATCGCACTATGGAAAACACTCTCTTTGCTCAAACATTCACAGTAAGAGGATTGTTGGCGACGATGATGAAACATTGACCGCCCTTCACAGAGTTGTGAAAAAAACATATTAGTGTCACACCCACCTTTAACAACAATGGCGAGGCCCCAACTACCTCCTCGACCAAACATGACATGGTGAAGCTTGTGTACACCCTTTCACCAACTGCCATCTACTCTAACATTATTCATCTATTGTCAAACATTTGAGTAGACTACCTTTCTCTGAAGTAATCCATGTCTTACAATCTGCTTGAGGATGGTCAGGTTCTCTACACTTCAAATATTGGATTGGGTCACGATTCTCCTTAGTTCTGTAACCTCATCCCTTATATCTAAAGCAAGAGACATCATCTCTCCTTAACCTTTCGCTCCGTCTTTCTCTTATCACTATATTATATGTGAAAATAACACGACCATCCTCAGTGAGGTGATTGGAAGCAACGTAATCAATCACTCGATTTTTAGCAGAAGGCATGAGAGCTAAGTTGGTTGTACTACCTGTGATATCAACAAGTTCAATTTTATGCTCACTAGTGTAAATTAGCATGGTAAAAGTCGGCCGACTAGTTGAGTTGGTGAGCCGATTAACTATTGACAAGAAAAAAAGGGATTAGATCAATTTGGAAGCAATTTTTTGTTAGGTCGACCGAGTACTCGACCCGATTAGTTGCTAATTTTTGCTTGGAGATACCATATAGTTTTTATTTTTTTGACTTTGGGATATTTACACCCATAACCCTGTGTTATGTTTCGTTTAGTATGATCGTTATATTTGACGGTTTTCGTGATAAAAAGACAAAATTGTCCCTAATCCATCTACCGGAGTGGGTTGGTGGAGATGATGAAGTCGCCTGCGGAAGGCGTGGAGGAGGACCCACCCACCTCTAGCCTAGGCTGGCCCCCCTCCAGGCCAGGCCAGTCCCGAGCCCCCCGGCATACCTCCGACCCGAGCTCCCCCGATCCCACCCCTTCATGCGCACCTCCGACCCGAGCTCCCCCGATCCCACCCTTCCCCGCGCACCTTCGAAGCTCCCCGATACCCCTCCCCGCAGACCCCCCCCCTCCGCACCTCCAACACCGACCCGAGCTCCCCGATCTGCTCCCTCGTCCCCATTCCCGCCGATTCCCCTAAATCTTCCCGCGATCGGTTGCACCTTAATCCGGTAATCGCGCCCTCTCCCCGATCTGATCCCCGCGCTCGCACCCCCTTCCCGATCTCTACCCAGATCCTCATTTTTTTAGGTGATTCTGCTAGGATTTGCGGCTTTGTTCGCTGTTGAACGGATGCGGTTGCTCCCCGCCGCATGTATTTAGTCCATTTCGTGTGGGTTGCAATGATTTCGATGTGAATCTTCAAATTTTTTGGTCACGTGTTCGGCGGAGGTTGATTTGTTATTTTTGCTGATGTGATTTGGTGGAGCAGTTGAGAGTGTGGTGCAGATCGGTGAAATTGGCGCCCCAACGCAGGTCACAGCGTCACGGGGGTGGCCAGATGCAGCAGGGGGCCCGGCATCGGTTGCGGCGCCGGTGGGGGACCTCTTGGTTGATTTCGTTGACGATGGATTTGGTTTTCTTCATTGTCGGTTGCTGAATTGGTTCTTATTGTAGATCTTTGCCGTGATTGCTTGCCAGTTTTCCGCGAGAATCGTATATAACAAATTCTTGTGGTTGATAATATCTTCATGTACATTCCTGGGGTTGAGCAGGTATTCGAAAGTTTAATTTCACAGGCCTCGGGTAGTTCTAAAGTAACGATCGTTTCATTTGCCATAGTGTGTATGCTAACATGCCGTGTCGGTGTCTGTTTAATCAGGGGTGTTCGATGGAGGTTGGGGAGGACAGGGCGGGGGGTTACATGAGATCCTGCAGGCGGCCGAGGGAGGCTTCGGGAGGCGAAGGCTGAGAGGGAGGGGGTTGGAGGAAGAAGGGGATGGATGGTGGTCGACAGGGTGGGTAGGAGAATTGGAGAAGGAAGTTTGGGGGAGGGAGCGTCGACAGGAAGAAGAGGGGTATTTTTTTCTTTTTTTGGATTTAATTATAGCCGTTGGATATAGGATTGGTTAGATTAACTTTAGGTCTGGGTGAGTTAACTGACTAAAATAACGGAGGGTTATGGATGTAGGATGGCGCACTTATTCAGGGCTGTACATGTAATAATTAATTATCGAGGGTTTCTGGGGTAATTACAGAACGACTCAGGGTTATAGATGTAAATATCCCTTTTACTTTTTTTAAAAGCGAACTTATCCGGATATGCTTAATATTTTACGTAATTCAACTATTTCTTTTATGTCATTTTTGATAGTATACAAAATTTACAAATTTACGTAAATATACTAGAATATATGTATACAAAATAATTTGTATATTTAAAATAATAAAAAAATCAAACCGATTAAAGCTCGATTAAATTCGATTAGTCGTCTACTGTTGATTAATCCTTAATCTGTGATTTGACCGATCGAGTACAGACTATTGATTTCCGCAACCTTGAGTGTAGTTAGTTCATGTGATAGTATTCTTTTGGATGAGAATATATCCGTGAAAATTATAAGGTGAAGGCATTTTAATTACCAGTTGTATCATGTGTATAATTAATTATAACAGGATGCTTGGTTGGGCTAAGTGGGTTTCCCGAGCTTCTCCCAACACCTATCATAAGAGCGATTTGTGTGCTTACAATGCACACGAGATTGGGTATAATGTTCATGTCTATGATCATTGTCACGACCACGTTGACAGTTAGAGGATCAATTGTTTATGATTATATGAGCCAACCCCACAACAAAAAAGATGGACAATGGTATTAACAGAAATAATAGATTATTTGAATTTTTTGAGAGTAAAATCAATCTTCCTGAGATGATTACGCACTATAGATGGTCTCTAGATCATAAATGGCATCAAAGACAACATTCAATCCTTAGCACTTTGATAGCGAGCTCTAAAATCGTCTAAATATCAATAAATTTGTGACTTTAGTCTCTCTGTAGTCTTTTTATCACATCAAGGGAGCTTAAAGATAACTAGTTTACTCAAAAAAGAAAATCATAGTAATGTAAAAATCACCAAGATCATATTATTCCATTGAAAGACACATGTGATGGATGTTAGCTTGTCTAATGTCACTAAACTTTTGATAATATTTTCTTCTATAGACTATTTTCTTTTATAGACTCGACTAGATATCCACGACAATGTGTTTTTAGAGAATATTTCTTCTCAAGACTTGATTAAATTAGCAGTAATACTCTGCCATGAGCCGGTTAATGACAATGTAGTTTCCCTATACTCTTATCTCTCAAAGATTTCACTTGTAGTCTTTAGAATAGGGATATTTACATCATAACCATGAATAGTTTCATATTTAGGTACATACCTCTCGATAATCATGAATCACACCTAAAACCCCATAGTGGTCAACTCTTACATGGCATGACCTTGTTTTAACTTCCGTCTATTTTCTCCGTTAATTTAACGAAAAATGTTAAATGTTGACAATTTTGCCTCTTAAAATATATCATATTTATAAACGATGCCATTCTTCATTCTCACCCTTCTCCCAACTCAACTTCTCTTATGGACATCCCCAAAACAAAGACATCTTCCCCAGAAGGCGGTGACTCCAACACGGTAACAGAAGCGACATGTCAGATGGAGGCGAGGCTGATGATGACTGCGACTCCAAGCGTGATCCAATGAGCTTCCTTGACGTTGTAGCTGCTCGTGCAACTGCTTAGCTTTGCCCCGTTGAGATATTGAGTGAAATCAAGAGATTATTATCAGGCTCCTGAACCAAACTCCATCCAACATCCACATGACCACTCTTTTCTTCCCCTTTTTTCCTTCCCTTTTATTTTTATCTCTGTCATGCTACTTTTTTATACTACATCATCATTTTTCTTTTCTATTGTCCAATTTGATTCCTCAAAATCGACTTCGATCAACTACCATATTTCTTCTTCATTAAAATCCTCTCATCATTCCTACACACATCGACATCTGTAAGAACTTGCACTAATAGGTCCCCTTCTACACTTGTCCTTGACCTCTGCCTCTTTCCATTACACCATCGTTGTATTCTACTAGCTCGAACACCAACTTTCTAATCGCTTGCATGTGACAACATAGAGAAGCATCGACCCATACCACCACCTTCCAATTGCAGGTGCTCTTAACTCCAGGGAACCAAAGCCCTGTTGCATTACAACAGAGGTCTCCTTCATATTCATTCTTCTAATGTTGAAATGAGGCCATGAACTTCTGTATCCCGATATATCGGCGATATATCGGTATTGACAGGTCACCGATATATCGCCGATATGTCCGATATCGGGTATCGACAGGCAAAAAAGGCGAGCTGAATTCGATGTCGGCGATATGGCGTCGATATATCGCTGATATATCGGCGATATATCGGTATCTACATGGTACCGATATCGATACCGATATCGATATGTCCTTCCATGCCATGAAGAAGGAAATATCCTCCAAGATGCCTTCATTGAAAATCCCTCGATCATGTGTCGATCTTTAGACTTTAGCCACCCTCCATCGAAGCACCAGGGTGAGTCCCACCTCAGGACCTCACCCTTCTTTATTTCAAAAAAAGTAGTTATGCTTCCGTCACTCCTTTGCCTTCACAAGCTCTCGAGAATGGAGTAATATTGACCTTGTTTTCTGCCGTGATGGAAGGAGACTTGGGAGGGGCACGATCGGGAAGTAAAAAATTCAGCTAGTTTACGTGATCATATAAGGAACATGTTCCGTGTGCAGTCCTAGAGCACAACCTTTCTCATTATCTTTTTTGGCATTCTTGGGCAAACATATTAGATTTAAAGGGTCAAATCCGAGACAGACTGCCAAAAATCAACAAAGACGATGCACGTTGCGCGCGCGAGGCTGTTGGGACCGCCTGATGATCTTAGGTGATGATGTGGGGCTGCTGGGACCACGTACTGGCCTTGGATGGCAGTGCAGGTCGCTTGACAGCTGCACTGGGTTGTGATGGGCATTACTGAGTGCTTTGGGGCTGTACAGATAAGAGCGTTGAGACCTCAAGGTGGTGGTGGTGGTGGATGTCGCGCGTGTTTTGAGAGGGAAAGAGGCTGATGGGTAGAGTTAGTGTATCAAGAGGATACCCGAACACTAGACCGACGTTCTGATACCTTGTGGAAAGAAATGAATGACTTGTTTATTATGAGGTCATAGGGCTCCTTGTATAAAGGAGAAATCCTGGAGGGCAATACATGAGAAAGGAAATTCACATAAAATGAAATAACATATGAAGACGATAATATAATAAATAATTCCTTAACACTAAGAACTTCAAATTTGAAATAGAAAGATTTATTTGAAGTCAAAGAAGAATAGTTGCATAATATCCACAACCGAGGATTCTTTATGAAGATGTCAAATTTGGAAAGACTTTAATCTTCACATTTTCAAAAATTACATGCTGTGAAAAGTGAGGGAAAAAGACTATTAGTGTCATTCTTACGAAAATCATGTCCTTCGAATTGTGAGTAGAGAAGCCTCCAAAATTCTCCAAAATCATCCGACAATGGCACTGATAGCAGGATGGTGGGTGCAATTGGGCTAAATGGGGAAAATTGCACATATTGGGGGCCATTTCGAATAAAAAAAGAGGGAATTTACTACTGGCGATATATCGCTGTTAGACGCAAAATATAGTAATGCATGCTTTCGATACTTGCCGACTTATGTCGCTATATTTGATGCTATGGTGGAGAATGTTCTTGATCATGCCAAAGCTCTAACATAGTTTTGGTTTTTGTAATTTTTAATGTGATTGTGCATATACAAGTGAGGGTGTGCATCATTTTGGCTGCTCACCCCTTTTTTCCTAAAGAAAATCTTATTCTGCAATAAAACCCCGGCCTTTCTTTTATAGAAGGGTGTAGAAGATTTCAATGGAGTTCAAATAGAATATGAGAACAACAAGAGATACTGTTGAATATCTGACTAAAATTTCAATTAGGTTGAAAACCTTACCTTTCAGGTGTCCTACCTCCGACATTTACTGTACAATGCAATCGCATGTCTCATTCACCGTTACATAATCATTTCCAAAACTCTGTACGAACTTCAGTTACAGTAGGTACTTCAGTTAGATTAGGTGTTAGATCGGTTCAGAAGGCTCATGTTATTTGATTTTGGTTGAATACAGTTTGGGCTAAAAAAGAGGGACCCAGGCTTGGTCTCAGTAGGGTTTGATGCCATTGTGATCAGAAAAACAAATCAAGCGGCATTGGTAGAGATCCAAACAATCATCTAGCAATCTAGCAGTGTCGTCCAAGGATTATGATGGCGGCTAGGTGCCATTTGAAGGCATTGATGGCTGGTTTGAGGTCCTAACAAAAGCTTGGAAGGCCTGGATAGGGGTCTGGAGCCTTAGGCAGGGACTAGCAATTACCCAAGGTGAAAGGGTGATCGTCTAGAGAGATCAAACCCACTTTTGCAACATTCAGACGAATGGACCGAATATTCGGATGAATATTCTAGTCGGAGGGGTGACCAAATAGAATGTTCCTATTCAATCAATATTCGATTCATCCCAAATATTCGGCGTGAAGATTTGGGTATTTGGTAGAATATTTGGCCAACTATTACAACCAGATTTTTATTTTTAAAGATTCACATTTATCCCGGTATCACAACAAGTATTAAAGCTTTATATATGTAATGTGTTAAGTGGTACTTTTATCTTGGATTCTTATTGATCAATGACCACATATGTACAAACATATAAGAATATAAACATACATAATTTTTATATTTAAAAATATTAAAAAATACAAAACCAAATAATTCTGAATATTCTCATGAATACTCTGTATTCAGTGACTAAATATCGAAAATCGATTTCTGCAACATTGGTCAACCCTAGAGGGTGGTAGCCTCGATAGGTCTTTAGGAGATCAATTTGGAAGGCAATAGCCGCAATAGGTCTTGTTGCGATTGTTGTAGGCCAATTGAGATATTACAAGTTTGTGTAGTCTGTACTGTATGCATTAACAATGATATAATTAGCTATAATTTCTATAAGAAATATGCGTGCAATACCTCTAATGCACTCCTGCTTCAGTAATGTATTACCCCTGATGGAAAGTTGTTGCTATTGCCCGAAGCTGAACTGATTCTCAACAACCATTCTCTTCAACCAAATGGATGGACTAAGCTGAGTTGAAGTGTTAAATGTTCTAACTCATCTTTTATGGTAAGATATTATTAGAGCAACCGAAGACGTGAAAAAGAGCCACAAGGGAGGCAGATCCAAAGGATCATGGACCCTGACAGACCTCAGGGAGGCATCATAGCTGGTGGTGTGGCAGTCAATGCTGGTGTGCCTCCTGCAAGGCCATATCCGCACAGACACAGTCAAAGGAAGACAAAGGTGAAGAGGAGTAGGGAGATCAAGATCGACATTGGAGATCGGTTTGCTTCATTTCTCATATGCTGAAATCGAGAATGAATCTGAAGATCGATTTGCTTGCACGAGAAGACAGATAGTGGGGGCTTTAATGTCTCCACCACGGTTTCTGGTTTAGTTTGGGCTTAAGAGATGAAGGAAACTGTTAACAAAGTTGGCTAAAGTACAAGATTTGAAATTATATAAAAAGTAATAAGTATGGGCTGGGTTGGATGGGGTCTAATCCACGAAATTCTAGTTGGTTGTTTGGATGGGTTAGGCTGAAGATACCTGACCCATCAATTTGTTGCCCAAACAAGGTTCGTTTCTTTCCAAGCCGATCCAAATCATTTAACCCGCTTTCAACGGTTTGATTGTGATCTTAATTGGGTTATTTGGGCTGACCCAAATAAATTCCAGCTGTAGTCTTAAATGTGCTTCATCAGTCAATTAATACCGTAGATACGTTGTCAAGAGCTCGAAGTTGATTCATGATGCAAAGCTGTAGAAATAGAAGTGCTGTCAGGTTTGAGCCCTCAATCCGATCATACTGCAGATAAAGGTCGATATAGGATTACGAATCTCAACATGATCACATGGTTTGAATGGTGTATGATCAATGATCATAATCATGAATCTTGTCCGGTATTGACGGAAACTAGTTTCTATCATAAAGACTCCTGTCAACCTTCTCTCAATTACCATCTCTGTAAATTCCACAATGTGATTAATTTTGTACCTTTATAGTTGTGATGGCAAATGTAGTCCAAACCTTTTTCTGCAAAGAAATCTGGGATGAGAATGGAAATGGACGAATCGACGTGTCATTAGAGGCGAGCTGAACATGTGCCGATTGGGTAGGATTTTGGAAGGAGAAAGCACAATGATACATTGGAGGAGAGGAGCATGCCAGGCCAATTATGATAGAGGAGAATGAGAATTAAAAAAGGGGATATAGGGTAAAATAATGGAAAGAAACAATGGGTAAAATGGTATTTGAACATGTATGGATGGCTGTATACAAAAAAACTTATCTTGATTTTCAGATTCAGATTTCATGTGCATTTCGATATTTATTTTTGATTTTTTCACACTGAAAGGTTGTATTTGTTTAGGCCTTTGAGATGATCGAGAAGCTGATGAAAAGCAGAATTGGTAATTGAACTCTTTTTTTCTGCTAGTACACATAGAAGTTAGTTAGCCATTAGTTGGAGTAGTCAAGTAGATTATTAAACTTTTGTAACTATTCAGTCAGTTGCATGCTGTTTCCTCATTGTTGACAGTCTCTGTATACTATTTTTACACCCATTTCATGTTTTTAAAAACCTTCCGTGATATAAAGGTTTGATATGCATTATATAAGTGCCTTAACATTTGCAGTTAATTTGAAGTGATTAAATTCCCAACTTTCTCAGAATGACTAAATGCTGGATAGGTTAATGATCAGGAACTGGTCGAACGAATGGAAGGCCTATCTTTTTGCTGCAAATTTGGCATTTCCACCACATTGCTGTCAAGAGTACTGGGGTTTCCAGTTTGTTGGCAGAACGAGTGGGATCCTTGTGAAAAATATGACGTGGATAGCCGATATGGCTGCCTGGTTGTCCTTGTGCTTTTGCATATTCACTAATGAGGGGTCCAAGTAGCATGCTCACTGTATTTAGGCATTGGCTGATTGTTATCAGTCTTGCAGCTGAATGAACTGACAGCATCTACTTGCTAAGGTATCATTGATCAATGAGGCCTGAAGAAGAACTTCATTGTGCAATCTGAGAGGATCTGATGATTTGTATGACATGAGATTGCACCCTCAGTAGAGGAGAGGGCTGATGATCATCTGCCCCATCTGCAGGTTAGTTTCTCAAAAGTCAGTTATAAAAAAACAGAAAAAAACCCTTTATCTATCCATGCACAAGACGGAATGGTCTCTGGCTGTTAAAATTAATCATGGATGAAAATGGTTTTAGTCTGAATTTGTTCGATTGACAAATTTTTGTAGATCTTTATTTTGTTATATTATCCACTTCTACCTCAGAAATGCATATTAATTTATTAAAATAAGTCTGATTATATGCTCTGAAGTGTGCAATTATCCATTATGGATTTCAGTTTTCTGAGTTTTAAAGAGGTCGTAAACGAACTCCCTTCTGATCTCTGGGTTGCAATGGCAATGTTTCAGACCTTTTGAGGTTTGACTGAATTAATAAAGCATGGGATTATGTAGAGCCCATATTGGATGAAAGTTGTAACAAGGTGTCAAGGACATTTTTCAGAAACTAATGTGAAAGTTGTCTGGGTGTTCTATGTTATTGCCGTGCCAATAACTTGATCATTTTACTGATGTCTTTTGATGGTTCATCAAAGTAAATAGACTGGTTTTTCGGATCTATCTTGCCACTACTGGATTCAACCAGCACATGTGGTCCGTCATCTCAAGAAGTTGTACGTGACCTGACTAGAATTCTGTCTGCTGCACAGAGTAAATCTGGGAGGATTACCGTGAATCACAGCTGAAGGTAATCTAATCATAAAATTGCTTTCTTTCAAAAAAATCGTAAAATTGCTTGGTTTTCGTTTCGAATAAAGGGTAATATGCGCCTCAATTCCCAACTGGCGTGCTTTCAAAGTTGTTCATGCATTTCTTATCTCTCTATTTTACGCGATGTCAGTCATTTTGATGTTAAATAAATTAGACCAGTTTAAATTGAAATTCTGGCAAAAATATTGTATACATAGATATTAGATAGAAGCATGGAAATTTCTTATAGAAGGGACTATGAATGGCAATCAGTCATATTTTGGTTTCGATTGAGCAAGATGGTAGGTTTAGATGGCATCAGGAAAGAAATCCATGTTTTTTGTTTATTAGGATCTAAATAAAAATAAGTTGATGAATTAAAAGTTAGAAGAATACCAACTCCACATTAATATACCCTAAGATACCCTACGTACGAAGGGGTTTTCAGATGACACCCTTGTAAAATTTAACAATCATATGAGGCATGCAAAACTTGTGTGACTTGGATGCGATTGCTCTTGAAACTTGAAAGTCTCCCAGTTCATATTACAGCCTACCCAGATTATGAAAGAGACTGAAAGCTAATTCGTCCAAATAGCATTCAGGTGAATGGTCAACAATATTTGATTTTTTTGTTGGCCTAATGACAATTAGCCCCATATGGACGTCCAACCTAGCTGAATATTATATTAGTTGTACTTCATATGAAATGGGCTTGACCATTCATGGCTAACAAACTATCAGCAAAGTAAATGGGAATGGGAGAGGTTCTTAGTTGTTGTTGTACCTTTGGGATTTGCTTGTGGAATGGGAACTTATGGGAATCGGTGGTTCAACAAATGTAAACGAAATAAAAGAAAACTTATCTGTATGATTAACTTCTGTAGGCTTTTGAGTTTTCTGTATGCGTGTTTATGTTTATAAAGGAACTGATGGGAAATCAAAAGTTTTATGTTGAAAATCAGAAATAAGAGATAACATGGGGAAAGTAACAAAAACACCATATCCATTGCTTTACTGTCCATATCCGGAGAAGGGGAATGAAACTGGTGGAATGTTTTTCGTCTAGGTAGGGAAAGTGATGGAAACCGATGGGAAAACCGTAAGTTCCTTGAAATGGGTATACATTGAAATTCCATTTACTTTCCCTCCATTTCCATCTGAATTCCAAAAGTATGAACCCCTCTTTTTTGTTACTTTATCTAATATGAGATGATACTCTAGCCTTCAGCTACAAGTTGTGCAGCATGCGAGCTGTTTTATCTTTTGCAGAGGATCCCTTCTGCAAGCATCACGTTATCGCTATAATGCTCCGCAAACTCTGTTGTGGATATAGCTTTCTACTTCCATTGATATCTTGATTTGGTGTGATTCTTTCTCCTACACGTGCCCTCCCTTATGTCAAATGGAGCATTCTTATCTACTTTCCTCTTATTTTTTTATCTTCTATAATTTTCTCATTTTCAGGGATCTCGGGGAATATTGGTGATTTCTTCGTCTTTAAATGAGCAATTGCATCAAGCTTTCTTTGGACTAGTATTCCGCGTGATGCTCCCATGAGACTGAATATGCAGTAATATGGTCAGATTTGCTAATAGTGCTTGCAGGTGATTCTATACCGGTTTCTATTAGTTTTATGTTATCCTCCTTCCATGTTCTTTTTTTAAAATGTTTCCATTGCTGCACACATGATGGTCTCTTGTTGTCCAGACTGATTTCTTCTTAGTTACACCTTTATAAGGTGATATATTTTAAGTTCTCGTAGATGTTCTCCATATCCATATAGAAATCCCAAAGAAATTCGGGTTGATGTATCCGATAGACTTCACATTGTTTTCAAATATATACAATATATAAATTCTTCCAAATTATGTGGTGAGGATAATGAGCAGTACTAGTGCATACCCTGTGCGTTGCATGCATTGTGCTAATTATATAAAAAACTATTTATAAATACATCACTAATGTATATATAAATACATTGTATTTATAAATACATATTGTTTTGTATGAAAGATAATTGAAGCTATTGTCATAATAAATACATCGTTGATAATATTAGGCATAGAAAGAAAAATCTTAAAATCTAGGGAATTATTTATAAATATTAAAAATGTACATTACGATTAATATAATTACTAAAATTTTAGGTATATTTGTATCTAATCCTTAATCATATCTGTTTAATGCATATTTTGACATTTGTATTCTTATAGGTTCCAAAATGGATACATATGTGGATATAAGTTTTGTGAATCAAATATCCATTTTAATATATAACAACAACAAACCTTTTTCCCACGTTAAGTAAGGTCGGCTACATGGATTCTTTGCCTACATTCAGATCTATCTTGGGTCAATCTTGGACTTATATCCAAAAAACTAAGATCCATTCGTATAGTCTCATTCTAGTACTTCTTGGGCCTTCCTTGCCCTCGTTTAACCGGCTTAACATTCCGGAACTCGCATCTCCTAACTGGTGCATCGGTCGACCCCTTTTGCAAATGGCCAAACTATCTTAAGCGGTTTTCTCGCATCTTATCCTTGATCGGAGCTACATCAACTTTCCTTTTGATTGCATTATTCTAAATTCAATCTTTACTTGTGTATCCGCACGTCCACCTTAGCATTTTCATTTCTACCTGTCATTCTCTGTACATGTCTATGGTTCACATGCCAACATTCAGATCCATAGAGCATAGCATGCCTCACGACTGCTTTGTAAAACTTTCCTTTGATTTTCAAAGGAGTTTTCTTATCACAGAAAACAATAGAGGCTCCTCTCAACTTTAGCCAACCTACATTTATTATATTAGTAACATCTCCATCAATGTCCATATGATGTTGCAAAATAGTTCTCAAGTATCTAAAGAATCTCTCTTCCGAATGTTATCGTCACCAATCTTCACCTTGATTCCTTCATTGCTTCCATCAAAAGTACACTGCATATATTCAGTCTTAGCCCTTCTTATACTAAGCCTTTAGTCTCTAATGCATGTCCTCAGACCTCAAGCTTCTCATTTACTCCATCTCTAGTTTCATCAATCAAGGCAATATCATCAACGAACAACATACACCAAGGTATCTCATCCTTATTATGACTTGTCAACTTGTATATAATCAAAGTAAAAAGGAATGGATTTAAAGATGGACCTTGATGTAGACCAATGTTATGTCAAAATAACAAGTCTTCCTAAACTGGATCCTTACACAAGATGAAGCCCTATCATACATATCCTTTATGAGATAAATGTATCGGACATGTACTTGTCTCTTCTTCAAAACTCTCCACAATATCTCCTGTGGGACAAAATCATAAACCTTCTCCAAATCAATAAAAATCATATGGAGCTTCTTCTTTTTAGCTCTAAAAATCCCCATCATTCTCAGCAAGTGGATGGCTTCTGATGCAAACGGCTTTTCGCGGCGTCGATAAAAATAAATTTTTAACGGTGGGTTTTCGTGGAGAAGAAAAGAATGGTTGAGAAGAGAGATTGGAGGGATTGAGAGGAAGAAACTCGCCGGGAACGCGAGAGGTTGAAGGAGAAGGCCGCGGAGATCGCGTAGGGGAGAAGAGAGATAAGAGAGAGATACGAGATAAAATCTCAAATTTCACTTCATAATTGACTGACTAGAATAATGGACTACCCTCTCTTTATATAGGAGAGAGGGTTTACAAAAATAGTAAATACTCAAATTACAACTAATTTGATCCTAATTGACCTCTAACTAACTTAATTGGACTCTAATTATTTAATTGACCAATAATTATAATTAAACTCTACGAAATCAACGTTGAGATCACAGGCGATCTCAATTATTAAATTAGACCACTACGACCACTAAAAACGTAAATAAAAATGATAATTATTTAATTGAATAAATGTGGCCCCATAATTTGGGGTCACGCTGCATCAACTCTCCACCGCTTTCAAAAATTCGGCTCCTGACGAATTGCGTGAACTGCAGGCTTGGAGGATGGATCGGCGACTTTAATTATCTTCTGGAAGAACATGTGGGGCGCGAACGGTGGAGTCCATGTGCGGGCGGGAGAGGCGTGGACACCGTGGTTGAAAAACATATGCGGGGCGTACGGTGGCGTCGTCTCGATCGTCGTCTTCTTCCCATGGTGCTCAAAGAATTGATGCGGCATGGAGAATATGGCCCTGGAATAATCCATGATGAAGCAATGGCACAAAGAGAGGAGTAGGGGAGATGTGTCCAAAAAGTAGAGCCATGGGGTCCTTATATAGGAAAAACCCTAGGTCCTAGTCCTATTTGAATAAGGAAAGTCCCCATAATCCTGGTTTTCAGCCCTTCTCTTTAAAAATTTTCGCCACCAGGGGTAGGGATGCAATTTTCGTACCCCTTCATTTTGCCTCACATTTCTATGGCTTTGGACCTTTCTGCAAATATGGATTTTGGGACATTTTTCTTTGCAATTTTTCCCACTTGAATTCCAATCCCCTTCTTTCAGGGATTTGAGTTCCCTCAATCTCGGAGGATTTGTTAGGTCACGGGGCTCCTGTGGCGTTATAGGCGCGCGGCGTCGGGGAGCACACCAAGGCGGCGCAGCGGCTACTCGAGGGCGCGATTTGGGACGACGGTGCTGCTGGAGGGGTCGGTGCGGCTTGGCGGAGCAGCAGAGGATGCCTGGGATGTTGCGCGGGAGGGCGCGGAAGGGGGCGCGTGGTGGCGGGCGGAGGATGGGGTTTCTGGGCATGATCGCGGGGGAGGGGAGATGCTGGGGGGGTATGCTGCGGGTGCGGATAGGGCGTTGGGACCGCACGGAAAGGAGAGGGGCGGCTGGGGGGGGGGGGTGGGGGGATAATGGATAAGGGTATGGCGGGGGCATGGGCCACCGGGTTTGGGTTTACGGAGATGGGCTGTGCGGTGGGGGTGAGGCGAGATGGGGAGAGGGGGCGGTGTGGTGGCCTGGCGTCTAGCGGAACGAAGGGGAGAAGGTCCGGTGGTTGTGCGTTGGGCGGCAGAGATGGCGCTGCCGGCGCGACAGTGCGAGGGATGGAGGAAGGCGGCTGGCGGCGCTCGGGAAACGGGGAATCGGGGGTGACGGCTGTGAGGGCTAGACAGGGTAGTGGAGATGGGGAGGGTAGGGGCGTTACCTGGGAGGGTTGGGGTGGCGCCGGGGTGGTCGGCGGGGGCAGTGGGGTCGATTCCGGCGACGGATTTGGTGCTGGGAAGTGCGGGACAGCCACCGTTTCGTCGATTTTTTCTTCAAAAATGGTCTGGACAGCGGCTTGATCGGCTTCCACGGCGAGTTCTTCGTTGTTAAAACTCGCGGTGGCGGCTTCAGCGGTTGGTGGCTTCGATTGGGCGTCGCGGTAGGCCTCAAAGTCGACCGTGAGGTCCCGAAACATTGAAGACATGGCTCGAAAGTTGTTGTACAAATCACATAACATGCGCTTCGTTTCCTTGTCGTAGGCTTCATTGGCTTGCCGTTTTCGTTCGGATGAATGATGGTGTCGGTGCGGACGCCGGGGCGGATCGTTAGATCGTGAGGACGATCTAAATGCCATGCTCTGATACCAATTGATGCAAACGGCTTTTCGCGGCGTCGATAAAAATAAATTTTTAACGGTGGATTTTCGTGGAGAAGAAAAGAATGGTTGAGAAGAGAGATTGGAGGGATTGAGAGGAAGAAACTCGCCGGGAACGCGAGAGGTTGAAGGAGAAGGCCGCGGAGATCGCGTAGGGGAGAAGAGAGATAAGAGAGAGATACGAGATAAAATCTCAAATTTCACTTCATAATTGACTGACTAGAATAATGGACTACCCTCTCTTTATATAGGAGAGAGGGTTTACAAAAATAGTAAATACTCAAATTACAACTAATTTGATCCTAATTGACCTCTAACTAACTTAATTGGACTCTAATTATTTAATTGACCAATAATTATAATTAAACTCTACGAAATCAACGTTGAGATCACAGGCGATCTCAATTATTAAATTAGACCACTACGACCACTAAAAACGTAAATAAAAATGATAATTATTTAATTGAATAAATGTGGCCCCATAATTTGGGGTCACGCTGCATCAGCTTCAATAGTTGAGCGACCTGGCATGAATCCGAATTGGTTTTCTTTTATTTTAGGAACTTGCCTCAACCTTCTTTCGATCACACATTCCGAAATTTTCAATGTAACTCATCAACTCGATACATCTGTGATGTGGTTTGGGGGATGTGGATAAGAGGAAATTGTTGGGTAACAGGTTCAAAGATTGGGGATGTGATGTGGTTCTTCTACAGGAGACCAAGCTTGCTATCTTGGATGAGGATGTTTGGCGCTCCTTTGGCGCTGGGAATCTTGATGAATTTTGTGCCTTGCCTGCCGTTGGCCTTGCAGGCGGCTTGTTAATTGCTTGGAAGTTGTCGGTCTTCTCTCTCATTTCGGCCGTGAAGGGTGTCCACTCTATTACTGTTTCTTTATCTAGGAAGGAGGATTCTTCCCCTGTGATCTTCTCCTGTGCGTACGATCCATGTTGTCATATTAAGCGGAGGGAACTCTGGGACGAGCTTCGACGGATCAACCAATCTTTTTCGGATTCGCCATGGCTGATAGGGGGAGATTTTAATGTTACATTGCGTGCTTCTGATAGATCCCGGTCTAGGGGGGTACGGATCTGGGTTCGGCAGACTTTGCAGATTTCATTTCCTCCCTGGCTATGGAGGATTTATGTGCTACTGACATTGCTTTCACTTGGAGGAACTCTTCAGCTAGATCTTGCATTGACAGGTTCATCGCTTCCGAAGCCTTTATGACGATGTTTCCCCTTGCTAATGTTCTCTCTCGCCTGCGTTCTTTCTCGGACCACACTCCTATTGTGTGGGTCTCGGAGTTGTCCTCTCCGTCTTCGGGCTTTTTTAGATATGAGAGATGTTGGTTGCTCGAGGATAACTTTCGGGATTTCGTGGCTGAGGTTTGGAAAGGGGATTGCGGTGGTCAGTCGGTTGTGGGGAGATTTGCTCAGAAATTGGTGCGTCTGCGGAAATGTTTGGCCTCTTTTAAGAAGGCTTCACGGGAGGCGCGGGCGGCTGCCAGGAAGGATGCGGAGGTGATCGTGGCTTCTCTGGATGCCTTGGAGGGGGAGAGGGATCTCTGCTTCGAGGAGCTAGCCTCCAGGTCGGCCGCCCTGGCTACGGTGGAGAGGGAGGACCGGAAGAGGGTGGCGGAATGGCGTCAGAGGGCAAGGATCAAGTGGATTACGGACGGGGATGCAAATTCCTCCTACTTCCATAGGGTGGCCAGTAACAGGAGACGCTCTAATCATATTCACTCCATTTCCTTTGGCGGCAGGGAGGTCGTGGGTGAGGGAGCTTTGGGGAGGGAGGTTGCCGCGTACTTCAGAGAGTTTTCATCTTATCGCACTCCTAGTCGTTGGTTCTGGTCGGGGGAGGGCACTCCTCATCTCTCGCCCTTGCTCTGTGCCGAGTTGGTTAAGGAGATCACCTTGGAGGAGGTCAAGAATGCGGTATAGGATCTCAACGGCGATGCATCGTCGGGTCCGGACGGTTTCCCCATTGCGTTCTACAAAGACTTCTGGGAGTTGGTGGGAAAGGAGGTTTGGGAGGTTCTGCTGGAGTTTTGCAAAGGTAATGCGGGTTTCGACCAAGTGAATAGGGTTATCATCATCTTACTGCCTAAGATCTCCTCCCCCCGCGCTATTGAAGACTTTCGCCCGATTGCGATTTCCAATGGCTTGTACCTTATCGTGGCTAAGGTTTTTGCCCGTAGGCTCGTCCGTTGCTTGATGATTTGATTTCGCCATCGCAGGCGGCTTTCATCTGTGGTCGTCAAATTTCAGATGTTACGGCTCTGGCTTCCGAAATGGTGGAGAGCTGGTTGAGGAGGGGGAAGCGAGGGGTACTGTGGAAAGTGGATTTTGCTAAAGCCTACGACTCGATGGATTGGAACTTTCTTTGGATGGTCTTACGGGCTCGTGGGTTTCCTGCTCTTTGGATCTCGTGGATGCGCACGTGCATCTCTACGGTGTCATTCTCTATTATGATTAACGGTCGCGTCGTTGGGGATCGTTTTCAGCCTAGAAGGGGAGTGCGGCAGGGCTGCCCCTTGGCCCCCCTGCTCTTCGTCATTGCGGTCGATGTGCTTCCCCGGATGGCGGCTCGTGTGGTGGATCGTGGCCTTACCATGGGATTCTCTTGCGGCAACCGGATCGTCCCTACCCTCCAGTACGCTGACGACACTATGGTGTTTATCGAGAGTGGCATGGACGAGGTCAGGGGGATGGCGGCGACCTTGGAAATCTTCAGCGAGCTTTCGGGTTTACTCATAAATCAGAGTAAGTCCAAGGTTATTCCTTTCGCGTGGGATGCGGTGTCGTCGAAAGTTTGTGGTTTGATTCTGGGATCTCCCCCGTCTTCTCTTCCGTTTGACTATTTGGGGCTGCCCTTGGGGGCGGGGAGATCTAGGCTTCGGGATTGGCACAAGGTTATTGAGAAGGCGGATAGGAGACTCTCCGGGTGGAGCGCCTCCATGCTCTTGCGGGGAGGCCGCCTCGTTCTCATTAAGTCGGTTCTTGCTTCTATCCCTATTTACTATTTTTCAAATTGGATAATGCCGGTGGAGGTTCGGAAACGTCTTAAGGGCTTGATGCGGAGCTTCCTTTGGGGTAGAAGGGGTCCCTCCTCGCGCGGTCCACACCTTGTGGAATGGGCGGAGGTGACCAAGAGGAAGTGCGATGGCGGCCTTGGCATTCGCGTCTTGATCGGGTTAATGACGCACTCCTTCTCAAATGGATCAATAGGCTTTGGGGGAGTTCAAATAGTTTCTGCTCCTCCCTTTTGCGCGATTTGCTCTCTATTGGGGTGGAGATGTTGAGGGATTTGGATGATCGCCGTTCTCGAACTCCCTTCTGGCGTGGAATTTGATCGGTTAGTCGGCGCTACTCTCATCTTTTCGCTCCTGCTCTCGGGGATGGTAACTACTTCAAGTTCTGGTTGGACAATTGGGCTGGTGTTTCCCCTCTTGGTGTTTCTTTCCCGCGCCTTTGTGCATTGGCGCGTGATGCTCGTGCTTCTGTGGCCTCCTCTTGGTCGGGGGATGGGTGGTTCCCATCTTTTGTGAGCCGCTTCTCTGACCAACGTTTCGATGAGTTTCTTGTTCTCCTGGACCTGCTTAAGGATTCGCCCAGGCCATCGAGTGGTCAGGATCATTGGGTTTGGCGTGATGGCGTCTTTTCAACGAGGCGGGCGTTCAGGGCTATCTCGCTGCAACCGATGTCGCAACAGGACCTCATTTGTAGGGATCTCAGCCTTCTGTGGAGACTGAAGCTTCCAGAGCGAGTTGCGTTCTTTCTTAGGCTTTTCCGCCGAGGGAGGATCTTAACTCGTGACCGGTGCACCAGGCTTTTCGCTGATTTGGCTTCGAAGGACTGTGTGCTCTGCGGCGGCGAGGTGGAATCCTTAGAATACCTTTTCTTCTTGTGCCCCGCCACTACTGCCATCTGGGTGGAGGCCCGCATATCTTGGATCAACACCTCGAGTTCTGTTGGATCTGGGACTCTCTGAGGACAAACAAAGACAGGGGGCGCGGTGAATATGTAGGTCTTTTTGCGTGCATTTGGGCGATTTGGCTGGGGCGTAATGCTACGATCTTTAGGGGACAAAGGTTTTACAAGGAGAATGTTCTGGCCCATGCAGCTCCGCTTTCTCGTGATTGGTCGTTGATGTAGCTCGCTTCTTTTGCTTGTGTTGGGATCTCCTCGATCCCCTTCTTCTTTTCATCCTTCCTTTTGTCCTGCTGTACCTCTCTCTCTGTTGTTCTACGCTTTCTTAATAATTTTTTGGGGCGAGCACCGTGCCGTGCCTCCCCCGAACTCTTGGATTTCAAAAAAAAAACTTGATACATCTGTAATTTGAACAATTTTGAATATCTCCTTTGTTCTTATAGAGAGGCATAATGATGCTTCTCCTCCCATCTTCAGGCATTTTCTTGCTTCGCCAAATAACATTGAATAAATTTGTAAACCAAGTCAAACTATGTTCACCTAAAACTTTCCATACTTTTATAGGAATGTCATTAGGTCATGCACCTTTCTCAGGTCTCATAACCTCCAAAGTCTCCTCTACTTCCTTTGTATTCATCTATAGCTTGCCTGATTCAAGTAACTTTTACTACCATTTAGATCTCCCAAAGTGACCTCTCTATTTCCTTATCCAATGAAAAGCTTATGGAAATACTGCTTCCATCTAGTTTCTATATCCTTCTGAGTAACAAGCACGGGACATTCCTCATCCTTAATTCATCTCACTTAAGAAAAGCAAGAGAGGCAAGCAAAAGGACCAGACCTAGTGTTCTTTGCGCTAATCTCTCCTACTAGCTAGCTTGCTTTGTTCTAAACGGGTTAGTCTCTTCCCCTCTTCCAATTTGCATAAAATTTCGAACTCAAGACGCGCAAACTTTAACCTTTTGGTTAAAGAAATAACATATATTAGTACCGTAGATTGGAACTGTAGCTACAATGCCTATCCCACGGCTATTTATATATTTAGATATTGGCACACGTGTAACAATATTCTTTCACAATTAACAGTAGTGCCCTTTCATTAGAGTAATATAGGAGCGCATAGAATGGTACAGCTGTGCATTTTGTAAGCATAATGGCATTAGTTTAATTGCAAAAAAGTCAAGGATATAAGTGTTATTAGAAAAAGTTGAAAGGCCATTTTTGTAACTTCCCGTCCATTTGTCAGTTGCGTTGGAAAAATCAAAGGATAATTTTTATAGAATTCTGATGATAAAAGAATGTTATCTTCATCTTATTTACTCCGAATGCATAATATGGTAAAGGGTAAAATGTTAACGTAAGGAAATCGGTCAAAAGAGAATAAGATTCTTTCTTTATTTCCATTATATATTCTACGCGATTTTCCTTCCTTTTTCAAACAAAGCTAGGAATCATTTTTTTCGTTTTTTTCTGAAAAAAGTACGTCATTTTGGCTGTTATAGAAATTTAAGAATTAGAATATACATCGGGCTAATCAATAGAATCGGTGGCAGGGAGATAGGGAGGCAGCTTTAATACTTCAAAAATATTCAAAAACCCAGTGCTCGTGAATACACTAAATTCTCCATTGATTGTTGACGTCTCTGTAGAATCTCACACCTGTATTTTTTACGTATAAACGCTCCTTGAACAGTCTCTAAAATGGAAATAATTCGTCAATAAAACCATCCGTTGATGATCTCTTCCAACCATATCAATGTTCTTTGGATGACAGTTGGAATCTCTAAAATAGAATCTGCAATGTAAATGGAAATAACCAATGGAATCAAATGGATTCCTACCAATCATAGATAACACAGAATCTCTTGCATATATATATATAGAGAGAGAGAGGAAAGGGAGTCTACTTTGTGAAGTCCGTAATCTTACCTACTTCACATCTATTTTTAGCCAATTTTTTTTGGAAAATACCACCGTGGATTTTCATAACTATATCCATCTAATATGTCATTCGAATTTCATCAAAAACAGAGACTCATATGCCCTTCATCCAGAACAGGTCGTTTCAACAAATCTAAGACCGTTAAAATTACGTATTCTGGATGGAGGGTATAAGAGTCTCTGTTTATGATGAAATTTGAATGACAATTAGAGGAATACAATTATGAAAATCCATGGTGGTATTTCATAAAAAATAAAAATTTGCTAAAAATGAATGTACCCCCTTTCCTCATATATATATATATATTTATAGAGAGAGAGAGAGGGAGGGAGGGAGAGGTCGGGGAGGCTCTTTTGAGTAACAACCAAGTTGACTGTTACACAAGGCAGTTTCTCCCCTTTTTTTATTTTTTTCGAAAATAAAATCATGTATATTCATATATATATCCCTCCTGTATGTCATTCAAATCTTGTCAGAAACAAAGACTCATATGCCCTTCATCTAGAACAGGTCGATTACAACATATTTCAAACCGTTAAAAATTATATATTCTAAATGGAGGGCATAGGAGTCTCCGTTTCTCACGAAATTCGAATGACATGTAGGAGGGATATATAGATGAATATACATGGTGGAATTTTTGAAAAAAATAAAAAAATAGGGGAAATTGCTAACTTGACTGTTACACAGAACAACTTCCCTTTACTCACACACACACATAGATAGATATATGCACACATGACATATTCTACCTCTCCCCCAAAGATATCTCACTCTTCCTCTCCTCCCATCTCTCATCCATGGCTTCCAAACAGGAGGAGAAGTCATGGCAACTAGCTCCCGATCATGTCATCGCGTAATGCGAAGTGGTGGTACTCTGCATTCCACGATGTCTCCGCCATGGTCGGCGCCGGCGTGCTCAGCCTCCCCTATGCCATGTCCCAGCTTGGATGGCACAGATTCATGCTTTGTTTTATATTTATCGATGACTGATATTCAACTACCAGATCATTTAAGTGGATTCTTCATCTTATTGCTGCAAATAAAAATGGCAATGCACATGGGTGCTTGCGCAATTATACAAGTACACGGGTATTTGTGCAATATACATAATTTAGGGTACTTTCTATGTAAAAGCCCATTTCTGTTAGATTCTAGGAATCGACAAAAAATTTAACAAAATTAGGTAATATTGCAGAGGGACCCTTTTTGCTATTATCCTTAGTCACAAAGCTGACTGAAATTTTGCATTATTTGTGAAATACGTCTGTCGCGCACGGTCGATCGAGTAACCGATTTTTGAACCATAAGCTCAATTCCTTGCAACCGTGCTTTCGCAGGGGACCGGGGATCGTGGTGCTGGTGATATCCTGGGTGATCGCCTTGTACACGCTGTGGCAGATGGTGGAGATGCACGAGATGGTGCCGGGCAAGAGGTTCGACCGGTTCCATGAGCTGGGCCAGTACGCATTCGGTGACAAGCTGGGGCTGTGGATAGTGGTGCCTCAGCAGCTGATCGTGGAGGTCGGGGTGAACATCGTGTACGCGGTGACCGGCGGGAAGTCTCTCAAGAAGTTCCACGACGTCGTTTGCGAGGGATGCAAGCCCATCAAGGCGTCCTATTTCATCGTGATCTTTGGTTCCATCCACTTCGTACTCTCGCAGCTCCCCAACTTCAACTCCACCTCCGGCGTGTCGCTGGCCGCCGCCGTCATGTCTCTCAGGTACTTAATTTTGAAGTTGTTAATCGTTGGCCGTCTAGTAAGGTTTATGTAGTTGATAATCAGCCCTCTTACGTTGGAGGGTATTTGAGAAATTTATCATCAGAATTATAGTTTCTTTTGTAAATTTTGTTCTCTTTTATGGACCTGAATGGTCTATGTTTTGTGAAAATTACAATTCATTCACCAATGTTTCTAAAATGATGAGAATTAATCCACATTTTGAGCTAGTTTCGTTTCGAGGTCATCGTAGATTCATAGGGTGATACTCTACGATCGCATGGGGTGCGGCGGCTGACAAGGGAAAGCAGCTGGATGTGGACTACAGCTTAAAGTCAGATACCACCGTTGACGCCGTCTTCAACTTCTTCAGTGGCCTTGGCGACGTCGCCTTCGCCTATGCGGGTCATAATGTGGTGCTGGAGATCCAGGCTACCATCCCCTCCACGCTGGAGAAGCCCTCCAAGAAACCAATGTGGAAGGGGGTTCTCGTTGCATATGTGGTCGTCGCGATCTGCTATTTCCCCGTCGGCCCTCATCGGCTACTGGGCCTTCGGCAACCACGTCGAGGACAACATCCTCATCACGCTTTCGAAGCCCCGGTGGCTCATAGCCGCGACCAAGCTTATGGTCGTCATCCATGTTATTGGCAGCTACCAGGTACTTCTTGCCACCCATTTGGTAAATTCTCTAAAACTTGGTACCCTTTGGAAATGTTAGAATAAGTTAGCATAACAAGCTCAAGAAAAACTTTGTATAGGGGACAATATTCTAATTATCCCTATAATTTCTCACTGTTAGCAAAGAATTCTCAAAACCTGAATTTACTGCCTTTAGGTCATCAGATCTACGCAATGCCGGTGTTCGACATGATCGAGATGGTGCTGGTGAAGAAACTGCGATCCCCTCCTGGCTTGAGCTACAGCTGATAGCTAGATCGCTGTACGTTGGTGAGTATGTTCGTCTTGAATCACATCAGGAAACTCTTATTCCTCCTATCCACACAGTGACTGATCGATCATCATATCGAACCGACCGCATCGGTTAATTTGTCGTCCGATTCGTTTAAAACAGCTTTCACGATGTTTGTTGGCATATGCATCCCCTTCTTTGGCGGTCTCCTGGGCTTCTTCGGAGGATTCGCGTTCGCTCCGACAACATACTTTGTAAGCACATTTCAAACCTTGATCGTATGATGGCATCTCAGTGTAATTACCGAGTTGATTATCTAATTAATCCGACTTGTACGACCAGCTCCCGTGCTTCATGTGGCTCGCGATCTACAAGCCAAAGAGGTTCAGCCTATCTTGGATGGCCAACTGGGTAATTAACTATCTAATAAACCCAAACCGTGATACTGTTCTATCTACTTAATCGCAACTTGATTAGTTTGTTTATACACTAATGACGGGTTGATGACGATGCAGGTGTGCATTATTCTACGGGTGATGTTGATGATCGCGTCACCAATAGGTGGGCTCAGACAGATCATCATGCAGTCTAAAGACGTACTCCTCCTGAGCGAAGGATATAAATACATACGTATTAGTATACAAAAGTTTGTATGCTTGTTTGCGTATTGTGCACGTGTGTGTCTGCGTGCGTACGTATGTGTGATCATGCAAAAAAAAGGAAGACTATTTTTTGATAAGTGATTTATTTTCTCTATGGTGTTATCAATATTTTGCCTATGATTTGATCTCATTCGCTACTTACCGTCTCTTGCTTCGCCTCGATTCGACTTGCAAAGATCAGCGGCTTCTCTGAGAGATCATTCCCACTGCGGTTTACATTAATCAACAAATGTAAAATAGGATTAAATTGATAGAGAAATTGCGACATTGGAAAGGTGAAGTAGGAATCCAACTTCTAAGTTGGGTTCCTTACACACATTGATACAATACGACGCGAATACAGTACTTCATTCAAGGGTCTCGAATACGGACATCCCCAAGGGTTTATTACAACAAACATCGCGGAACGAAAGAAGAGGTAGAGGTGCTAGAGTACACACCACTCTGCCAAGCTATGATTTGGCAGAGTGACTTGGAGAATGAAAGGAACAGAGAATTGATGAAAGGCGTGTGCCTTCCCTTTGCCGAAATGACTTGCCGGACCGATGCTTGAACTTGTCCCATTCACCTTCAGGTGAATCGCGTAATGGATGCGGTTCCACCACGGTCGTAAGCCCTGTCATGTGGGAGGTTGATCTGATCTTGATTCTTCAAGGTTGTCATCATGATCTTCTTCTTCCTCCTCCTCTCTCGCATCTTAAGGAAACAATTTGACGTTGGGTATGTGCATATATATAAATGTGGGTGGGAGTTGATTCGATCTTATCTTCCTCTCCTCTTTCTCCTTTTTATTTCGTTAGGCCACGGGCACTATTGTTTTGATTCCTTTCCCTTATGAAAAGGTGTTGTCAATAATTAAAGAATATAGAAAAATATAGTATATGCTATGTAAATAAAAAGAAGTCCATGCACCAACATGTGGTCGTGCCGGAGTGGTTATCGGGCATGACTAGAAATCATGTGGGCTCTGCCCGCGCAGGTTCGAATCCTGCCGACCACGTCTTTTTATATTGATGCAATTTTTTTCCTTTGATCAATTAATTAACCATAAATATTTCCATATCAGAAAATAATGTTTGCTTCATGTGAATTCGATACGATTCTAGCAGCTTATTCTAAAGTATCCCTGCAACTTGTGTGATTAGGCTTAGTCCATAAAAATAATCCTCGATCATCACACCTTATCTCAATCTGCATATCATGTGTCATATGTAAGTCAATGGATAACGGGCAAATCTACATTCTCTCAAGTTGCCCATTCCTTAGCTTTGTGCTTTCTCTCTCTCTCTCTCTGCATTAGAATGAATACAACTTCCTCTGTGCTCCTCCTTGTGATAAGATTACTACCTAAGCTTGATACATAGTTTGATCAGAATATGCACCAATATCCACAAAAGAGTCTGGTAAAAAATCACCCCTTCTTTGGA
Organism: Ottelia alismoides; assembly: GCA_037367405.1. Lineage (NCBI taxonomy): Eukaryota > Viridiplantae > Streptophyta > Magnoliopsida > Alismatales > Hydrocharitaceae > Ottelia > Ottelia alismoides. Next base: position 315,908 of record JAZKJV010005119.1, on the reverse strand, counting down.
GCAATCTTGATGTATCTCAGAACCATGAGAGATGCATCATAGTGAGCCTACATTGACCTTTCTATGAACTGCCTTGCTAAGGAAATGCCAGGTCTAGTGGTGGTGGTACAACAACTTCCCAGATTGTCTCATGTACTGTATTATTTGGAAGCTGTTCATTTCCCTCATAAAAGCATGCCTTGAGTCCATGAGAATTTGCACCTGTTCGGCCACAAACTTTCATATCTCGATAGAAAATTAATAATGTGTTTCCTCTAGGATATGGATAGATCTCTACTGCTATTTTTAAGGAATTATCTTACCAGGCCTACATTTTTTAATTACAAATTCTATGTGTTGGGGAACAAATTCCCACAATGTTGCGGAAACATGGAACAAACACATAGGGCACACCAACAAAGATGAACAACTTCCATAAGCAAATCAAGTAAGTAAATCACAAACCACAAGTACAATCACAACCACAAAGAACACGATGAATTTTAACGTGGAAACCTCCAAAAATGGGAGGAGGAATTTCATGGGGCTGATTCAATCGATCAAACTTCTCCACTAAACTGGGTGATAAAACTTCTTCGTAGAGGTTATACAAAGTCAAAATCTTCTCCCAAAGGTGTATCAACAAAGTACCACAGCAATACAAATGAAATGAAATGAGGAAGAAGATGGAGAAATGCCACCCAAAGATGATGCCTTAACTTGCTCCATGGCTGCTCCAACTTCAACGCCTCTACAACATAATCTCTGATAACAAATCGCGGCTCGATCTGACGAGAATGAAGGAGAGAAATGTGGGAATGCTTGCAACCCTAAGTTCCTCTCAAAGCACACAGTTGCAACCACACAAATGGAGAAATGAATGATTGAATACCTCACCGGGTTATATCATTCAAAACCTCAAGACTGGATGGGTATTTTTCATCCATGTCCTGAAATGGGATGGAAGTAGAGGTGCATAACACAACAAATCTCCCGCTCCAAACCATGAGAAAGAGACCAACATCAAACCTAGGATAATAAGCTCATGAAAAGCGAAAGGTTTGGACTAGTCCCCCCCTCGTCCCAACTGAAGCTAGGAGCCAATAACAGAGGAATGGCCCCAGCCACCCCTCCGTCCTTTAGATTGTAAGAGCTTATGGGATTTAATTGGGGCTATTTGAGATTCTAGTTGGAATCGAAGAAGTAGATAGATTTTTTCACATGATCCAAGTCAACACTCCGGCCAACACATGTAGCACAAGACGATCTCGGTTGTTTAGCGAGCAACAAGCTCCATATAGAGAATATCAACTACTGAGGTCCAACATGATGGTTGAGTTCTCAAATGGAAGGGAACCCACTATCCAAAGTCTTATCTTCTGTAAGGAATAGTCCACTCCAATCCAACAAGGGAGCGACAATTGTTAACCTTTCTCAATGGAAATGGCTTGATCATCATACCAACATTGTTGCGATTTATGTCGATCTTCAAGAACAAGTTACTTCTCTTCTAAGATATTTCGTATCCAATGATACCTTACATCAATATGCTTCGAACTTGCATGAAACATGGAATCTATGGCTGTCACAATAAAGTGCATACTTGTCCTTATCAAAATCAAGTTCCTGAATGAACGTATTCATCCACAATAACTCCTTGCATGCCTCTGTAGTTATGATGAACTTGGCCTTTGTAGTGGATTAAGCCACATACTTCTTAAGTCGATACTGCCAAGAAATCACACATCCTACCAATGACATCAAGTACTCAAATATGAATCTTCTTCCATCAATGTTACATGCCATGTCTGAATCTGTGTAACTAAAAAGAATAGGCTTCTCTGCTCCAAAGCAAAGAGAATCGTTGATAGTATCTCAAGATCCATATGACTATTTCCTAATGTTGTTTCATTGCATTTGAGATAAATCTACCAATAACCCAAACTGCAAGAGCAATTTTAGGCCTAGTGTAAACCATGGTATACATCAAGCTACTTGTGGTTGATGCATAGGGAATCTTCTCTGTATATTTCTTCTTCTCATTTATCTTTGGACATTACTTGGAGTTCAACTTGAAATGTATTCCAAGAGGGATGCTAACATGTTTGCTTTGTCCATGAAAAATATACAAAGTACCTTTTCAATGTACTTCTCTTGTGATAGACAAAGTTTCCTTTCCTCCCTATTGATGAATCTCCATTTCATTGCCTTTATTCTATCATTTTGACCGTAAAAATCCTAGCTAATGCATGTAAATAGCTCTAATTTGTACAAATTAACATTCATTCTTTGTTGTATAGATATTGTATAAAATATTATTTTTAATACCAAAAATATAGAAAAAAGAAAAGAAAAAGAATAAAATATCAAAGGTATTTTATGACCCAAAACCCCGAGACCTAGGCATCTTGATGGCTGGTTCGACAAGTAATAAAGTAGGGAGAGATAAGGGCAAAAAATCACCTAAAATTCCCACTAACTTGTTCATCATTTATTCATTATTGAGAACTATTTTATTTTCCACTTGTTATTCCTCAAATAAAGAAACTTTATACATAAAAGTTGTAGATAATAATACACAGAAAAATACAAAATAGATTTCATGAAAAAATAACATACAATGTACTTTTTATACACAAAATAAAATCCCAAAACTCAAACTTCACAGACCCATATCTCTAAAAATAAAACTCAAAATATATCAAAATCATCTTTAATTGTATATAAATTTTATTTAGCTATTTAATGAAGGCGGTTTCATATTTTTTGGAGTTAATATGTGAAAATTAGGTTTTAAACCCCTTTTATATCATATACATGTATAAAATATTCATTTTATTTATTCTTTATTATTTTTATAAATTTATAATTTTATAATTTGTAAATATCACTTACAATATATATATACATATTAAAACTAAAATAAAAAATAAATAAAATACTAAAGTAAAATAAAATAAGAACATAAAATACATAGATGAATATACAATACATATACCTATATATTATATATCCATATTTATTTAAGTGTATATACTATAGCTTGAGGTCTGGAGACATGTGAGTTGGAGACTAAAGGATTTCGTATAAGCAGGGCTAAGACGGAATATATGGAATGCACCTTTGATGGAAGCAATGGTGAAGGTATCGAGGTGAAGATTGGTGACGATAACATTCAGAAGAGAGATTCCTTTAGATATCTGGGATCTATTCTGCAACATGATGGGAAATTGATGGAGATGTTACTAATAGAATAAATGCAGGCCGGCTAAAGTGGAGAGGAGCCTCTGTTGTTCTCTGTGATAAGAAAATTCCTTTAAAGATTAAAGGAAAGTTTTACAAAGCAGCCGTGAGACCTGCTATGCTTTATGGATCTGAATGTTGTCCTGTGAACCATAGACATGTGCAGAGAATGAATGTAGTAGAAATGAAAATGCTAAGGTGGATGTGTGGACACACACGCAAAGATCGAATTAGGAATGATGCAATCAGAAAGAAAATCAGCATAGCTTCGATCGAGGATAAGATGCGAGAAAACCGCTTAAGATAGTTTGGACATTTGCAAAGAAGATCAACTGATGCACCAGTTAGGAGATGCGAGTGTTGGGATGTTGAGTCGGCTAAGAGAGGGCGAGGACAATCCAAGAAGTGTTGGAAAGAGACCATATGAAGGGATCTTAGTTTTGTGGATGTAAGCTCGGGATTGGCCCAAGATAGATCTGAATGGAGGTGAAGAATCCAAGTAGCCGATCCTACTTAATTGTGGGAAAAGGCTTTGTTGTTGTTGTACTATAGCAGAAAAATATAATAAAATATATTTATGATTGTAAAAATAAGTTATAAATATAGAAAATAATAATAAAAAAATAAAATCAAAAATTCAAAATAGAAATAAAAGATACAAAATATAAATGAATATACCTATAAAACAACCCTAAAAATAAACCCGTAATTAATGAACTCTAATAAAAAATAATAATAATATACTACAGAAAATAAGAAACAAATTTTATTTTATAACTTAAAATTAATAAACTTATTTATTATTTATTTTGGAATTTATAAGTAGTTTTAGATCTGAGTTTTTCTGGTTGGCCCATGTAGACCAATCGGGTTCCCTCCCTATTTGACCTCGGTCAACTCTCTTACTGCGGTCCTAGGTCTGACATACCTTGGTTTGCCCCCATTTTCTCCCATTTTTGTCCAATCGATCTAGTCATTGATTCGGAAAGAGTTCTTCTACATTTTTCCTCCTCGTCCTCCATCACGAGTGCGTGATTTTTTGGGACGAGGAGCACTGAATCATTACCCACATCTCGTTCTTTGACCTCGTTCCACCAACCTGTACAAAGGACCTCCTCCTCCTTCTTTTGAAATTCGAATCGCTTTTTTCCCTTGTTTTGGTTCCTCCTCGTGAGCTATGGATCAAGGGTCGTGGCAGGACCCTCAGGAGCAAGCTCAGGCGGGCTTTAGGCCGCTTCCACCCACCTTCGGCGAAGCTCTGCCGTGAGGTCATATCTCCTGGTCTAGGCCGGTTGAGGTACCTATTTCTTTCTTGTTTTTAGCTTAGTTTTAGCCTAATTTCATTTCATGCATTTATTATAGCATCTAATCATTTGATTTAGCGTAGCTGAGCCATTTCGTAGTTCGTCGGAGTGGAGCTTCACTCCGACGAACCCTTCCGCTTGTTCCCCTTGTTCTCTGACCACGCAACCACCCTTACCTCGCTTCCCAATGCCTCCCCTCCATGCATCTTCTCTCACCTTGACTTTGCTAGGATCAAGCGATCATTCCCTCTTCCTCCGTCGTACGCCGAAGGGACGTTGCCCCCTTCCATTCCGCACCCATTCACTCAAGGTAAACCCCCAGGACCTTTTCCTTTGTTTACTTCAGCTTCTTTCAGGTATTGGCAGGCCAAAGGACCCTTCAGGGGTCAATTTTGTAGTCTATGCAAGTACTTGGAGCACCCCATCTTCCACGTGCTCGTCAGCCATCACCGGAGCTCCAGGATGCTTGTTGAAGCATTCATCCGAAGCGGAGGATCCTTGGCTCATTTTTCTCTATGCCCTGGCATCCCAGATGGCTGGAGGAGCTTAGGAGAGCTAATTGAAACTTATTGTCGACGAGTTCTTGGCCAGTTCTTCCAGAACCCCTCCCTACTCATCAACCGCCCCAATTTGGATCCCCACTGTCGGATCTTGCATGCCTTCAGCCATAGATCTTCCCCGGAGGATCACAATCAGATTGTATAGGCCTGCAAAAGTGCTCGAACACCAGCCCGCAAGCAGCAGCGGACGACTAGGATTGCAAGGGTACAGCTACTGCAACAGGGGTGGCAGGCAGCAGGGGCGGTCGGAGGAGCAACATGGGTCGGCCGACTGTTGTGGCAACAGCCAAATGCTCCTATCGGTGGTTGGCAGGTCGACGGCAGAGGACAACAAGGTCGTCGGTGGTGGGCGAGCGGAGAGGGGATGGTGGGTAGGTAGGGTTTGGAATATGGGAATCCCGATCTAGGGACGTTGACGATACCATGTTGGAGGAAAAATAGACTTGTGATTGTTAGACTTGTGAGCCCTGGGCAAACCATTCTTACAATAAATGTTATTGTAATATTTATGTTTATCAATAAAAGTTATTGATATTTCACTCCCTTTCTGAAATTATATGAATGAATGCACTATAAGGTCCCTCTGTACAATTAGGGTTATGTACCATGGCCAGCTTGATGATCATATAGCTGTTGATTCATTAAATGAATCATAGAGGATGGTGTTTGGATGAATATCTAAGGAGTTAGATAGAGGACTCATCGAGCACCGTCAAATGATTGTCAAGTGAAGATCTCCAGCCTGAGTAGGAGATGGCAATCCTTTCTCACATAGGCTGATATCTGACCGACCTCTCGATGCAGGTCCTCTGCATGGGAATAGTGATTCGAAGGTGTCAGATTAGTTAGGTCAATGGGTTGACTTAACGAGATCGATATAACCTAAGTCCTATGTTGAATGCTGTCACAGCATAGGCACGCATCCTCTGACCGGAGACAGATGTATTGCTATATGTCTGAGTATGTACATTTGGCAGACCAATAGGTTGATGACCTAATCAAGGTCTATACACCGACGAGCTGGTGTGCATATAAGGGTATATGAGCAATACGATCTCTCAAAGGAATCATACAGGTTCACTTGTGAACCGGAAGACATGAGCTCACTCATGAGGTATTGGGACCGATCAAATTCCATGCATGGTCGTCGTGCTTTGGAAGCATGACATGAATTTGAAGGTATGATATATGCTTTGGGAAAGCACATGATCGATACAAACTCCCAATGACCAAGATTGAGAAACTTAATGATTAAACCCTGAAGAAGACAGTGTAAAATTGATCTTGATCTTCAGGTTGATCATGGGTCTTCCAGTATGAAGGATGTACAAGTATTGGGAATACCTGAGGGTGATGTGATCATAAACGATTGTATATCCATGACGCTTCCATTCCGAGGGAGTGATGAAACAGGTCTAGATTTTAGTGACTCCTTTCAGTAGAGAAGCAATCCGATCTTAGTCCAAGTGTTGGACATTGGTCTGAATGAGATTCAGATTCAATGAGAAGATTGGATTTGCGGTCTTGATTTAATCAAGCATCTGTGGGAGGTTCGTAAGATCTGGATTTGAGATAAGATCTCAATATCCAAGTCACTATACATGGAATAATACAATCGTCCTGTCCTTATCTCCAAGTATCCGCGGAGAAAGCACATTATTCTTGAAAGGGTTCAAGAATAATTCAATTGATGAAATGCATATCCAAGCAAGAAGGACTTGATGATTAAATGAGATTTAATTATCAAGCATAATATGAATATGATTCATATTATTATCCAAGATGATTAAATGGGATTTAATTATCAAGGGTTAGAGAATGTGGATAATACTATCCATGATATTTGTGTATTGTAAATATGATTTATAATATACACATATTCAAGAGAGAGAATTTTAGTAAATAACATTTGTTAATTATTAAATGTGGATTGGATTCACATTTGTTAATTAACTGGAAATGTCATTTACTAATTAGTTTGGGATGTGAATATGATTCACATAAATTTCAATGGCATGATTGAAATATTCACAAATTAATTTGGAATTAATTTGGTGGATATTTTTGTGATAATTGAGAGATAATATAATATAATAAAAAGGAGAAATAGAGAGCCACCAAATTTAGAGGTGGCGTCACCCATGAAAATGTCATGGGTGACGTCCCTTGATTTTAGGATGCTATATTGACTCTATTTTATTATCTTGATTTATCTCTTAACTAATTTATTTATGTTAAATTAAAATGTGTTGATAATGTTGCAACATATATTTAATTTAATTATAAATAAATGTTGTTGGTTTTAACCAACAATAATTATAGCCATTGATTTTACATGGACCAAGCATGGCCGTTGGATCCATGTGCCCCATGGATTGAGATCCATTGGATCCTAAACTAATATAAAAGGAGGGTTAGGGTAGCCTTCCAAGGTACATCATCTAGAGTTGTATAAGACTACTACTACTCTCTCTCTCTCTCATTCTCGACTAGGCTCTCTTTTAATATCCAAGTGGTCGTCCACTTTGCATATTGAGACGGAGAGCATCTTGCCTTTGCCTAGACGCTTGGATCTTCATCAAAGATTGCGGGAAGGAACGCGACTCATCATCGTACCCGCAAGTGCGTTATTCGTGGGTCAGACTTGAGACATGAGGATCTCTCGTTTGGGATCTCGCGATCACAACCACGCTTCAAGAGGTATTCCTTATACTTTGTGGTTTGATGAAACGATCCGAGAAGTGTTCTCGTGATCATGTGGTTTCATCTTTTAATTAATTTTTTTTAATTTCCGCCGCATCTAGCATCTACTATGACTAGTTGCTCTGATTGCATACGATACGATCGACACGCTTCCATGATGCGCTTAAGGATACTCAATATCCTTCAGTGATATCATTGTTGAGACCCTAAAGCTCTCTTATATAGGAGAAAAGCCCTGGGTAAATTACAAGAGAGGTACATGAAAAAAAGAGAAATAAGAAATATATATAAAGAGATATAATATCTCAGCACATACCAGAGGTTAAGATGAAATGGTATAGGTAAAAATTTCCTGGGATTGTAGAGTCTCCCACTCCTAGCAAGTAGCGCTTTGCTCCCAGCATAGCGAAGGATCCGAACTTGGCTACGTCGAGGTTTTCGTTTAGGTGGTTCAAGGCCTCATTCAAGAAGAGAGGACTTCTGAATAGGAGAGAACAACACAACTATTTAGGGCATCTTCAAGCTGTAAAATTTTATTGTTTCAGCCTAGCTCTCTTATATAGGAGAAAAGCCCTGGGTAAATTACAAGAGAGGTACATGAAAGAAAGAGAAATAAGAAATATATATAAAGAGATATAAATATCTCAGCACATACCAGAGGTTAAGATGAAATGGTATAGGTAAAAATTTCCTGGGATTGTAGAGTTTCCCACTCCTAGCAAGTAGCGCTTTGTTCCCAGCATAGCAAAGGATTCGAACTTGGCTACGTCGAGGTTTTCGTTTAGGTGGTTCAAGGCCTCATTCAAGAAGAGAGGACTTCTGAAGAGGAGAGAACAACACAACTCTTTAGGGCATCTTCAAGCTGCAAAATTTCATTGTTTCAGCCTAGCTCCACGAACCTACTTATGGACTTGTGGGATCATCATTCCACGTCGACGGAGCAGGAATGAGTTCCATATCAAAGATAGCTCAGTAGTTTTGGGGAGGCTTAGAGCTCAAATATGAGGTGGGATGGTAATGGTTTCGATTGGAGTCTCCATAACAAACCCTAACAATATGTCTCTCTCCCAACATCAACAACATACGTCAAATCGACAATTTTTATGGAAATTCCCCTTACATCCACACTTAATAACATGTGACCTTATGAAGACTAGAGCGGTGCCTTGAGGTACCCGCATGAGGCTTATGTTTTGTATAAACCTTGGTATAGGTAACCATTTTGAAGGGCCTACCCATATCATCATGGGGTTTAGGTGTTTTAGTCGAGACCATGAGGGACACTCACGACTGTGCGACACATCTATCAAGGGATGTGGAGAGGTTATCTATCAGGATACTATCCGAGATCTTGGTAGGATATGCCATACCCATATCATTTAACTCTAGTTGTATGGGAGCTATTGGATCAGGATTGGTGATAGAACTCACCGACTCCTGTTTATCAAGCTTATTGATTAATTTGAAAGTTCACCAAGAGGAAAGGTTTGGCCATAACTTTCTTCCCCTTTAGTATGGGGGGGGGGGGGTGACTGTAATGATCAGAAGGTCATACAAGTTCAATCTTAGGCTCAGTAAAGGTTTTGAAAATTGTAATTTGGTTAGAGTCAATCCGATTTGGAGTGTCATAAAGCAATGTCTTAAATGCCACATTGTAGTTTCGCTTCAGTAAGCGTGAAAAGAGAAATTCATGGAATTTTAATGGAATTTCGGTGAAATGGTCGGAAGTTGGGGAAATTACTTGAAAATGCATTTTTTTACAAACACATGGGCCGGCTCGGCTCACGCTCATAAAAGTCGGGTTAGTCCAGGCCCAAGTGATATCCCACATTTCATGGACCGGACTTGAACTTGGGCCGTCAAAAATAAAAAATAGTAGGCCTAAACATGGCCCAAAGCCTGAAAACAAATGGGCTTGGCCTGGGTTCTCTAGGGCCCAGCCCAGGCCTGTCTGCGCTCTAGGACGAATGGTTGAACTGACGATTGAAGCTACACGCCTCCTAGATGTACTATAACCTTTTATCTAATGATTAATAAAACGTGGATTATGAAATAAATAAACAAGTGCAAAGCTGTAATTAATTAATTAATTAATTCTGGATGGCATCGGACCGTCCGTCGTGGCTCACGCGACGCAGAGTGGAGAAGCTGTCAGCAGCAACTCCACTCTCCTCTCCTCTCCACGCGCATCACATCATCACTGACGCTTCATCCATCCACATTCCTCTCTTTCTGATATTTATAATTTCAGAGGAGATATCGTAATCCTCTGAGGTAACTCTTTTGCTTGTTTTGGTGTTTGGATGACGGGTTTGGGTTTGTTGTTAAGAGGGTTTGTTGTGATGCGATTTTATTAAGTTTGGAAAAACAATTAGATGTTCAGTTATTTGTAATTTTAAAACGACGAGATGACATACTATATCGGTTGAAAATTGAAGAAAGAGAATTGCGGATTGGATAATATTAAATGGGAGAAAGAGAGAGTGAGAGGTGTCAGGTAGCTCCTAGAGGAGAGAGAATGGTATATGATCATTGGTAGGGATGCACATGGATCGGATTTTGGCTTTATCCGTGTCCAATTCATACTTAACGGGTTTTTTATTTTTCCGATCCAATACAATCCATTAAGCATGCAAATCCAATCCAATCCAATCCATCGGATTATGGATTGGATCGGATTTTTAATGTTCACCTATTGTCACATCATAGGCTATGATTAAGTTTGTAGCACAATAGACATCGACATTTGAATCATGGTTCTAAAATTGAGAGTATTAAAGAAAATAATAGTTATTTTTTGGGAAACAAAAAATATATGCTTGTTATTGATTTAGTACAAACAATAATTGCATAACTAAATACAAATAACATACTTATAATTTGTAGAAATTACAAAAGTATCACGTTGACTTTTAGTAAAATTGCAAGTTTGTGTATATCAAATAAGAACTACAACTAACCTGCAACCGACCTGCTTAGCTACGCGGTGTGGGAGGGTGGGTAATGCGCGAGGGAGGTTTGGGGCGAGGACCAGGCGCGATGGCACGATGTAGGAAGGAGGCACCTGAGATGCCTGGCTGCAGCATGAGGGAGGTCTGAGAGAGCCGAGGATGAGGTCTAGATGTCGTGCGTGACGGAGGTTTGGTTGCGCATGCACGGGGGAGATCTGGTGGGGGCAAGAATGGCAATCGACAAAGATATGTACGTTTGAGGGAGGAGAGGTGTGCCATCTGAGTGGGTGTTTCGTTTGAAAAGGCCCAAAGGGGGTTTTGAGTTTAGGTATGTTTTTAAGAAATGTGTTTTCTTTGAAAAAAAATGGAAGGATGTGAAGGACATTGTGGGTAAATATTACTTTTTTAAATCAACAAATGGGGTGGGGTAAGGGAGTTTCTAACAAGTACGATGGGGTAAAGCTTGAGTTGGAATGGATGTAAACTGTGAGTAGCTTGGATATTTACACAGCTTTCAAATAAATTTAAATATATGATATGCTCTAATAACAACAATTGAATTTTTATATATCATATATTTATTAACGGATTAACGGATTGTATCAGATCGGATTTTGACAATAATCCGATCCAATCCATAAATGAACGGATTTGTAAAAGTTCAATCCGATCCAATCCATTAGACTTATAAATCCAAACCGATACAATCCAATGACAACGGATTGGATCGGATGACGGATTTTATCCAATCCATGTGCACCCCTAATCGTTGGGCCATGTGGGGTGCAAATAAGGTTTTGGGGGTGGAAACCTAAATTACCTTGGGTTTCCACCTATCCGAAACGGTGTCTTAGGAGTTTGAATACTCTGGGTAACATTGCTTTTACCTAGAGTGCGTAAACTATGGTGGATGGATGTTGAATCACTCACATTATACATGGATGTTGAATCACTCACATACCTAGCTGACAAGTAAACTTTTGAGTGTACAATATTAGATGAGGCATACAACAATCAACTTACGTTTGAGAGTTCAATACTAAATATTAATTATACTATCACTCGAGTTACCAAACTAATCAAAGCAGATCATATTCAAAATAGCACTTTCTCCTCACGAAGAGTTGTAATTTTTTTATTTCATTCACATCTTATAAAATCAAGCTTTATATCTTGTTATCGAAAAAGTTTAAAGTAATACAAATATCCATATCCGTCGTAAAAAATCATCTGTGTATGTATCCTAAAAAAGGTGAAAATGGTATTTGTATTCATAAGTGTATTCGAAAAAAAACAATATATTTTTCCATTTTATATCCATAAAAATGAACAAATATATATCCAAATCTGTTTAAAATAGATAAGACAACGAATGGAATATAATTATATCCATATATGTAAAAATGTAATTTTATGCATATCCATATCTTAAAAAAATAAAAAGGATATCCATTATCTGTATCTGCAAAAAAATAAAATTTTATATTTTTATCTATTTTTGAACCTAGCAAAATAAAAATATATCTATATCTGCTTAAAAACAGATACAATGACTGAGGATATAGATACCATATCTGCTATAAAAAGTAATTTATCCACACAGACTGCATGCATGCATACATCCATTTATGTACGTGTGTATAAGAAAAATGGTATCTATATCCATATTCTTATGACAAAAAATGAAAATTTTGTGTCCTTATCTATTTCGATATCTGCCAAAATATTTATTTATTTATATTTATGCATATGTGCTTAAAAACAGATGCCATGGAGAGAATGGATATCTAGTTATATCCATAACTGCCAAAAATATAACTTTAGCTATATCCATATCCTTAAAATGAATGCTATTCTCGTCTGTTAAAAAAATAAAAGTCCATATCATTATCCATTTTTATATGGGTAAAAAAATCATATCAATATATGCTTGGAAATGGATATGATTGCGGACATACATAGATATGGATATATCCATCAAAAAATATTAACTTTATCTTATCTATATTCTTAAAAAATGAAAACAATATCTGTATCATATTCGTATTTGAACAAAAAAAATTAAATAATCACATCATCCTTGAAGGTAGCTACCTTGAGGCGAGAATGCTAGTTTGAACATAATTTACTTTAACTTTGACTTTAACTAAGGGTTAGTTGGTGTATGTCCCATTTGATATTGTACCCTCAAAAAGTATGTTTGTTGATTAGATATTTACCATGTGTGATGGGAGTGATTTGATATTCATCCACCATACTTTACTTACTCTAGTTAAAAGCAATATTACTTAGAGGATCCAAATTCGGAAAGAGGTGAGTTGAGGAATATGAGGTTTGATTTTACAATTTGCAATGTTTTTGAAACAAATCATAGACTGAATCGAGATTTTATTGTACCGCTAAGTGAGGAAAAAGTGGTCAAGTTGATTGATCAAACTGGATTGAATCAAAATCATGTATAAAATATACAAATAAATCCAATTGAAACAATTGATCCGATATATCTATAAATATCAATGTGTATATATATATATACATCTTAATTGTATAAAGACTAAAATTTGGTTGCCCCAAGATGGAGCTAACTTCAGCTCCTCTGACATCTTTTTTACACAAATTTTGAATGAATAATATATTATCATCGAGTAATCGAGATTCTTTCATGTGTTTATAAAACATACAAAAAATACAAAAAATCCGAGGAGGGTGGGGAGAGAAAGTTAGCTCCCAAGAAGACATCTCCATTTAACCCTCATATAAAGAGTTTTTATTAGTTGTGCCCCTCCAAGGTAATGCAATGGGGATATCACTTCTGTCCTTGATTTATACCACAATGATCTCTTGTGCCCCTCTGATTAGTTGTCGTACATTTGCATCCCAAACATACATTAATTTCGGGGACACAATGGAAATTAGATAAATAAATGAGGATAGAAATATCTTTCTTCTCCTTTTCTTCTTCTTCCTTCGACTCTTCTGCCTTCATCATCCCCCTCCAACCCTTCTTCATCCTCCAACCACCGCCTCTTCTGCCCCTCCCCCTCCAGTCCCTCTGCTCCCCACATCCAACACCTCCTCCCCCTGCATTTGTCCTCTTCCCCCCCCTTCAGCACTTCCTCCCCCTCTGTCAGCCCTCTTCCTTCCCCTCCAGCACATCCTCCCCGTTTTCCCTCCTTCTTCCTCCCCCTCAGTCCACCCTTAACCTTTCACCTCTCTGTCAACCTCTACAATGGCAACACGTCGATCCAGCTCCTCCTCCCCTTCAGAACAGCCAGTCATTAGACAAAAGAACCCAATAGAGGCTTTGGAGCCTTAACCGCCTCCATCCTCCAGCATTACACTGAACCCAACCCATCACCACCCAAGTTTCGTCCACCGCACCACCGCTTTGAACTCCCAAGTTGGAGCTGCCCCTCCAACTCAAAACATACTCGCACTGATGTCTCCCTCTCCCCATGTTCAGCTCCAGCTAAATGCCCCTACCGGCCAACGAAGGTGGTGGATTATAGCACCCTCTCCACTGCCTAAGGGACCACCGACACCATCTCCTTCCAACACCTCTTCCCCCTCCGCCCAAACTCTTCATCCCCCTTCTGCCAGTCCGCCTCCCTCGGCCGCCATCCCCTTCCAATACCTCCTCCCACTTCACATGCCCTCCTCCTCCTTTGATCGTATCGATTGCCTTCAACGACTTGTTCCACGAGAGCAAGTTGTTCTGGGAGATTACGTCACCGTGGAGGAGGAGGGGATGGTGGTGGAGGAGAATGCGGGTTTGATCAAAACCATGGATTGATGAAACTCATTGACGATCAGACTAACGGAAGGGCACAAGTGATCATTGTGGAAGAAGTTAGAGGTAGAATTCCAAAAAAGAAGGGGTATAGTTGATATTGTAATATCTTAGAGGGGCACAACTGTAAAAATCCATATATAAATATGCGATAATACTTAAAAAATGATATTCTTATGTAAATATGCCTATATATAACTTGAAAATTAATGATTTCATGTATGTAAACATTTTCAACTATAAGATAGAGATTAAAGAGCTTCCACCGAGGTGTATGTAACGTTACACGCACCGATGTTAACAAACATCCATTTTTACTTTTTTGAAATGAAACCTTGAGGGGTTTACTTAGAATTATTAGTTGAATAAGAGTTTCAAATTTCGTGTAAAACATGCATTCCCAATACGCTCATCAGGAATAACTCAATTTCAGCAATTCTGAGGCTATTAAAATTTCACAGTCTTGATGGATGGGTTAGAATCTCGAACTAAGTTGAATGTTGAAAGACATCATGATGATATATGGTGATCTACATCCTACCACATGATTTTATTTCAAAAAAATAAAAAATAGACGTTTGTGACATGGATGCATGTAAAGTTAAATGCATATAAGTGCAAGCTCCCCAACCTCTTAGAAATATATTCGAATTTAGGTACATATAAGATACACAAGCTCGCATGAATAAGTTTTTTTTCTAAAAAAATGTTGCATACTTTGCAAATTAAATTTCTTCGTTGATACACATATTCATAATGTGACCATACCTATTTATATTTATAGTTATTAAAGTGATTTATAATATACATATGTCACCATACTTATAGTTGTAAAAAATGAGGCATTTAATTTAGAATAGGCGAATAGTTGGGGATTTTTTTAAAATTTACCCTTAAATATAAACGTCTACATGGACTGTGATTAGCATCCATACGTGTGATCGGGTATCATGTTGTCGATCAAACACATTGTCGAATTCAATATTATATATCTACGACAATTTCTAACCTTCAAACCAACAAGATATCAATGATATCCAATCTGTGGACTATCAGTGTGAACTTATAGGTAAGCTGAGGACGACGTTGACATTTTCACATCTCGTCGCATAATTAATTAAATGTATGTGATTAATTAATGGTATGTGATCTTTGATTATTGAAATTTTATTGATTATTTCGTATTTTCAATATTAAATTTCAATAGTTAAAGATCTTAAAGTTCGGATACTGCATTATTAATATTTAAAGTTCATGAATGACAATGAAATCAGGTGTGTGGTTCAGGAAATTTTTTTGTTATTTACTCTAAAAATGCATTCCATTCTCATTTTTCCACCTAAAGAAACGTTCAAACTCTTGAAAGGAAAGGTCAAGAGATAAATATTTAAAACTTTTTTGCATTCCCATTTGTTTTACCAATGAATTTCATACCTTTAGGATTAAGTTAAGTTAGCATTGAGTATCTAGTCCACTTTGATCCTGTGACTAAAGTGATCGATCAGATGAGCAAGGTGATAACTTTGTCAAAATCTTCTAGGAGATGGTTTGCACCCTACACACAAACTCATTGAGACCATCCTTCAGCAACGCGTGTGACTAAACAATAAAAGTCGAATTCAACCAATCTATCGACGTTTCATCTCTCTGGAACTTATCAAGCATTTCTGTATGCCTCCATTGTACCAATATGAATTTCATGCACGTCTCACTGTAATGTACTTACGATGAAAACAAATGGATACCGATACGAATATAAGTACATCAACATTCTTTTCCATTTTAAAACGTTAAAAAGAATGTGGATATGAATATAAATGTATTACCATATCCTTAAAAACAAACGTAGAATATATATACATCTACAACAACGTAAATGATGTATAAATTAACTTAAATTTACATGCTAAAGATGGTTCCTGCATAAAATAAGATGATGAAAGCCGTATAATTTTGTTATATATGTTTAAAAATAAATCTACATAAATCGAAAAGGATGCATGGATATAGATATTTATTGAAATTCAATGAATATCTACATCCATATCCGTACTAAACAAATCAAACACGAACCTTAAAATAAGAGATTTTTACACCCATAACCATGAGTAATTTTGCAATTACAATCATAAACATGTATAATCATGAATTACACAAGAAATCGTGGATAGTCCCTCTGTCTCACACCTATAACCCCCCGTTAATTTTATTGTTAACTCAACCATATGGTCAGTTAATCTAATCCATGATCTATCCAATGGCTATTAAAAATTTTCAAAAAAAACATAAAACCCCTCCTATCCTTGAATCGAGACCACAATCCCATCGTTGGATCGAGAACTGTATCTTCACCGAGCACTTGCGAATTGAACCACATATAACTTGAAGCATCATTCCTCCGCAGATCAACAACCTCCTTCCAATCGAGAGGAATATTCTGTCGTTGGAGCTGATCGTGGATTCGGAGAAGAACAAATCTCCATCCCATATTGCACATGAGCCATTAAATCATCCTCCAGGACCGGCACTCCCCTCCCTCCAAGCTACCGCCCCCAACCTCATCTAGGCCAGTCGCCCTCGCACCCCCTCCAGGTCTGTCGCCCCCCCCCCCTCTCCACACCACCTCACCCCCTCCTCTAGCCACCGCCGCCTCCCCACCTCCAGGCATGTCGGGGTGTTTTAAGCAGAGGATTTGTAAATAAGCTTGAGCATTAGGGGGAAGTTTTGACTTTTTCTAACGGAAACCGTCAACTATAACGGTCATCTTAAACAGAATATAACTCGAGATTATTTTATGTAAGAGTCAAGCATTACTTGAGGTTTCTTGTGTAATTCACGATTATACAGGTTTATGATTGTAATTACAAAATTACTCAGGATCATGAATGTAAAAATCCGTAATATATATGTAACGAATACGATAACATACCTCCTAAAAATACATCCACATCTATTTTCATCCCTAGATACATCTTTTTAAATGTGTTTTAAAAATATCGAGACACGTGTCATTCTCTCATTCTAAGATCTCCACCTCTCCCTATGTATAGGTGAGTGCCCACACATTTACTTCAATTGCATTTGCTTCAATTACAAGGCAAAGAAAAGAGATGAAGAGAAAAAAAGGAAAGAAATAATACAATGAATATCTATGGATTTGATTAGGTCGGCAGGACCATGCTCCAACCCATCTTCTTTTTTTTTCGAAAAAAAAGGTGCCGTAAGTATGAAGTACCTAACATAAACATACCGGAAAGGAACAAGGGCATCGTCGAAAATATCCACGAAAAATAAGTGGCTGGGCGGTGTTCACATCCCGATGAGGGCGAGCTCCCATTTCCCCTCTTCCCTCCTCCCCTTCCCTTTCGGATCGGAGGCGCTCCCTTCCAAATCCGATCCCCTCTCGATAAAAGGAGGCGCCTTTCGGTTTCCGCCGATCAGCCCCGTGATTTGGAGCTCCTGATCTGTCGAGGTCGTTCCTGGCCCTTAAAGATCCGTTCTTTGGCGTTCTTCTTCCCCGACTGTGCTTTCCGGTAAGAACAAAGACCTAACCTTTGAGGTTTTCGGTTCTAGGGTATCGTTTGTTCTCGTTTAGAGAGCTGCGATTGTGTTCTTTTGTCTGTTATGGGTGTTTGTGTTCTGGGGAGGATGGATCTTGGGGTGCATGTTGTGTTTTTAGCGGGTCTTGTTCTTTCTTTGGTTTTTCTTGGTTCTTAGCACTTGTTTTGATGTTTTGGAAACTGGGTGTTGATCAAACGAGATCTTTTCGTGGTGAAGGGAAAGGTTCTTTCATGGGTTCTTCTCGCAAGTTCTTATTCTTTCTGTGCCTGTTTGAATTAACACAGATTTAGACATGATACTTTCCTTCCCTTTTTTACTTGTAACCTCGTTTTGTCTTTGGTTTTTTTTTGCACTTGATATTCGTGGTCTTCTTACAGAATAAAGCCGACATTTTTCTTGTTTATATTATTATTCCCTTTATTTTGGTAATTTTTAGACATATGGTGAAAGGTTTAAAAAAATGTTGGTCGTAAGGTGGTAGTTAAAGCCTTGCAGATGATATAGATCCGTTTTTTTAGCCTCCTTTTCCGGTCCTTGAGGTTGGTTTTTTAGTTAGATTAGATGTCCTGGAGGGCCCTAATTTCTTCTTCTTTTTTTTAAATTTTCTAGGTCCCCACTTTTCTAGACTCGGAGGCCAAAAAATATACACAAGTTTCCTTACAAAATATTGGTAATTGAAGTAGAATACACTTCTTCACAGAGGCATACTTTCTGTCAATAGGAATACTGGTTATGTTTAGAAAATGGAAATTTTTAGGGGTGCGGGATTTTAACCCCCGTTCCTGCTCAACAACCAGACGATTTCCACTCCTGTGTTTATTCACCCTCTAAATAAGTATTATTTTGAAATTATATGCAAATTAAAAAAGATGAAATGTCTTTTTTAATCCAAATTATGCATCGTGGAAAGTTTCTCCCTTTTAGCTGTCTTAGTTTAATAATATATTTTTTTTTAAACGGAAGGGGACGATAAGGTCTGGTGATGTGGCCTAGGCAGGCTCATATGTTTATTTATTGTCTATTTATTGCATGCGAACAGGGTTTGCTCCTCAATCTATGAGCTCTTACATGTGGCTCTTTTTTTTCTTTTTCCATTTCCTATATCCGCCCTTTTCAACTCTCCATTAAATAAGGTTTCTCATGCCTAAGCAATAAGCCATATCCGAAGTCAATAAGCATAGCTGTAGGTTGTCGAGGTTTATTTAGGTTTACATCTCTTGTTTGCTTCCATGTTGATTATAGTTGTTTTTTTTCTGATAGTAAAGATTTTGGCTGGTTTGTGATGGTTTCTTTTCATTTGTTTAGCCAGAATATATCAACAGAGAATGGAACACTGCGTGAAAAGCATTGGTGCGATTGGTCAGCTCTTCTCGGACCCCTCCGTATCGACCACACCTATGGGTTGGCATAATTCATCATCGTCATCCTCGGTTGAGTGGAAGGAGATCATCTGCCCACAGCCTGTTAGACCAAGCAGCAGATTTTACTGCAAGCCCAAGAGGTGATGATTGGAAGGCCATAATTTCTCCTCTTGTTAGTTGTTTGTTGTCAGAGTAATTGTTTTGTGATCTGTAATTCTAATCTTGAGTTCTTTATTGATGATGCAGCTTGAGTGTTCATACCAGACCAAGTGAAATGGATATCTTGGATTTTATCTTGAATCAGGTTTGTTACTCTAGACCTCTGGATGAGTGACAACTATTTGATCGTTTTGTCATGGTGGTAATTTTGTGTCTGAAAATAACTGTATACAGGATGACCAAGATTGCGCCGGTTACTTCTGTGGCTCGCCTCCCGTTCGATCGAGCAATCCGGTCATCCGCGATGTGTCATTTGGCAAGGTGGGCTCGCCCATGCTCTCGCCTCTTGGGATGCATTCCCCCCGAGTGGAGAGAGGAGGAAGCCCGTGCGGACCGTCCTTTTCTGGCAGCCCGAAGATCAGGATCGAAGGGTTCTCAGCGAATTCCGATTCGCGATGTGTGGTTTCAGCCCTTGCTTGATTCCCAGCCTGTTCGTTGGTGTTTGCTGATGAACTTTTGGTTGCATCAGCAGTAACCTCTCTATTTTGCGTGTAAAGTTCTTGTAGCTAGTTTCAAGAGTTCAGTTGATGCCGTCCCCCGTAGTTTTCTCCTTTACCTGTGAGAGTCTTACCATGTAAATAATGGAAGTGTAAGATGTCTGTCATCTGTATGTACGCATGTATGAGCTAGGGGAGTGGTTCTCATTTTGAGGTCTTTACAGAATTGCCGAAATGTATATATAAGTTCAGTTCAGTTCCCCTTTGTATCTTGGAATTTTTGAAGCAAAGTTTTGACTATGCATGTGTGTAGGTGGGTGTATATATTGCCATGTGAAGGTGGAACATGGAATTTGAATGGGACTTCTGAAGCACACAGAGTTGAGCTTTGTTTTCTTTTGTGGAGGACAAAACAATGGGAAAAGTAAGGGTTTAAAGCAACTGTAGAATCTGTGGGGCTTCTTTTTAAGATGGTTTGTGTTTGGTGGGGGTGTAAATGTAATAAGGTGAGGCTATTTCCTATTCTCATCATTTGCTCGAAGGATCTTTGGATGGTTATTGTGCAAACATGGATGTGATGTACATGTGCGCATGGGTCATCTTCCCCTTCGACATCAATGCGGATTATTTCATGTAGAAACTCTCTTGAGAAGAAATTTTGAAATCGTTTAAAGAAGAATGGGACAACCTCACATCCTATGTATATTAGTAGCAAATATTTTATAGAGGAGTGATCCTATGAGAGCCAAAACCTGTGAGAGCGTGCATTCTAGACCACCTGATCTTGTTTTATCTCTCCTAGCCTTCTCTCTTCTGGTTTGATCATGTGGTCCAGAATGCATACTCTCATGCTCTCACAGGTTTTAGCTTTCATAGGATCTCTCCTCACCATCTATTAAGTTGAATTTTTCTGTTGAATTTAGTCGAGAGTCGCCTGATGTCCCTTGTGCCATTGTACTTTATCAGCAAGTAGGTGTGCCCAACTTTCTTGTCAATCAATAGTGAACCTTATAAATTCGTTTATTTGTGTTCTTGCTAAGGATGTAGTGCAGATGCATGTGAACCTTATAAATTCGTTTATTTGTCTTCTTGCTTGTTTGCTCGTGAATATATTTTATAATAAATAAGTATATGACAGGCCCTTTGCGGGTAGATTTGTGTACAAAATATAACAGGTGAAATTATAACAAGTGGATGGAATGTAGTATGCGCATGAAATATGACATAAAATTAGTATGTATGAGTTAGTGTCGAAGATGATCCAAATACGCAGTTTACCACAACTAATCAACCACGAAGAACATTTACGATATTACTTGGGAAAACCGTCGGTGTAGCAGGAAAAAACTACGGGCAAAGAAAGGCTCCACTATCAGACAAAACATATATAGGGGTAATCGGTAAAAGGTTCCTAATAGGATCCAAAAATCAGTATCCTCGAGTCGGCCAAGATTCATTTACATAATTCATTTAGATCGCAATCGAGTGTTTCAATGTATATTTCAACCATTACTATTGGTGGATTGATGTTGCATGTGAAGGGAAAATACTCAAGTGAAGTGAATGGATGTTTAGTATATAAATCTAGTAGGAGAAGGAGAATTGTGGCATAGATAAAGAAAATTAAAGGGATATCTCGAAATATAGCATGTGCATCACAGAGTGTACTAGTCTAAATCAATTTATGAAAATTGATCGATTGTGGTACTTGTAGAATGGAATATGACCAAGTAGGTCAAGAACCGCCGCCGGCCGTTGCGGAGCTGGCGATTACGACGACCGGATCTCGCGGAGGCCGTAACCGTAATGGGCGTGGTCGAAGGGGGCGAACGTGGCGAGGGCATACACCCTATGTAAACCTCCCCATAGGGAGGGGAAATGAACCCATCGGAACTTGCTCGCCTAACGGGAGCCCCCATCCAACCATATCCCTCCCTCTCTCTCGATCTCCCTCTCTCTCTCTCGTTCTTAACGAAGAAGAAAATCAGGGGCGACGTACCTTAAAGATCCATCACTGGGATCAGAGCATCTCGACGTCGCCGACGCTACGGTTTGCCCACGCCCACGCTCCTTGGCCATCGTCGTGATAGTCTGCCCTCAAGCTTCTTGGCGCCGCCGTTGCTATTGCTTTTGGCCCTGGAACCATAAAGGCGTCGAAACCCTAAAGGAGTCCAGATTCTCTTTTTTAAAAAACATTATTACGTGAATGCCCTTGTTATTTCTCTTATGTGTTCATGCTCCTGTGAGCAACTTTTTTTCTTTTATTTTAAATGGGGTTCATTGCCGTCTAAAAAAACTTCTTTTAACCTAACACTTATTTTTTCCTTTGTATATTAATAGAATCCATTTTTTAAAGAGGAAAAAGTTTTTTTTAAAAAGTATACAACAAGGATTAAAAAAATTTTCAGTTCGTGTAATCTAATTTTTTTGGAGGTTCTTCTTAATATTTTTTTTCATATCTACCTGATTATCTAGTAGTTCAACAAGCTCATAAAGAATTTACTTATTACTCATCTTTCAATATACTCGTAGTTTTGAACACAATGACTATTACATTTTCATTATTTACTGATGTTCAGAAAAAATAAAATATATGGGTACACTAGATATACATAAAGTTAGCATTATATCTTGAATTTCAAGGACAATTTTTTTTAATGGAGAAGATCTGTAATATCCATGTCCCCGTATGATCTCAAGTTACTTAACCTTATCGAAAATAGGCATTTCTCTGATAAGACGGTAAGACAGTGTCCACATAATTTTTTAAAAAAAGTTCACTGAGATTAAAAAATGTGTAGTTGAGATTTAAAAAAAAAAGATAAAGCCTATTAATTAGAGTTTAATTTACATAGAGTATTTTTTCATTTACTTTAAATTGTTGCATATTGGTTGTATCACTGTTTGATTTGTTGATTGCTTTTATTAGTTTTTTTATACTTTACTAAGTTAAAAAAAAATAAAAAAAATTTCCACGTTTTCTAAATTACCAAGTACCTTTATTAAAGTTGCTGAATCTCATACCAACATTGATCTACGATTTATTGCTTGTAATTCTTTGTAGTTGTTTTTTAACTGTAATCAACTGTTAACTTAGTTATTAAAAACACACTTGCACCTTTAATTGTATTTTTATACGTAATTAGTTAATCATATATGCTCCAGTAACTTTTAGGCACTTTGTTGGATGAACTAAAGTAGTTTTTTTATTGTACCTTTTTTCTAGAACCTCATTACTTAACTTCAGTACAATAGGTTTCACCTTCATCTTAAACCATTTTTTATATAATTGTTTTGTTATTTTTTTAATCTTTACTTAATCTCACACAATCGTATATTTATTAGATCAAGCAAAGAAATATGACAAGCAAGACAATTGCCACTGAGGTGGGGAAAATCGAGTACCTTAATGGTGCTAATTACGAATTATGGAGTAGAAAGATCTACTATGGCCTGTTGCACGATAGTATACACTCCATCATAGATAAACCCGACCCAACCTTATCTGAGAATCCAACTATGGAGGAAATTAGGTCTCGCAAACAGTGGGAGAAAACAGATAATAGGGCTAGGAGCTTTATGCTGACCCATATGGAGTTGAACCTGATTCGGGTCTTCGAGACCCGTGAATCAGCTTACGAGCTCTGGATCACTGCTAAGGAAAAATACCACTCCAAATCTGAAGTGAGCGTGCAGCTTCTTCTACACAAGTACAACTCATGTAGAATGAAGGAATCTAAAAGCGTCCTCGAGCACGTGAACAAGATGATCGTGATGGCCAAAGATCTAGCGGCTGCTGATTGCGCAATTCCGGAGAGGATGCAGATCACAACCATACTAGGAAGTCTCCCTTCGTCATTCGATATGGCTGCCACATCTCTGCGGATGAATGGCAACATTAAGTCCGTGACGGACCTACCTGCACAGTTGGCAATTGAGTAGTACCTCTCTAAACAAAGATCAAAAACTGAGATCTTTGAGGTCGAGGAAGAAGAAGAAGCAAATGCCGTGCACGCGAAGAAAAGGTTGGGCCCCTCCAAAGCGAATTTCAAGGGAAAGAGTGGAAAATATCCACGTGGCTCTTGTTATGTTTGCGGCAAATATGGTCATTTCAAGGTCAATTACCCCAATAAGAAAAAGTCAGGAAATTCTAAAATGCCTGAAAATAAAGGCAAAACGAAAATGGAATTCGCGGTTGTCGTGGAATGCAACTCCGTGATCACGGACAGTGATGGATGATGGATCGACTCTGGAGCAACCAGACACATCGTCAAGACGAAGGAAGGCCTGGTGGACTTCAAGGAGTTGAGTAAAGGAGAACAAAGGATCTTCATGGGAAACAACACCTACTTAGATATAGAAGGTGTTGGGACATACATGCTTGACCTGGGGGATAGCATTATGGTACTGAATGATGTACTGTATGCCTCAGGGATACGCCGGAACCTGATCTCTATCTCAGTGCTGCTCAAGAAGGATTTTGAAGTTCGTTTTTATAATAAGCATGTTTCTATTGGCAAGAATAAGAAGGTTTATGTAATGGGAAAGTTTGTGTCCGAGCATGACCTATTTTGTCTTCCTGTAATAAATTCTAGTGAATCAATGAATGTCGCTTCTGATTATTCCTTGTGTTGTCTGTCTGATTATGACTTATGGAACATACGACTGGGTCATCCAGGAAATTCTAAAATGGATAAAATAATGAAGGCAAATCTGTTGACTAAGATCACGGGTGCAAGGACATTGCCGTGCGAACACTATCTGACCGGTAAAATGACAAGAAGACCCTTCTCAACCGGAACTCGGTCAACAGAGTTACTAGGTTTGATCCATTTAGATATATGTGGACCACTGAGTGTCAACACATATAGAAACAAGGAATACTTTATAACATTCATTGATGACTACTCGAAGTTCTCCAATGTCTATCTCTTAGGAAGAAAGTCGGAAGCACTTGAAACATTTAAGAGATATAAGACCGAAGTGGAGACAAGATTGGGAAAACCAATCAAGACTCTTAGGACAGATAGAGGTGGGGAATATACCTCAAAGGAGTTTGAGGATTACTGTATTCAGACAGGTATTCGTAGGCAGACTACAATGCCCTATACACCACATCAGAATGGTGTAGCAGAAAGAAAGAATCGAACTTTGATGAATGCAGTAAAGTGTATGCTTTCACACTCCGGACTCTCCAAAAAATTCTGGGAGAGGCAATGTTGACTGCGAACTATATACAGAACAGGACTCCTACCAAGTCCGTAGAATCAACATCATATGAAATATGGAATGGCAGAAAGCCCGAGTTGGGCCATCTCTGGAAATGGAAATGTGTTGCACATGTTCTAGTACCGAGTCAGCTTAGAGACAAGCTACACTTCAGGACATTAAAGTGCAAGTTTATTGGATATAGTGAACATTCTAAAGGATATAGGTTCTTCCATGAAACTAAAGGTCTGATCAAAAGTTGTGATGCTACTTTCCTTGAAATTCATCAAGAAAAGGAGCATGAAGTAGAGGAATCAGATCCTCTGATTGTCTTACAGGACAATGAAGACGACTTGAGCATTAAACAAGAACTTGAGGATGATATCGATCATCCAAATGTAGAGAATGAACATATGGAATATGATGATCCTTTAGAGAAAGTGGGTGGACCCACACAACCCACGAGTATAATCGGCAACAAGAGACCCAGAATACAGCTCGTATGGATTGAAGATTACTATTTCTATGGATGTGAGGCATCGTGCTACACTATGGATGCGGATGTCGCGGATTGTACAGATCACATATCCTTTGATGAAGCTACGGCTTCGTCTGAGTCGGAATCATGGTCGGCCGCCATGAGAGATGAGTTGGACTCAATCGAGCGAAACGGTGTTTGGGAATTATGTGATTTGCCATAAGGTAGGAAATCCATAGGATGTAAGTGGGTATTCAAGAAAAAGTATCGATTTGACGGTACTGTTGACAAATACAAAGCTAGATTAGTTGCCGAGGGTTATACTCAGCAAGCTGGAATAGATTTCCAGAAAATCTACTCTCCGGTGGCTAAGTTTGCATCCATTCGGATGATCTTAACTATAGTTGCATATATGGATTTGGAATTGTTCCAAATGGATGTGAAGACGACCTTCCTTAATGGAGAATTAAAGGAAGAGATTTATATGCGACAACCTGAGGGATCTCAGGTTGAAGGTCAGGAGAGAAAGGTTTACAAGTTAAGAAAGTCATTATATGGCTTAAAGCAGTCTTCACGGCAATGGTATCTCAAATTTCATGAGAAAGTTATTCAATTTGGATTTATTTCAAATAAATTGGATAACTGTGTGTATGTCATGAAGAGTAGGAGCAGTTTTGCAATCATGTCATTATATGTTGACGACATTCTGCTTGCAGGTAATGACATACAAATGCTCGATGAAATCAAACAGAAATTGAGCAATGAATTTGAGATGAAGGACATGGGCGAAGCATCCTATGTTCTTGGAATTCAAATAACAAGAGACATGGACTCAAGGACATTTAGCCTTAGTCAGGAAAGATATTTGCATACTGTATTAAGGAGTTTTGGAATGCAGAATAGCTTTCCAGCTCCAACACCACTTGTGATGGGAAAAAGACTCAGTAAGAGTCAGTGTCCTGAAAAGGGGCAGAAACCTTTAGATGTACCATATGCACAAGCGGTGGGAAGTCTAATGTATGCAATGATGTGTACTCGACCTGATTTAGCTTATCTAATAAGTTTAGTCAGTAGATATCAAAGCAATCCCGGTCCAGCACATTGGGAAGCTGTAAAGAGGATTCTTTGATATCTGAAAGGGACAGTACATCTGAGACTTGTGTATCAAACAGAATCGCTTGAAGTGGTAGGATACTCCGATGCCGATTTCGGAGGGGATGTTGATGATAAAAAATCCACATCAGGTTATCCGTTCATGTTTGGTGGTGCAACCGTTTCTTGGGTAGCAAGAAACAAGGATGTGTATCTCGACATACACAGGAGGTTGAGTACATTGCATCTAGCATGGCCACCACTCATGCTATATGGATCAGGCATTTTCTAGAGAATCTAAGCCTCGAATTGGTCAAAGGATCAATTGAAATGTATTGTGACAATCAAGCTGCGATAAGCTTGATTAATAGTGGGGCTAATAATTCTAAAGGAAATCACATTGAGATCCAATACCACTATATACAAGATATAGTGGCGAAGCAAGAAATCACGGTAACCTACATACCCACCACTGACATGTTGGCTGATTCTCTTACCAAGGGAATAACAGCAAGAACATACATTAAACATGATGGTTTAATGGGACTCGGGAATGTTTGAGTCAAGGAAAAGGTTTTATAGATAATAATCCCCATATGATAAATCTCCATGTATATACTACACGAATAGTGGGAGTATATGTCTTGACCACTTTCGTCAAGTGGGAGATGTAGAATGGAATATGACCAAGTAGGTCAAGAACCGCCGCCGACCGTTGCGGAGCCGGCGGTTACGACGACCGGGTCTCGCGGAAACCATAACCGCAATGGGCGTGGTCGAAGGGGATGGACGTGGCAAGGGCATATGTCCTATATAAACCTCCCCATAGGGAGGGGAAATGAACCCATCGGAACTCGCTCGCCTAACAGGAGCCCCCATCCAACCATATCCCTCCCTCTCTCTCGATCTCCCTCTCTCTCTCTCTCTCTCTCTCTCTCTCGTTCTCAATGAAGAAGAAAATCAGGGCCGTCGTACCTTAAAGATCCATCAGTACTTGGTTCAAATAAGCAAATCAACAAATTATTTATTACGCTTCATATTTATCTGTCAACCGTATCAAGGTTGGACTCAAGGAGGCATGTAAAACACAATCCTAGTTAGATCATCGCATTTAATTTGTATCCATTTATTTTTGTTATTTTATCGACATTTTAGATTTTTTATATATGTTATTTTTTTAAAATAGTTTTTGGATTCTGGAATTTACTTATAATTAATGAAATAGAAATATAATTTAAGTTTTTTATTTGATTTTTAATTTTTAATTTTTTTGTTTTATAAGTTTATAAATATTATAAAGAAATGGAAACATACATTTATAAAGAAGATAAAAGGAGTTTTGATATTATAAAAAGTGATAAAAATAAAACAAAAATAAGTGGTTTTCATTTTTAAGTTTTCTTAACGTTTTGGATATTTCTAAAATAAAAAGAACCAAAAAGAAAACAAAAAATGGTTTTGAAAATCAATTTTCAATAAAACATAAGGAGTATAACTATAGATTTTATATTGAAAATATGGGATAAAATTATAGGGATATTATTACCGAAATATACATCACAAGGTTTAAAGAACATATTTTTTGAATTTTGAAAGTATATGGATTTTATGTGAATTTATTCTTATTTTTCAATTTTTTGGGAGTTAAGAGCTAGGTGTTTTTTGTAATTTTGACCACAAAACAAAAGGCACCTACTGTAGTTTTTTGTGATTATTGGATAAAAGCATAATTATTAATAAATTATATAAGGAAAAAAGTTACAAATATTGTTTTTGATTTTCAAAAAAGAAAAAGAAAAACAATGATATAACATTTCCAGAGATGTACTTAGTTGCGAATGCGAAATAATTTTTATTTTCAAAAAATGTGTTGAAGTGTGCTATGTAGAAAATGAATAAGCCAAATGATGGACAAATTCTAGAAGCTTCAAATTGTAATACTTTTCCAAACAACTCGGCATGCACTTCGGTACAGTTGAGAGGAAAAAAAATACCAAGGTTGATCACGAAACTCAATTTCTATGATTTGATACGAATTTGTAAGTCCAAGAGAGACACGTTTATCAAATTAAATAAAAAAAAGTCAAAGATCAAATAGAAAATTATGCAATTAATATGCCAATATTAGTATGAGTTCAGCATTCACCGAATAAATATTTGAATCCTTTAGGACCTAAGAGATGATTATTCAGACCCGAGGTATTTGCTGCAATTCTCCGAGTACAAACAATACTAAAGAGCTCATAGGGACATGAGCAGGAGATTGAATGAGGAGGAGCTGGTAAGCAGGGGGATGATAGAGAAGATCATTGAGGAAGAGGATAGGAAAAGCGAGATCAAGTGGAGACAAAGGTCCCAGCAAAAATAGCCGAAGGAGGGGGGATGCGAATACTAAATTTTTTCATACGGTGGCAAGTGGAAGGAGAAGGAATTTGCTCCATTCAGTTGAAGTTGGTGGCGAGGAGTTCCATGGGGAGGAGGCAGTCGCAAGAGAGGTTGCAAGTTACTTCAAAAGCACGATAGGCGCTTGCAACATTGGGCTAGAGGTGGTTGGGGATGGGAGTGGAGAATATTTCATACCTTGAGGCGGACTTGTTGACGAGACCATTCGAGTTGCAAGAGATTCGTGAGGCATTCGTCATCTTAGACCAAGATGAATACCCGAGACCATATGGGTTCCCAGTGTTTTTCTTCGGAGAGTTTTGGGAGTTCGTGGCCGAAGAGGTGCTGGCAATGATGTTGGAGTTTGCGGAGGGAAACTATGATTTTGATCGGTTCAACAGATCGCTCATTTTTTGACTTCCTAAGAAGGATGCAGTCACAAAGATTGAGGATTACCGACCAATCGCATTATCCAACGCAATATATTTTGATTGTGGTAAGGTCTTAACCAACCACTTGCGTAGAATTCTTGGAAGGATCATCTCGCCAACACGGAGTGCCTTTTTACTGGTATACAACTCATGGATAGTGTGGTATCGGCTTCGGAGATTATTGCAGAGTGGCGCAGACGAAACACAAAGGGAGTTTTGTGGAAGGTCGACTTCTCAATGGTTTATGACTGTTTGGATTGGCGTTTCATTTGGGCATCCCTGTTTAGACGTGGCTTTTCGGATATGTGGATCTTGTGGATGAAAAGGTGCATCACCACAGCTTCGTGTGATGTTCTTGTGAATGGCTAGCCGAGGGGAGGTTTCTTTCAGTCCCAACATGGGGATCGTCAGGGATGCCCCCTAACTCCACTACTTTTTGTCCTTGTGACGGATGCACTATCTATTATGTGTACACGAGCAGTGATGGGAGGATTTTGCAAGAGTTTCACTAAGGAGGAGATTTCTATCCCATTGCTTCAATATGTGGATGACACGATCCTATTTGCAGAAGGAAGTGCAAAGAGTTGTAGAGGCATGTCAGTGGTCCTCCATATCTTCGGCGTTGTTTCAAGATTGAGACTCAATAGAGTCACATCAGAGTTCGTCCCTTTCGGCTTGGAGTATGCAGGAATTGAGATTTGCACCGGTTGGTTGTGTTCCCCTCGTAAGGATTTACCATTACACTACCTTGGGGTACCGTTGGTGAGTAAGGAGCCACCAAACTACGATTGCGCTCACGCCAGATGAACCAAACTACGATCGCGAGCTGGGTTGCAGCAGAGGAACGAGCCCGAGTGAAGCCAATATTAGCAATCCAGACCAGAACGTCTGATAGGTGCGGAGCAAGGGGAGCCTGCAATGAGAGGG
Organism: Ottelia alismoides; assembly: GCA_037367405.1. Classification (NCBI taxonomy): domain Eukaryota; kingdom Viridiplantae; phylum Streptophyta; class Magnoliopsida; order Alismatales; family Hydrocharitaceae; genus Ottelia; species Ottelia alismoides. The sequence continues at coordinate 285,282 of JAZKJV010005119.1, read as the reverse complement.
CTGAGCAGGAACCACACCAAACAGTGGAGGTAAAAGGACATTCGAACAGTAGGTGCTGATGGGATTCCGGCCACGAGGAACATAGGTAACACATGGCAGGAAGCTCCATACCAAAGGAGATAAGTCTATCAACCGTAGGGAGCCTCTCACAGACTGCACGGAGAAGCGTGAAGGCGCAACGTGGAGGGGATCGACTGTCCCATACGATCTAGGCCCAAAAAACCGGCAAGCTCTTGGAGCGAAGCAGATCAAAAGCAATCGCGAAAGAGAAACCCCTATGCGAGTGAACCCAAAGGAAGGGGGAGCATCCCCACTAATAACACTGCGAATAGAGGGCCTAATATCCAGCATTCTACGCCAAATCCGGAGGCGGAGGAGGAGGCCTGGACATCCCAGAACGAACCAGTAGATAGGTTTTTCTTGCACAAAGGACATGTCCACGGTTAGGAATCTCCACACCCAAGATGCAGTCATAGCCTTACGAAGATCCACGAAGGATTTCAAGCCCATTCCCCCTTCCGACTTAGGTAGGCAAATGGAAGCCCATGCAATATCATGACACCTTCTTCCCCATAGGAAGTTGGCGCAAAGCATATCCAGCTTCTTGACAGATGTATTTGGAATGAGGGCACCAGCAATCCAATATAAGTAGACACCTTGAATAACAGTGTTTAAAAGTTGTGCATGACCAACCATAGATAGCGTGTAGGATCGCCAACCATTAATAATTCTTGTGGTTCGATCTTCCAATGCACTAGAGTCATTGCATCTTTGAAATGAGGAGGCGAGAGGGAGGCCCAGGTAGGTAGAGGGTAGAGCTTGCTGTAGAATTCCCGATTGAAGCGTGGCTGCGATATCAGGCGTGGCCCATTTGGGCCTAAAAATTTTGCTTTTCCTCGGATATAATTTCAAACTTGATATTTGCTCGAAGGTGCAGAGGATGTCCTTAACCGCATTTAGGGAACGAAGGAAATCATTGCAAAAGAACAGGAGATCATCCGCATAGATAAGGTGGGAAGGTGCAGTGGAACGCCCCCACCTCATTGGGTTAAATATGCCATCAATTGCAGCCAGATCGACCAAGGATGAGAGGGATTCCATGCCAATAGTGAAGAGAAGAGGGCTCAGAGGATCCCCTTGCCTTAACCTACGAGTACCCCTGAAAAATCCATGGGGAGCACCATTAACCAGAATGGAGAAAGACAAGGTAGTAATACAGTTGGTAATCCAGTTAACCCAAGTATGACAGAAACCCTAGTTGAGAGGGCGTCAAGGATGAAGCAGTGATTTATTGTGTCAAAGGCTTTGGAGAGGTTGATTTTCAACCAAGCCTTGTTGTGGGATGACCTTCTGTCAAAACCATGCAGTAATTCACTTGCCAAGCGGATGTTATCGCCGATGGCTCTGCCCTTTATAAAAGCTGATTGGTTAGGTGAGATTAGATGAGGAAGGACGGTGGCTAATCTGGTGGCCAGTATCCTTGCAAAGATCTTATAGATTACGTTGCGTCCCGAGATTGGACGGTAGTCTCCAATGCTCGTTGGTGTCTGAACTTTGTGAATTAAGGTTAGGAAGGTATGGTTAACCTCTCTAACCATTTTCCCACCGTTGTAGAGAAAATGCATCGCAGCATGGACATCATCCTTGACTAAGGACCAGTGAATTTTTAAGAAGTTTGCATTAAATCCATCAGGCCACGGAGCTTTAGACGAACCGATGGAGGATATAGCATTCCAAATTTCAACTTCTTCGAAAGGTCTTACCAACTAGGACCTAGCGCGATCGGTGAGGCATCGCTTAGGGGAGGTGGCACATGCCGAACAAGACTCGAACCCGCTGGAGAAAGAAGGCCAGTGAAGTGATCAAGAGCCAAATCCGCCACTTCTGAAGCCCGATCAATGATGCGGACCTACGCGTCCAAGAACTGCATGATGAAATTTATGGATGTTCTAGCACATGCGTTAAGGTGAAAAAATCGTGAGTTGCGATCTCCAAGATTTAACCAATCGATCCGGCTTTTCTGCTTCCACACTGACTCGAGATCATCATCCAGAAGCATTAGATACCCTTTAATGTCCCCCTCCAGCTGTGCAAGGAATGGATCTAAAGGGCATACTGCAAGGGCATTTGTGATGACATCAAGGAAGTCCTTAGCACTTTTGAGCTCGGTCAGAGCATTGGCTTCCTTTAAAGCCTAATCTTTCAAGGCATGCTTAACAGTTTTAAGCTTTCAAGCAAGGCAAAAGAGAGGGTTACCATCTCCAATGGCGGATAAAGTTTCAAACAGAGTGATGAAAAAATTAATATAGGAGAAGCTCTAGGGTTTGGTGGAGGATAAGGAATGACGTGGAGCACACGTGATGGTTGCGCTCGAGTGTGCCAAGAGAGGATGGGGAACAGACGGCAGTAGAGTAGATGGTCAGGGCTGCCGAGTTGGTCGGAGATAGGAGGCGCTCAGTAGCACCTCCATCCAATGGGAGAGCGCCAACAAGGCATAACGACCGGTCAAAGGACCCGTTTGACTGAGGTCAATGAGCGGGTAAAGTGAATGAGTGAGGGCCAATGAAATGATGCCACACAAAACTAATGACTGAGAGTTGACCTTCCAAGTGATGGAAGGAGAAAACTCGCAAACCCTAAAAAAATAAATATAACTAAAAGAAAATAAATTCCCAAATAAAAAAGTATTCAACGTAAAAGTTGACTCGAAAGAAAAATAAGCTATATACAAGTAGTTAAGTATTTTTGAGGTATTCTATGGGTACAAACTACATGTTTTTCTTTTTTTGATTTCATTTCTTTTTCTCTGAACATGTACATAAAATATTTTAATAGGAATAGAGGGCTTATCCAATGGGCCATGCGTCCATTAAAGATGAGATGAGCCCTTAATCTTAGAAGTTAGATCTTAATCCAATGATCATTAACTACTGAAACTTTCGTATTGTAATCAGTAACGAAACGCATCAGTAACTTTCGTATTGTCATCAGTAACACTTTACTGAGCGCATTGGTAAATTTTGTATTGCCATCGATGACACTTTATATTAGTAATACTAAACGTATCAGTAACTTTCGTATTGCCATCAATAACACTTTATATTAGTAATATTAAATGTATCAATGACTTTCATATTGTCATCAATAACTTGAAATCAATTATAAGAGCTTCGATATATATTACTGAACTTGGATATATATTACTTACCAAAGCTTATATTTTTATTACAGAAGATGTTGAAGATGAAGCGGTTCCATCTCATCTCTAACGGACACGGAGCCCATTGGATGATATTATCTATTAGATATCATTGCCAAAGGATAGCTGCATAGAATACGTAGAAAGTTATATATGCATGTACATTATACCAAGATATAGTTGATCCTTTATCTGTATTTTCTCTGATTTTCTTCTGCTTTTGGGTTTTGTATTTTCTATTCCTTGTGCGTAGAAGTTAGTGCGTGTAGGATTTTTCATTGAATAAGGTTTATTATTATCTACGACATGGAGGAGATTTCATGCCATTTGGAGATTTATGGGTTAGCCGAATTTGTAGATGTGTATGTGCACGTGTGTGCATGGGTGTATGTGTGTGTGCATGCATGTGCGGGCCCGTGTGTGTATGTGTGCGTGTGCGTGTACGCGTGCTTGCATGGGTGAGAGGGGGGGAGGGGTGCGCATGTGTGGATACTGATTTTGGTATTTTCTTTCTGACTTTCTTCTTTTATTTGTTGACCTAATCAGTCTGATTATGTCCCTAGAGTTAGGTGTAATAAATAGGATTTGTGTCATAATTTTTCCTTTTTCTTGGTTAGCTTGTATAAATATATATATACACACACATCGTTCCTTTTTTGGATTCATGATTTTGAGATTTTTATATGCTTTTGTGTTAGTATGGTATTTTATTCATATTGTAATAAACATAAAGATGGATTTTAGCTTGTTTTTCACCGGTGTTTGTTGAGGATTCAGGATCAAGAGAATATGAGATTCGTCAAAAAGCAAGTGTAATTTTTGATATAGTGAAAGGATTTTTACACCATGAACCCTATAAAATATTTTCATATTAACCCCGTGAACCTTGCAAACTTAGTACTAGTTCTTCCCACTATCCTTTATGTTAACTTCCATCCAATCAAAGTTAACTGTTTTTATTGAAATATGATAAAATCTGCAATCGGATCCAATCCAATATTATTGAAATTTGATTGATTTTATTTTGTCATTCTAATGGATTGGATCGCATTGAGATTTTAAAATATGTTAAATTATGGATTGGAATGGATAGCTATCAAAAATCGATTCGATCCAATCATGTTAGGAATAAAAAGAAAGACAATTAAGATTATAATATAAAAATCCAACTGCCTTATTCTACTTCTCACAAGCCAATCTCATAAATTGATAATGCAAATGTTTGGAAATTTCATTTCCGTCTCAAGTGGAGCTTACCGCCTTCATTGTATTCGTTCGAAGATGTGATACAACCCTCTTTCCCATCTTATTTTCTAGCCATAAAATACAAAGTATACACCATATGTTGATATTATTGCATTCTAGATCAAGTTCCTCCATAGTTGTATGCAGTGGCGGAGTCATGATTCTAATTAAGAGGGGCACCATCATGTTCCGACTCGAGAATCCGGGATCAAGTCTTCAAGTTCAAGAGTTTGTATTGTGTGACGGCAGTGATTCGAAGACTCCAAATCAAATGGGCAACTGATTGTGTGTGCCTTCGTTGGTTATTTTGACGAGAGAGGAAGGGACATGATTCAAAGAACATGGAGCATGTGTGAGTCTTGCGACAGTGGTGATTCTGGCCAGATGAGACGTGGGTTGTGTCTCATTCAAGGGTGACTCGAGAGAGGAAAGGGCATGTGATGGTCACCAGGTCAGACGAACAGTCTTGGACTTGCATGCCTAGTGGTTTGCTGCATGGATTTTATGGAGAGGAGGGGCACGAAGGGCTGCAAACGGGGTAGTTGAAACGACTCCAATTTTCCAGAGTGGGCATCTCCATTCGACCCAACGTGGGTCCACCCTCCAATCAAAGGGATTTCAAAATTCCAGAGGGGGCATGTGCCTCATTCGGCTCCAACGTGGGTCCGCCTCTAGTTGTATGATACATTTTGGAGACATTCTTGTTGATAAAAATAAATAATATATTAATTTGTATATTTATTTTCTAATTATTATAGTTGAAATATTAATTGAGTTAAATCCACTATAGAACCACTATTTTTACATCAATTCAAAATAAAAAATTAATCCAAGTGCTAAGTGCTACTAACATGAGGATAGATCATCAAAGGGAGAATATATGAATATCAAAAAATGAGTATTCAATCCAATCTGTAATCTGATGGATCGGATTGGTTTGGATCTAAATATTTAATAGATTGGATTGGATCGAGAAAAGTTATAATATGTTAAGGTTGGATCAAACATGGATTAAGGTAAAATCCAATCCAATCCATGTGCACCCATAATCAAGATTATATCGGTTTTAAATCTCCACAATAAAGAAATAAAAATAAAAAAATCATGATTTGTGAAAAATTAATAAGAAAATGATTAAGAATTGTCCCACAAATCTTCATGGATGTGGAGGGGGAGAATGATATGACAAAAGTCTACCATCTCAATACAATTTTCTTCCTCTCATTCGATTTCCCTAAGCACCCACCTTCATTGTTGCCATTGTGAGGATGATTTGGAGTTGTTAAAGGTGAAAATTAATGATGAAAACTTGGTAAGCTCATATCCAATCACAGTAAGTTCTATCGTGATATATCGACAATATATCGATATCGACAGGTGACCGATATATCATCAATATGACCGATATGTACCCTTAGAAGGTTATTTTCTTCACAAAATGAATTTGATATCGGTGATATAGCATCGATATATCGTCGATATATCGTATTGACACGATATTGATACTGGTATTGATACCAATATTATCTACACTTGATCCAACTAGATTCATCGACAATCACCAAAACGTTTGAGCTCAGTTGTCAAATAACAATTTCTCACTCGTATAACCTCCATTCATACTTTGTGGGTATTAGATGTTGGACCAATGTTTAAGATTGTTACAACTTGTTGTAACACCTCAAACATCATTTAGCATCAAGTACTTACAAAGTCTAAGAATGAATATAAATAGCGAAGACAGCTTTGAGTTAAGCGTCTCAAGTCTAAACTAAAGATATTACAAATGGTATTGCAGTGGATTTATTATAATATCAGGAAAAGACTACCCATGAGATGGGGTCACACTTGCAAAGAAATAGGAGGAAAATGTTATATAAAACAATGTAGTGGTCATGATTATTGAGAATAATTGATGGATCATTACCGTAACGAGGATATTGAGAATATAAGTGGAGAGGTTGAAATAATCCAGACATAGTCCCACATCTAGTACTCATATAATGAATTATAAGAGAAAGGAATACCATCTCACAACTTGGGCTTACGCATCTAAGATGTGTCAATGAGTTCAATTGTAACTAAATTCAATATATTATTGTGATCAATTTTCCTCAATATGGTGTCTACCTAGGCCATGAAAATTGCATATGATATCAGAGTGATTTCTCTATGATAGTGGAAAGGATTGTCCACGAGGTATAACCACCTCCACAAAGAGATGGGAGGAAAAACATACACTATTACTAAGAATAAGTGATGAGATATATCGCAACAAGGATGATACAGATAAAAATGGAGATTGTAACACCTCAAACTTAGACGGACATCTGATACGAACCAAGTGTGAAAGTGGATTTATAGGAGTGAGGGATTGTTACTTGACAACTTGAAGTTAAGTACTTTGAGGGAAACCCAACAGGTCTAGTCAGGTCCGAATACAATAACTTATCATTCCTAGTATGGGATTAAGCCCCATACCAACATCCTTAATCCACTAATAATTGTGGTAGATAAGCATGGCATGATCAACTTGCAGCTTTATGAGAGAGAGAGAGAGAGAACGAGCACAATAGCATGACAACAACATTCCACTGGAAAAGAAAAGAAAAAATATTCAATCGGCTATTATTGATATTTAGTAAAGAAAATTCCAGCTTTTTTTTTCTTTTAATGTGGTTTATTAATTTGGCGTGTCTGCGTCAGAGAGGCGTGTACGGCTCATCTCCTGCGTATCTACGAGAGATTTGAACTTTGAATGGTCGGTTGGCCATATGCTGTCCAAAATCTACTTTTTTTTCTTCGAGAATGTCTAGTCAACAAGCATGAGTTTGAGATGCAGGAACAGTTAGCCTGGTAACATGGTACATTCAATGGGTTGGAGTTAGTGTATAGACCATATAATTTGTTTGTTATAATATTTCTTAATCATATTCAAATAAAAAAATTAACATAAAAATATATTATAATCATTAATAAAAAGTTAATATAACACCTAATCATTGCCACATCACATCATATTTATCTTTCCAACCCTCTCAACCATCCAAACAAGTACTGTTGACAGGAAGATACTACAATATATCCCAACCCAGTTACCAAACAGGCTCTCAGAAATAGGGCTGCTAATCGAACTGAACATGTTAGTATTCGATTAGAGTTTGTTTGATAATAGTTTGAAAAATGTTCGTTTGTTTCTGAACGAACTGAACATGAACTTCAAACTTTAGTTCGATAGCCTAATGAACTGAACATGAACATAACGTATGTTCATTCGATAAAAGTTCGAGTTCGATATATGTATGTATACATGTGTATTTGTATATGTAAATTATTATTTATACACTTTGATAAATTTTGAGGTTGAAGAAATTGTGTTATTTATTAGGCTTTGTACCACTTTAATTTGAATAATTTTTTATTTTTACTGCTTATCGAACTTTGTTATCGAAATCCAATTTCGAACTTGTTCATATAAACAAGTTTTAGTTAAGTTACATTGTTAACGAACTGTTGTCGAACTAAACTCGAACGTTCGTTTTCTAAACGAACTCGAACTTGAACATATCCTATCAAACATTTATCAAATCGAACTCAAACTTTCAAACTTCCTTATCGAACCGAACTCGAACATAGGTCTGTTGATTACAGTTTGGTTCGATTTAGCAACCCTACTCAGAAATATATCCAGAAATCCAACATGGATTCCACGTCACATCCAAATTTCCCTGGTCATTACAATCACATTCACACGTGTTATCCAATGTGACCTGCCTCCCACAAATTTCGAGAATTAAAAAAAAGATCATTTGACCGTCAGATTACTCCATGGCAGTGTTCCAAATTTCGAGAACCGAAATCAAAATCTCGGATATGAACACTTCCTTCACAAGTCCAGACCTATTTTCATCGAAATTGACAAATTTTTGAATTGTTCCGCTTTTTCGCCATTTCGAAAAGAAATCAAAATCAAGATTTAAAACCTTACTCTAGAGTAACTTGGTACACCTCATACTCTATCTCTGCATTCCTGGATTTGAATTAGTTGTATGGACCGTATAATTTCTTCGTTGTATTATTTTTTAACCATGATCAAATAAAAAAGTTAACACAAAAAAACACATTATAATCATTAAAACATTAACACAAGCAGTGATTGTCTAAATAGATACGGCTGCGATGCATTGGAATGGAGTGGTATCAAAATGGTTAATACCACTCCACCATCGTATCTATTTAGACTATCACTGCTTGTAAATCGCATGGAGATGGTGTCTCTGATCTCATCGTCTCCTCTACTCCAAGCTCATCCCTGATGGCATCCCCCGTCATAGGGTATTGTGCATCCTTCTACATCGCTATCGTGTTAGGAATAATTGAGGTCATCATCCACTCCAACTCAAATGAGGAGATCCTTGCTATCGCCTCACTTCCATGGTACGTCAACATTATGAACTATCTTGTCACCAAGAAAGTTCCACAAGGTTGGCCCAGACAGTGACTTGATACCTTCCTTGCGAAAGCCAAGTCATATCATTGGGAGGATCCCATCCTTTATCATGAAGGAGGGGATAGCGTATGGCATCGATGCATTCCTCAAGAGGAGCACCATAGAGTCCTCACAAACTGCCACAAGCTTGAGGTAAGAGGACATCATTCTGGAAGGCTCCTTTTCCGTAACTCCCACATCTTCAAATACTCCATTCATTTGGAATCCGACTGTATTAATCCTACCAAGTTCTTCAGTACAACTGCTACTTGGAATTTGTATTTTTTTCTCCATTACAAACTATTTTTACATACGTTGGTGCATTACAATTTTCCCACAAGTAATAGAGAGAATAGAAATTGTATCTCTCAATAAACAAAGAGAACGAAAAGAAACTAATGCAAGGCTACTGGATTGATAAAGCTATAGAGGTCCAATACACCCAATCTCTTTCTTCAAGTTTTCGAGGGAAGTCAAACACCATTACCACATAGAGAACACATATATTGCGATTCTCGTACTTGCTTACTTTCAAGTCTTCAACTTTATTTTCCATGGTAACCTCAGTCACTTCTGATTGATCCAGTTATAGTTTATTCCCCTTGCAGGATATGGGACAATCTTCTGGTTGCCGATCAGTTGTAGAAAATTTCAACTCAAAAATGCATTTGACTCCGATCCATTTCTAAGTTCTTATTTTCTTATGCAATTAACTTCAGGTCTTGAGAAAGAAAGAGAGAAGTTGGATATCATTGCTTCCGAAGAAAGCACAACCCTGATCAAGTTATTCTCAACGATACATGGATGTATATTATCAATGAAACACCTTCAAACCACAAAAGAAAATTGTTATAAAATGGGAGAGAATGATTCCATGATAGATAAAAAAATGTTGCTATCTTAATTCCTTTTCGAAGTCAATATAAATAAAGTAAATTGAGGAAATGGAGCTTACTTTGTGAAGTAGGTAACCTTACCTACTTCACATCCATTTTTAGTAATTTTTTTTGAAAAATACTACTGTGGATTTTCATAACTATATCCTAGGAGGCAGTAGGAGTCTCTGTTTCTAACGAAATTTGAATGACATATTAGATAGATATAATTATCAAAATCCATGGTGGTATTTTTAAAAAAATACAAAAAATTTGCGAAAAATGGATGTGAAGTAAGGTTACTTACTTCACAAAGTAGGCTTCCTTTCCTCAAGTAAATTAGTTAGCATACTACTTATTTTGATCCTTTTATTATTTTACATGTACATAAGAGTTCAAATTGACTCATAGATGTGCATGAGTGATGCCTCTATTAATGTAATTTCTCATAATGCAGATCTAATTCTATGTTACACAAGGAAGAATTATGTGAACTAGCATGCTATAGTTTCGCTCTCTTCTCGCAAAAGAAGCAAATAGCCACAAATATTTTTGTTTATATATGTAATTGGTTGCATGCCATGCTCAATGGATAGATATCGATAAGCTTACTTGATTGTTCTAATAACATGCCATATCATTGCCTCATACCTTTGAATGATTTATAATTATGTTTATTTTGTTATTGGATATTTATTTATTTATTCATAAAAAACTGTTTCAAATCTTTAAGGCCATGTTTGGTTCATGGGTTAACCCTCTCTTGGGGTGGTTTACTCCCCAAAACCCACAATTCCTCTCACTTGTGGGGTCCACTCTCCATCTCTTTTTTATACATTAAATAAATCATTTCTCTTTCTTCTATTCCATCAAAAAATAATATATTATACAATCATATCATCTAAAATTATAAACTACTCAACTTCTACTTACTTTTCCAAACTTCAATCCAATCACATCACAATAACTACTCACTTTTTCAAACTTTAATACAATCACATCACAACAAACCCTCTCAATCCAAAACCCTATATCCAAACACCAAAACACAAAATATTACATATAATATTGAACTACTTACTTGATTACAATCGCATCACAATAACTACTTGATTATGCTAAACTATTGAAAGAGAGCCTCGTGCTTTAAACAATTTTTTTATTTGTATAAATTTTTATAATCAAATACATCTTCTTTTAAAAATTACTTTACAAAGGTTTTTTTAATATACATACTTCGTATTGTCCAATACTTTATCACAATATATGACTAAGGGTGAAAAGGTTATGAGCCCATCAATTGGCCTCGCCATCTCCATCACCACCTTGCTCTCCTCTTCCTCCTCCTCTATGCTCTCCTCCAACTTCACACTTCTCTGCTTCTTCATGGCCTTCTCCTTCTTCAACTTAAGCAGAGCCTCCTGGTCCATGGCCACATCATCGTCGACAACACAAAAGGGAGGAATGCTGACTCCGTCTTGGTCAGCGACTCTGGCCTCTCCTACCTCCTCCCCAACTAAACATTAATTAAATAAAGTTCATTTAAAAACTTAATGTTAATGTTCCCATTCATCAACAATTTCACTTTATTAAGCATGTCTATAACATATCCTAAAGAAATAATCTCTTTTATTGTCATTGAGACAACATTAATTAAATAAACTTCATTCCAAAACTTAATGTTAATATTCCTATTCATCAACCGTTCTTCACTTTATTAAGCATGTCTATCATATGTCCTAAAGAAATACTCTCTTTAGCATGTTCTTTAAGATAATGTGATTAACATCATTTCATTGGTCAAAGGGTATAACACCCCAGATCATGTTTCATCTACAGATCTACTCGGCTACAACCATTGCCCGAAACAACACAGAGTTGGGGGAGAACACAAGTACCCACAGATCCGATAGGGGCCATTGGATAAGCAACTGAATAAGGCGATCAACCACTGCAATCGATTTTGAGTAGTTCAGTCGCGGCCACTTCAAGCACAAAAATACACAATATATTTTTTTGAAAGAAAAAATACCAAATATATACCATAAAAATCTTATAAAATTGAAATCAAATGTTTATACCCAAAGCTTGATAATATAGGTAGCAAAACATCTTATTTTGGGATCGGGACAACATTACGATGTCAAATTGTTTCACCCGTGCAACGCACGGAGTACCTGCTAGTCATATTAATACGCATAAACATCTACATCAATAGTTTCTTTTTTGGTATATTGACATTGTTTTACATTTTTTAATAATACCTACTTGCTTAGTAATGAAACAGCTCCATCTAAATTATCTATAGATTACTTGAATTAAAAAAACATTAAGAGTGCACGTGTGCACGTGCGTGCCTGCGTGTCCTTATACAGATTTCTAAATAGATAAAGATATAAGCATGTATTGGTATCATCGCATCAATATTACTATCAAAACAATTGTCACCAATTGTTCTATTCCAAAAAATCAACGTGGGGAATTATTTTCCATGTGACCAAAGAAAGAGTAGATGTGGAATGTTCTTTGTAAAGTAAATTACAAAAAAAAGGACCAATAATGTGTTAATTCCAAGTTAGAGAGCTCGTTTTTAATCATTCGATCCCTTTATGTTGATGTTAAACCTTAACGTCAAAAGTTCAAGACCCTCTTTGTTACATTTGAAAAATGACATCCTTAATTGGAAATCAATACATAGTTGAGACCTTTTTTTGTAATATACCCGTTTTTATATGGATCTTAAATTTAGGTGAGCTGTCGTGAGATGGACAAAGGAAGGAGACACCAACATATGAAGCATGGAAAAGAAGGAATTGAAGGCGATAGGGGAAGGTAAGGAGCGCGACACCAATGGAAGAAAACCAAACGAGGGCCCCAGGGGCACGAGTTCAATAATACAGGTGGGGCCAATTTGACTCAGCCCCAACTTGCAAGCATGAGTCAGCCGCTCCCCAACTTGGCATTGGTTCTTCGATGACTACGCAAAAAAGGCTATGGGGATCCAAAGCCGTCCTCCGAGACAATAGAAGTACTTGTTTATCTATGTCGCATTCCATTGAGAACGATAGGATTGTCCATAATGGTAGAAAACAGTTGAGAGATGCACGGGCATTTACCTCTCATTTCATCGGAGACCTGCGAGGGTCCTCAGCATCTGACACGTGTTGCTGATTCCGAGGGACCAAGGCCGTCATCAGATGTCGTTCCTTCTCGCACGGACCAGACCCTGATCCTTGATCCCAGCAACTGGATGTTGGATATAAATAGGAAGTGCAAGCTGATTTGAACTCGCAATAATTGCTGCGGTGTTCCAGTTTTTCCTACATCCTCGTAGATGATGTTGCTGCTTTCAAGCTGCTTCAAACAAAATGAAACTGATAGATCCACTCGAAAGCCCTGAAAAATTGCAGCATTAGCAATAAAAAAACAACACAATGCAAGTTCAGTTTCTTTTCGATATTCTACGTAAGTCGGGGTACATAATTAGCTCGACCAGTTCAAATAAAAATTTTCAGCCCAGCTCCTGCAACAGCTTCTCCAGTGCTTCAGATGGGAGAGGAATGTAAATACAATCCTGGCCTTCGGAGTGCTTCCTTGTCTTGATCAATTCATGGTCCTTGAACTCTGTCAGGTGAGAATTCAGGGTCATCAAGCTGCTGACAAGAAACCGCTCACGACACATGCCGTACAAGGTGTTGATGGGAACACCTGGGAGAAATATTCACGAGAAAATACAATCAGATAATGGATACAAAAAATGCAATTCCGATACAAACTACGCTCCAATGTGGTCCAAATTAGGTTCATTTGTGCATTTCACAAATCATCTGGCAACATAAATGTGAAAATTCTCAGCGTGAGAACCGCGGATGCCAAATCATGCTCTGATCCTGGTTTTGCACACACCATCCATTCAGTAACAGCATATATGACGGAGGTTGTCGTTATTTCAGAGAATGTACTTGCCTGCATCTTTTGGATTAGCAAGTTGGTGCTCCGCGAGGATTTTGAACACACTCTGAGCATTTGGTGTGAGACTCTGGAGGACTATGAGTGCAGTCTTGGCATTCTGGGAAGCGACCCCGCCTTCAAGAATCAAAGGGAGAAACATCCCTTCCACTTTGTAGGGTTCAAAAGTTGGAACATGATGCCAGCACCAGTTGAATTGCGTATGGACCATCTTCTTGTCCCACACTTCACCAAATCAACAAACTGATGAATTGCTAGAACATTAATGAGATGTTTAGATTCAACAAGATGCAAGAAGAGAATCAATTAAGCTACAACGGAGACTTAATGCCTCTACCAAATATGAAAACCAAGAAATTAGATTTCTAAACAAAAGGAACTGTAAAAATCAGTGATAGTGCAGAAGTGATTAAGCGTAAACGTGGGGTAACAGAAAAAAATCTGGAAGTAAAGGACAAGTTCAACCTTCACCAATCCAAATTTGTCTTCTTAGATTAACCAAAAGGAATCATATTACCACCAGTGAAAAATGACGGGCTGATTTTTTTAAGTGGCAGATGAAGTTTTTCCTTTTTGTAGAAACTAATATTGACATTCCAAAGTATGTTATATCCTCGTGGCAAAATTTTGATAATTTGCGCTTGTCATATTTTGGGACCAACCACTACTTGTTGGATGAAGAGAATGTAATTTCAAAGCTTCCTTGATACTGACATACATTTACTAGATATTGAGTAGCCAAATACAAAGTTCGGAGTATATCATAGAGGGTCATATCCCTTAAATTTTGTAGGCTGTCCACCCCTCCACAACGCATGTGTTTGGAGATCTTGAATACTAAGCAACAATAACAATACTGCCAATGAATGCATCCACTAGTTTACGTGATTTTAAGGTCGATTTCTTGAGAAAAACTTACACAGTGGAGTATTTATATGGTCCATGGATGCAACAATGCGTATGTGAGAGCAAGATGACAGCCGTGCAAGGAACTGTTGAGTTTCAGGATCTCTCAATCCAGGTCCATCGATGTTGTGAACGATGATGCACACAAAGCAGTCGTCCTTTCTATGCTCCTCACTACCCAAGAACAAAAGAACATCTTCAACTGATTGTGGATCATATGGCTTATGGCTTTTGGATGAGCTCCTAGTTGAACCTTTGTGCCTCCCTTTCACTTCATCCCATAGAACTTCCGCTATTGCGGCCATGGCCTGCATAATAAAATATAACATCTTATTACTCAATATTAAGAAATAATATTCAGAAAAACCTGCAGTTACGAAGCAATTTGACAAAAATGGGAAAATTCATTATGGTGATTATAAAGCCTGCAGATCAGTTAAAGTATGGAGGTCTAATTATGTTGAAACAAAAAAAATGTCAGTAAAAACAATCAACAAAATATCATATAGGGGTCTCTCAATTTGGAAAAAAAACCTTGACAGCCTCAAACTCTCACTTGATTGTCACACCAATTTCGCACTGTCATGGTATGAACCTCACAAACAGGGAACATCATCATCATCCCAGAGATCACAGAAAATAGTCAAACCACGAAAGTGATTTGTGCCGCTGTATTACACCAAATGTATTCATAATTAACAGACTCCCCCTCTACTCTACATCCAAAATGAAAAAGGTTTATAATACCATGTCTCTTCTCACCTTATATATGACTGCAAAAGATATTTAGTTTCCATGCAACAACGGGGTTCTGACAAGTTATTTCTGTATGATAGCAAAACTAGCGAAAAACCAGGTAACCTTTCAGAAGTTTGAACATCTCTGAAATATCAGACCACATTGTGAATAAAAGCCACAATCTTGTCTCTAACCAAGTAATGTCAACATAAAAATATGAAAAATTATCAAACAAAAATTGATTTAGCTAAGAAATGAGATAACCTGTTTCATATTTACTGACTGAAGATAGCCATTGATTACAACAACACCATTGGCCAAAAATGTACCAGCAAAGTCTTCAAGCAATCCCTTTTTGGAACCAAAGCCATACATCAAGAGGTTAAAGCCACACCTGTCAAACCATCGATGGTAGAAGTGAAATTAAACAGTAAGAACCTCTGATGAGTCTGATCTTAAAGGAAAAAGTAACAGTCAAGTAGATAAAAATGCAACCGCAAAGAAAAATAGCGCAAAAATCTTTTCAGACAAAAACAAGACTATTCAGGACATTTTATAAAATAATGAGTCCCAACATGAGCTTGACCTTCAATCTTTCTTGTTCTTGAGAAAAGGACTGGTTACACTTCAATTACAATAGACCTACATCCACCCTCCTGATAGAACGAAAACGAAAAAATAAGATAATACACATACGGCTGCGCCTCACCGTAACAAGAAAAGGCCATGTCTCAACAACCCACCCACTTGCTTCAATAAGTCTTCGTTATTAACATTTTCCTTTACATTAACCATGCCATGATTTGAGGTTTCAATGGTGTCCTTGTTTTTAAATGATTCAAAAATCCCAAACAAGCATCACCTCCTCTGCTGCAATCGGTGTAAGCAATAACCCATATCTTGGCCATTAAGAAAAACTGTTCACAGCCCATCCCAAATATATAGATCGACACTGATTGGGTGGCGATTCCTCTACATCTACAGCAGTTGTAACAGATTTTACAAAATATTTATATGAACACTAAAATGGAGGGGGAGACTAAAAGTAGGAGTCACTGCCCTCATGTTACATTGCAGCTCGCAATAATTCACCACAGCCACCCAAGCATTGCTAACCAAACCCATTAAAGTGGGAACATCTCCCTCAACAAACCCCTCCTGACCAGTTCGTACACTGAAAGGGGAAAGCAGGCCAATTAACCAACACCATAACAAAGAATAGTTCACGTCTGAACCAACCACTCACTTGCTCCAATGGATCTCTGTTATGAACATTTGCTTTTCCCCGATCGCATAATGATATATACTTCTATTGGTGCCTTTGTTTTTCAAATAACTCAACAAGCCCAAACAGATCCTCCACTGCAAGAAGTGTATGCCAAAAACAAATACAGCTCAACCAAAAAACTATTTGCAATTCTCTCTGCCAGATATCCAGTTGAAGACTGAACTTGATCTTCTGAACCACTCAACTGTGCTTCATAAAAATCATCATCTTTTATAGAAGATGTCTAGGTTTCACAGTCCCTCAACATCTCCAGCAATTCAATCAACTTTTCAAAAAACATTAATATGAAGAATGACAGTCTGACATGAAAAGGAAGATTAAAAGTAGACATACAATTTCCTCATTTTACACTCCCGCTCACCACTAATTCACCAGAGACTGTTAAAGTTTGATGAAATTACTCAACAAACCTCTTACGATCAATCATCATACTAAAATTAGATGCCCATTTATCATCTATACCGAAAGAGATTGCATGAAGGGCATACTCTCGTGAGTCCCATCCAGGAAAGGGAATGCAGGCTTAACAGCCGCACATGCTCTGGAATGTCTGCTTAGCACGAGCAAATAAGAGCTGAGTTCATCGACTGTAACCATGTACGCCGTGATTTACACACCCCTGCCAATAAGCCCCCGTAAATTTGGCACCAATAGGGCATCAATAACTCAGCACCTCTAATGACTGGAACAACTCATCGAATCAACGATCTAAGAAAAAAATAGGAGAGGGAGGATCCACTCACCCTCACTACGCACCACAGCACACTAGTAGCACACTTCTCATCTACTCCATATGCCCAATGGATCCAGCTGTCAACCTAAGCAGCATTTCCTCAAATGCTCCTAAACAAGTCCACAATACAACCATAAAGAACTTCCACAATCCTTTCAATAATAGCGAGGGTCTGCAAGAGAGGCAAACACACTCCATCAGGTCCTAAGTTCTCCCTGAGGAAAAAACTCTTGCATTTCAGCTTCCTCCCTAAAAAACTTAACAATCCACTTTGGCAACTGTACGTTGAAAAATAAACTATATGATTCACGAGACCATATAGCTCTCTTATATAGGGGAGAGTCCCAATGAGTAAATTACATGTTGTGGATAGCATAGATAGAGAATAAATAAACAATACTAAAACATAGAAATATCTCTACACTTCCACCAAGATGGAGCATAGATGTCGATCATGCTCAGCTTGGATCCACACTTCTGAAACGGGTCTCTAGTCAAAGGCCTTGGTGAAGAGATCTACAATCTGCTCCCCTATACTAACGTGGGAGGCGGAGATGAAACCTTTCTGAATCATGTCACGTGTATAATGAAAATCCACCTCAATAGGCTTTATCCTTTCATGAAAAGCAGGATTATTGGCAATAAATATTGCAGCCTGGTTGTCACATTGTAAGTGCATAGGAAGTGGTACATCGATGCCAAGGTCGATCAAGACTGATCTAACCCTCATCATCTCAATGATTCCATGTGTCATAGCTATGTACTCTGATTCTGTGATGGATTTGGCTACCACTATATATTTCTTACTCTTCCGCAATACTAAAGAGCTACCGATAGATACCGATAACCCTGAAATAGACTTTCTGTCCATAGGGCATCCTCCATATTTTGCCTCTGCACAAGCTGAGACATTGAGAGATGTCCCTTTCTTGAAAAGTAGTCATGCACCTAAAGATTACTTCAAGCACCTCAGAATCATGTGAACAATATCCATATGTACCAGTTTGGGTTGCTCCATGAACTGGATAACCCGACTAACAACAAATGAGATGTATGGTCGAGTAATTGCAACATAAGTAGCTTCCTAACCAGCTCTGTGAATCTCCTCTTATCCATTTCCTCTATATCATCGTCGTATAGTCTCATGCTATCTGCGAATCAACCTGTTGTGTTCATGAAAAGCAGGATTATTGACAATAAATATTGCAGACTTTGCAGCATGGCTGTCACATTGTAAGTGCATAGGAAGTGGTACATCAATGCCAAGGTCGATCAAGACTGATCTAACACCCATCATCTCAGTGATCCCATGCGTCATAGCTATGTACTCTGATTCTATGATGGATTTGGCCACCACTGTATGTTTCTTACTCTTCCACGATACAAAAGAGCTACCAATAAATAGTGGTAACCCTGAGACAGACTTTATGTCCTTAGAGCATCCAGCGTAGTCTGCATCTGCACAAGCTGAGACATTAAGAGATGTACCTTTCTTGAAAAGTAGTCCTGCACCTAAAGATGACTTCCAGTACCTCAGAATCATATGAATCGTATCATATATACCAGTTTGGGTTGCTCCATGAACTGGCTAACCTAACTAACAACAAATAAGATGTATGGTGTAGTAATTACAACATAAAGTAGCTTCATAACCAACTCTGTGAATTTCTTCTTATCCACTTCCTCTATATCATCGTTGTATAATCTCATGCTGTCAGCGAATCAGCCCGTTGTGCCGCCAACGGAGATGTCGTTTCAATAGAGCTCCATGTATGCCCCAGAAGTTTCGAGCAATGACAGGGAGACCTTCTAGACATCAGTACCTCAAAGTTGTTCTCCACCAGGAGGGTTGTTGATGCAAGCCCTCGGAGGAGGAAGGGCCATTCGGGTGCCCCAAAGAGGGTCCCCTACTTGGGCTTTGGAATCGTTGAAGATACTGCCTCCTGCCGGGAGATCTCGTCTAAAAGGACAATTAAATCACCATCCCGAGCCTCACCACTCGATTCGTGAAATGAATCCCTCATCTGATCCAAATGCGTCGCGTATTGGAAGTACATGTTCAATCCGAGAATCAAATCCTTCATCAGATTAATTTGGAGCACAAGTATCGTCCCATCCCCGCAGGGCTCCAAACCACATGTAATCGAGTCACGTGAATCCGCCTCCGCTCGCTCGATAAGTCCCTCCACATACAAGGGCCCACCGCCCAAAAAGATCTCTGAATCCTTTTTGGAATCCGCGATGCAGCCCTCTCTAGAATCTTCGTTGGCTTTGACCAGATTCCTCGGTAACATTTCAAAACAACAAAATCGTACACTTTCCCTTTTTGGCAACCCCTTCTTTGATGATGTTTCCAACCGCTACAAAATGTAGGACCCCGACCTTGAACGACATCGACAATGACTCCCAACCCTCTAGCAACAAGGCACAACCTTCAAAACATGCATTGAAAGTAAAAGGTGACCAGGGTTGTAAAAGTCGCCCGACTGGCCCGACTAATAGGTCCGACTAGTCTAATCAGTGGGGTGGTCGACCGAGTACCGACTAATTCCGACTAGGTCCACTAGTCGACCAATTTTTAGCTTGGAGATACCATATTCTTATATGTTTTGTTTTTTTATAAGCAAAATTGTTATAATATATGCTTAGTGTTTTATTTAAATTCAATTACTTTTTATTTTACTATGATAATACAAAAAATGTACCAAATCTATGTAAATATACGTATAAAAATGAGTTATATATTTAAAACATTGTTTTTAAAAACGTGCCTCGAGGCTATAGCCTCATTCAGCTTCCATGAGGCGTGCGCCTCGAGGCTTATGAGGCGTACGCCTCGAGGCGCTGCCTCATTTGTGTGCTGATTTTTATTTTTTTATTTTTTTCTGCGATTTTTTTCTTTTCTTTTTGGTTTTGGGCTTTTTATCTTTCGTAGACAAGTATTTTCAAGTCCTTAAGCTCACAATTCACTTAAACACATTAATTAGTTTATTAAAGTATTAAGTTTATTTTTACTTTGTGATGCATGTTCTTTATAAATCAACATGAACACAATTCTGAGTCTTGAGTCCTTAAATCTAATGTCTCTACTCTTTAGTGTAAATCAAGCATAAATGCTTTCTTTATTAAAATGTTAGTCATAACATGCAATCTTCCAAGTATTTTATCCCCCAATCCTTATTTTAAAGTAAAAATTGATCACTGATTCACTGCTTACTCTTTCATCCTTCTCAATTGAATGACACACGTCTCATCTAATTTTGGAAATAATGTGTTACATCTAGTGCGTTTAGTTTAATTTTATTCAAAATTTTAAATTTTGCGGAGAGTTACCCATTATTGTGCTGGCATATATATCCTTACATATTTCGAGTCCAAAAAAAGAGTTATATAACAACTTGGATGTTTAAACTATGATGTTGGACTTGAAATGTCATGGAGTTATGTATTTAATGATAACTATTTAATTTCTAGAACTTGAAGATTGTAATTACGACTAATTATTATGTTTTATGAAAAAAAAATCTTTCACGAGTGAGGCTTACACCTCGAGGCGATACTGGAAAAACGCCTCGATACGCTTCACGCTTTTTAAAACCTTGATTTAAAATAATCATAAAATTCAAAGCCGATTAAAATCCGACTAAATCCCGATTAATCACCCGACTATCGATTAATCCTTAGCCAGTGACCCAACCGACCGATACTGATTACCGACTTTTGCAACCTTGAAGGTGACGATTGAGCCACCTCTACCGCCACCAAATCAAGCAGTTGGCCAAGGCACACACCGTCCAAAATAATGCTAGTAATGCACATCATCGGCGCTACCATCACCTGATGCAAACTATGCGTGAAATAACCTAAATGACGATCCTAAACAATGGAATTAAGGAATCAAAAGTGACGCAAATGACAAATGGAGAGCGACAGGCAGAAATCAGCAAAATAATGACCGTGATACTCGCAGTTTAATACCGATTATTCCACAAACGTTGGGCAATCAAGTAGTTAAATGGCTAACGGAAACTAATAACGATATTGCAGGTTTGGAATCTCAATTAATCACCAAATTAAATAGCAATCTAACAGGCCACAAACTACTATTATGCAGTGGAAATTAGAGGTGGAAATGATCACTCGTACCACAACCGGCAGGGAGTTTGTAGTCGCGCTTCAGATCTGATCTCGGACAGTAACCACGGTTGTGAAGGCTGTTGGCAGCACGGGAAGACCACGGTTGACGCAGCGGTTGATGGAGACCGTTCCGGAGTTCGAGGTTGCTGGAGGGAGAAGTTGGTGGGGTCCGCTGATGGTGTTGGAGTGCTGGCCGCAGTTGTGAGATGCGACTCGGGAAGGGGAGCACCGATGACGGATGGAGGGGGGTTGGCGGTCTGGTACGGCGAGGCGGTCCAGGCGGAGAGGCGATGGCGACAGGGAAGGCGAGGCGGCAGGCGGCTGGGGGTGGTGGAGTAACGTGGACAGTGGGGCGTAGGAGGCGGCGGTGACGGCGCGTGACCGAGGCGGAGGGTGGTTGCACGCGCGATTAGCGGGCGCGTAGAAGGAAGGCGGCGCGGCAGGACGTTGGCGGGGATGAGGAGCGCGCTGGCGTGATGGCGCGCGAGGAGGACAGTAGGTGGCGCACGGGAGAGGAAGAGGGAGAGAGGGAGGATGCGAAGGAGAGAAAGGGAGAGGGAGGTTGGGGAAAAACGGCGAGAGAGGGAGGGGAAGAAGGAGAGGAGAAGGCGGCGGCGTGGGAAGGGTTTAGGGTTGGGTGAAAAGAGAATGCGGGGAGAGAGAGGGAGTGGCGTGGGCCGAGAGAGAGAGAGAGGGAGAGAGAGAGAGATTAGTGAGGAATAACTCAAATCAACTTAATTGAAAACTAATACAAAGGGAGCCCTTTAATAGAGGCTACTCCCCCACAAAAGGAGCAACAAATCCCTAAAATTAGGGAAGAAGAAATCAAAGGAAAAATTATAAAAGAGGCCTTTTATAATGAGCCTTTTACATGGAAAGTAAATAAAACAAAATAAATACTAATTGGACCAAATAAATGTCTACTAAAATTAAGTTGCTATCATGCTGCATCAACTCCCCCCTGCTGAAAAGAATCTCGCTCCGTCGAGATGGCATCGTGAAAATTCTGAAGTATATCGGGGCGGAGTTGTTGGAGTTCATCTTCATCGATCCAGGTGCAATCGGTAAAAGGTCGTCCCTTCCATTTGACGAGATATCGTCGGAAGAGACCACGTCTAGTCGTCATGTCTCGGATATCTGCAATATCTTCAATCTGATCGGCATCGGTGGCGGCTGGTGGGTGGCGCGTGTCATCATCAGGAATCGCTGGAGTAGTGGCATCCGTCTGTTCATCTCCATGATATAAAAAGAGGTCTGATACGTTGAATACTGGCGATGTCTGGACGTCTGGCGGAAGGTCGAGTAAATAAGCATTGGCCCCAATCCTCTTGAGGATTCGGAATGGACCAATCTTTCGTTCGCTCAATTTTTGGTGGACTCTCAGAGGAAATCTCTCTTTTTTAAGGTGGACCATCACTAACTCTCCAATTCTGAACTCGCTCTCTCTTCGGTGTAGGTTGGCTTGGGTCTGGTATTTCTGGGTCATAGATTGGAGTTTGGCTCGGATTTCGGTATGGATGTGGGTTAGATGTTCGACCAGTTCCTCAGCAGCTGCACTACTTCTTCCTTGCACGGTTGTGGGTTTTAGGTCAAGGAATTGAGTAAGTGGAAAGCCGTACACACTCTCAAAAGGGGATTTTCCGGTGGACCTATTGGTGGAACTGTTATATGCGAATTCAGCTTGGGGAAGAATTAGATCCCACTTGGACGGAGAGTCCCCTGCAAGACATCGCAACAAATTTCCTAATGACCTGTTAACTACTTCAGTTTGCCCATCTGTTTGTGGATGATAAGCGGTGCTATACTGCAAACGAGTACCAAGACAGGACCAAAGAGTGCGCCAAAAATGACTCAAAAACCGAGTATCGCGATCGGAGGTAAAAGAACGAGGGACACCATGCAAACGGACGACATCACGAAAAAACAAATCGGCGACATGAGATGCGTCTGAAGTTTTCCTACATGCAATGAAATGCGCCATTTTAGAGAATCGATCCACAACCACAAAAATGGAGTCAACTTTTCGCACAGTGAGGGGTAACCCTAGCACAAAATCCATGGTGATGTCTTCCCAGGGTCGCAGAGGAATGGGCAGGGGTGTGTATAGTCCAGTGTTCTGTCGGTGGCCCTTGAATCTTTGACATGTTTGGCATTTCTGCACAAATTTTGTCACATCCTTTCGCAGTTGCGGCCGGTAAAAACGTTCTTGGAGAAGGATCAAGGTTTTGTCTCGTCCAAAATGTCCAGCTAAACCTCCGTTGTGTAGTTCTGAAATTAAGCTCTCACGAAGGGACGTGGCAGGAATGCACAGTTGGTGGCCTTTGAATAGGAAACCCTCATGAAGAACAAAAGTGGCTGTCGGGTCCTGCCTAGTACCAACACAGTCGGCATAAATTTGACCGAAATCAGGATCAGTGGGGTATAGGTCTTTGAGAGTTTCAAATCCTGTCGTGCTGACGGTCATCGTGGTCAGGGCATGTGCTCGCCGGCTCAAAGCATCGGCCACACGGTTCAGGGTTCCGGCTTTGTGTTTGAGATGGAAGGTGTATTCTTGGAGGAAATTAACCCATTTGGCATGACGCTTGTTAAGAGTTTTCTGGGAGTTCAAATATCTCAGGGCTTCATGATCAGAGTTAAGGATGAATTCACGCTGGATCAGGTAATGTCTCCAATGCTTGAGAGCTTGGACCACGGCATAGAATTCAACATCATAAGTGGAATACCGTGATCTGGCATCGTTCAGTTTCTCGCTGTAGAAGGCGACAGGTCGTCCTTCTTGACTGAGGACAGCACCAATCCCGATATGTGAGGCGTCACAATCGACCACAAAAATTTTGGTGAAGTCGGGGAGTGCCAAAACAGGAGCATGCGTCAATTGATGTTTTAGATTTTGAAAGCTCGTTTCTGCTTCGAGAGTCCAGGCGGGGGCGCCTTTCCGCGTACAGTCTACCAACGGTGCTGCACAAGTGCTGAAGTTCCGAATGAAACGTCGGTAGAAGGAAGCTAATCCCAGGAAGCTGCGAATTTCGGTGAGGGTTTTGGGTATGGGCCAGCTCTGAATGGCCTGGATTTTGGAGGGGTCGACCTTGAGTCCATCAGCGGTGACAATGTATCCTAGGAAGAGGACCGTGTCACTCATGAAGGAGCATTTCTTGAGATGGACGTACAGTTTTTGGTCTCTCGGGGTTTCCAGGACTTGTCTTAAGTGAGACAGATGGTCTTCTTTGGTCAAACTATAGATCAGGATATCATCGAAGTACACGACCACAAACTTGCCAATAAAGGGTCGCAAGACATGATTCATTGTCCGCATGAAGGTGCTTGGGGCATTGGACAAGCCGAAGGGCATGACCATCCATTCGTACAGACCCTCTTTGGTTTTAAAAGTTGTCTTCCATTCGTCTCCAGGTCGGAGGCGGATCTGATGGTAACCGCTGCGGAGATCCATTTTGGAGAACAGTTTGGCACCTGACAACATATCAAGCATGTCGTCAAGGCGTGGAATGGGAAAACGATATTTAATCGTTATCTTGTTGATAGCTCGACTGTCCACGCACATTCTCCAGGTGCCGTCTTTCTTCGGGGTCAGCAGAGCAGGAACCGCCACGGGGCTCATACTCTCTCGAACATACCCACGTCGCAGCAGATCAGTAACCTGCCGGTTCATCTCTTCATGCTCGCTTGGGCTCATTCGGTAGTGGGGTAAGTGAGGAAGGCTGGCTCCAGGGACTAGGTCAATGTGATGTTGAATGTCTCGCAACGGGGGTAGTCCTTCAGGCAACTCTTCAGGCATGATGTCAGCGAACTCTTGGATGATGGGCTTTATCTCAGGTGGGACTTCGGGCGGAGTTGACTCTTGGCTGTCCACTTCGCGTCCCATTGGCTTCCTTCAAAAGGTCTTCACGTTTGGCTCGGCGGTCGGCCCGAAACGAGGCCGAGGCCACTATCATTAGATTGGATCGTTTGGAGAGCAGCAGGGACCTATCACAGAATGAACGATGCGAAAGATCGGTAGCAGCCAAGATTGTCTCGGAGGAAGACAAGAAATCGGCAATTGAATGGAAACAACGTTCTCGACTACGATGGCTCAAGGAGGGGGACGCGAACACTACCTTCTTTCATCGGATAGCTAGTGCGCGTAAACGATATAATCGCATCTCTTCCATTGAGATTGGGGATGCGGTATTCCAAAACGAGCAAGACATGGGTGCAGCGCTGGTGAATTATTTTAAGAACCTTTTCACTCGCCTTCCTTCTTCTTCGTGGCAATGGACGGCTCCCGGTGCCTCTACCATATCGGCCTCTGACGCAGCCGGGCTAACTCGGCCCTTTTCGTTGGAGGAACTGAAAAGCGCGGTATGGGACCTGAACGCGGACGCTTCCCCCGGCCCGGACGGATTCCCTATTGCCTTCTATAAGGACTTCTGGGACGTCGTTGCGAATGATGTCCTGGATGTGGCGCTCGAGTTCTGCGATGGAAATCTGGGCTTCAACAGACTTAATCGGGCGTCCTTGATCCTCATTCCAAAATCTCAGGGTGCTCGCCGCGCTGAGGACTTCCGCCCTATTGCCGTCTCAAACGGTATCTACTTGGTCATTGCAAAGGTTTTGGCCCGTCGCTTAGCTCCCCTCCTGGCTTCTCTCGTATCCCCTTGCCAGGCGGCCTTTATTCAAGGGAGACAAATTTCGGACTGCTTCGCTCTTGCATCCGCCATTATCGACGGTTGGAACAAAAATGGAACAAAGGGGGTTCTTTGGAAAATCGATTTTGCTAAGGCTTACGACTCCTTAGACTGGAGATTCTTATGGTCGATCCTGAGGTCTCGGGGATTCCCGCAGCTGTGGATCTCATGGATTCGTCGATGTGTTACCACGGTATCTTTCTCCCTATACCTCAACGGTAGGCCAGCAGGGAGCTTATTTCAGCCACAAAGGGGGGTTCGCCAGGGGTGCCCCCTCGCCCCTCTTCTATTTGTGCTAGCGGTGGACGTGCTTCCTCGAATGATCCAAGGCGTATACGATGCTGGATACACTAAAGGATGCACATTAGGCGACCAGCATATCCCCTTGATTCAGTACGCGGACGACACCTTATGCTTTATTGAGGGGGATCAAAGGCACTATTCCGGTATGGCTACCACTGTCCAATTATTCTGCGAGCTATCGGGACTCCGCATTAACGAGTCCAAATCCAAATACGTGCCCTTTGCTCTCTCACCTCGGGAGATCGGGGAGTGCTCTTCCACGTTCGGGGCCACTCTCGGGGTTCTTCCTTTGGAGTACCTGGGCCTATCTCTATCTATAGGCAGGACAAGGATTCGCGACTATCAGCGAGTGGTGGAGAAGGTCGAATCGAGGCTGGCGGGATGGCGCTCGTCAATGCTCTCTCGGGGTGGCCGTTTGGTGCTCATTAAATCGGTCCTCTCGGCTATCCCTATATATTTTCTAGCATCCTGCGGCTTACCTAAAGGGATTCGGATGCGCTTGGACAAACGATTGAGGGGTTTCTTTTGGGGCAAGAACGGCACGTCTGTTAGGGGGATGCACCTGGTGGCTTGGATGGACGTTACTCGTCCTAAGCGCGATGGTGGACTGGGAGTTCGGCGCATTGATGTCATAAGGGATGCCTTCCTCCTCAAATGGGTGTCGAGACTTGTAGGGCGCGAGAATGGATTCCTGATTCAATGTCTCCGCAGGGCGGCGGGTAATGCATATCTCTCCGTTTTTGACGGTCGATCACATAACCAATCTCCCCTATTTTGGCGCGAGGCCTTTGCGGTTTTCAACCGCAATCGAAGCCTATTCCGTCCATCCCTTGGAAACGGCTCCTCTTTCAAATTTTGGACCATGGACTGGTCTGGTAAGGGCACTCTCATGAACCTGTTCCCAAGACTTTATGCTCTTGCCAGAGACAAAGATGCATCGGTGGAGGCTTATTGGTCCAACGGCTCGTGGTGCCCCATCCTGGTGGACGCTCTCTCTTCTCAGCGGCTGATGGATTTCTCCGCCATGATGTCCTTGCTCGGGGAGGCCCCTACTCCATCGGGGGGGCGTGATCACTTCTCCTGGAATGACGGTTCCTTCACCTCGAGGAAGGCTTATGCTGCTCTCCTTCCCAGCAGCGCTCCTCCGGATGAGCTGCTCCTCAATCACTGCAGGCTTATTTGGGCCCTCAAACTTCCGGAGAGGATTGGCATTTTCTTATGGATTTTGAGGCGGGGCCGTCTTCCTACTCGCGATCGCCTTCTACCGCTCTTCCCGAACATGCCCACTTTGTGTGGGCTGTGCTCCTCCGCGGTCGAATCCATTGATCACCTCTTCCTCCATTGCGATCTCGTGCGGCCACTTTGGGAGGACTCCACATGGCTGAATCGTACGTCGTTGATATCGTTTTGGGAGAGCCTTGCTTCAGCTGAAAGTCGCTCGCGGACGGAGAGGCTGGCAACGGTAGCGAGAATTTGGTGCATATGGCTGGCCAGGAACAAACTCATGTTTGCTGGACAGAGATTTTATTTAGAAAATATTTGTATTGATGCGAACCGCCTGTGTGCGGATTGGTCTATCAGCTAATCTATTTGTATCTGCGGGGTGAATGGTTTCAGGTTGTGACCATTCTCCCCCACGTATTCCCTCCCCTGCTCATCTGTAAGTTCTTTCCCCTCTTTTCTTTCTTTCAATAAATTGGGGCGAACACCTACGGGTGTCTCCCCCTTTTGGAGTGTCAAAAAAAAAAAAGGCATAGATGGTGGAGCTCTCCTGAATTTCACGTTGGAATGTTTGGGCTTCCATTAATAACACAGAGCCCGTGGTTGCAGTCTTTGTTGGTGGGGTCTTGTTGCCGGTTTGGTTGGACGCAGCTCGAAGTGTAGCCACTTGGCGAGGGCTAAGGGCTTCACGTTGCGGTCTGAGGGTTACACTAACCTTGTCTATGAGAAAGGTGTACGTGTTCGGTTTTCCTCGGTGTTCGGTGTCTCGATCGAACTGCCACGGTCTCCCTAGAAGTATGTGACAGACATCCATAGGGGCTACATGGCACCACACCTCGTCCTTATATGTGGGACCAATGGAGAAGCTAACGAGGCTTTGGCGGTGGATTGGGATTTGGGTGCCACCTCGAAACCATGCCACGCTGTACGGTTTTTCGAGTGGTTGCGTTGACAGACCCAACTTATCCACCATTTCTTGGGAAACGAAGTTCTCAACGCTTCCTCCGTCAATGATCAGGGAACAGCGTCGTCCTCCTGAGGTGCAGGTGGTTCGGAAAATGCTGCGTCGCAGCCAACTATCAGCATCGTGGACAGCGGGGGTGAGCAGAATGTTTGTGGGTGCGCTGTCGGGAGCGAGAAAGTCTTCGTGTTCAATCACCAGGAACGGACCGGAGTCGTCTCCATCCACTCCTAGAGGTTCATAGTCATCGGCTCCCATGGTGTCGGCGGTCAACGCAGGCGGATCCTCTTCGGGGGTTTCTTGTTGGTCAGGGTCAGGGTAATCGGGGTCGTCGGTGGTGCATAGATGGACAGGTCTGGCCTTAGGGTTTGGGCATTCGGCGGCACGATGGCCCTTTTGATAGCATCGGAAGCAAGTGTCAGGCCCAACAGTAGGTCGGCTTCCCAAGATGCCTTGGTCGGGGTTTCCAGTAGGAGGTCGGGCGACGGCAGGAGTAGTTGGTTTGGCTTGGGTTTTGCCCGTCATGACAGCTGAGGAACCCATGGGTTTGGAGTAGGACGTCGTGGTACTGGTACGAGGAGCAGAGTTCACAGAAAAAGGCATCTTCCTCGTCTGGGCTTTAGCAAGTTTGATCTCAGCTCGTTCAGCCTGCTTGTAGGCTTCATCGACATCGCGGCAATTGTGGAGGTAGAGTTCCTCCTGGATGGCTTGGCGGAGGCCTTGCATGTAGCGGGTGACTTCCTGAATGGGAGTCTCCTGCAAGCGGTTGCGATGGACTAGGGATTGGAACCCTTCGGTGTATTCTCTCACACTCATGGTTCCTTGCCTCCATGATTGCAGTCGCGCGTACAGGTCGCGTCTGTAATCTTCCGGCACGAATTTTGTCTTCAATTTAGCTTTCATTTTGCTCCAGTTGCGGATTTTACTTTTTCCTTTTCGTTTGCGTTCAGACTGCAAACGGTCCCACCATAATAACGCATGTCCCTTTAATTTTATCGTGACGAATTGGACTTTACGTTCGCTAGGCATGGACTTCCACACAAAGAAGTGTTCGACGGCTTGGAGCCAGTCTAAAAAGACGTCAGGATCTCGTCCTCCATCAAATTCTGGGACATCAAGACGGATACCTCGATCCCATCCATCGTCGGGCTTGGGTCCATTTCGTGGTGGAAATTGGCGTTCACCATTAGTTTGTGGAGTATAGTCAAAGGTGTACGGATCTGGAGTCTTGGGGAGGAAAGGAGTGTATTCTTTGGGTTCTTCTTGTTCACTCTCCTGAGAATGATACTCGCTGACACGTTCGTCAGAAGTAGAAGAGCTATAGTCTCGGGAAGTGCTATTCCGGGAGTGTGATTTCCGGCCGGTGCGTCGACCTTTGTTGGGGTTTTCATCACTATTGTCTGGTCCTAGCCGCGGCTATTCAAGTAGCAATTTGTTCATGGGCGACGGTGATTTTACGGTCCAGGCCGGCAATTTGGGTACTCAGTTGATTGTTCATGTGTTGCATTTGGGCAACAGGGCTTCTAAGGTTAATTCGGGATGTGTGGTGTAGGTGGGTTTAGAGCCACTAGATTTGTCGGCCATGGCTATCCTAGGGTTTTGTTTTGTGGTTTTTTTTTGTGGTTTTGCGTTGTGGTTTTTTTTATATGCAACGAATAAATGAGATGCAGACGAAATGCAGAATCGTGAGGCTCTGATACCAAATTGATGCAAACTATGCGTGAAATAACCTAAATGACGATCCTAAACAATGGAATTAAGGAATCAAAAGTGACGCAAATGACAAATGGAGAGCGACAGGCAGAAATCAGCAAAATAATGACCGTGATACTCGCAGTTTAATACCGATTATTCCACAAACATTGGGCAATCAAGTAGTTAAATGGCTAACGGAAACTAATAACGATATTGCAGGTTTGGAATCTCAATTAATCACCAAATTAAATAGCAATCTAACAGGCCCACAAACTACTATTATGCAGTGGAAATTAGAGGTGGAAATGATCACTCGTACCACAACCGGCAGGGAGCTTGTAGTCGCGCTTCAGATCTGATCTCGGACAGTAACCACGGTTGTGAAGGCTGTTGGCAGCACGGAAGACCACGGTTGACGCAGCGGTTGATGGAGACCGTTCCGGAGTTCGAGGTTGCTGGAGGGAGAAGTTGGTGGGGTCCGCTGATGGTGGTGGAGTGCTGGCCGCAGTTGTGAGATGCGACTCGGGAAGGGGAGCACCGATGACGGATGGGAGGGGGGTTGGCGGTCTGGTACGGCGAGGCGGTCCAGGCGGAGAGGCGATGGCGACAGGGAAGGGCGAGGCGGCAGGCGGCTGGGGGTGGTGGAGTAACGTGGACAGTGGGGCGTAGGAGGCGGCGGTGACGGCGCGTGACCGAGGCGGAGGGTGGTGGCACGCGCGATTAGCGGGCGCGTAGAAGGAAGGCGGCGCGGCAGGACGTTGGCGGGGATGAGGAGCGCGCTGGCGTGATGGCGCGCGAGGAGGACAGTAGGTGGCGCACGGGAGAGGAAGAGGGAGAGAGGGAGGATGCGAAGGAGAGAAAGGGAGAGGGAGGTTGGGGAAAAACGGCGAGAGAGGGAGGGGAAGAAGGAGAGGAGGAAGGCGGCGGCGTGGGAAGGGTTAGGGTTGGGTGAAAAGAGAATGCAGGGAGAGAGAGGGAGTGGCGTGGGCCGAGAGAGAGAGAGAGAGGAGAGAGAGAGAGATTGGTGAGAATAACTCAAATCAACTTAATTGAAAACTAATACAAAGGGAGCCCTTTAATAGAGGCTACTCCCCACAAAAGGAGCAACAAATCCCTAAAATTAGGGAAGAAGAAATCAAAGGAAAAATTATAAAAGAGGCCTTTATAATGAGCCTTTTACATGGAAAGTAAATAAAACAAAATAAATACTAATTGGACCAAATAAATGTCTACTAAAATTAAGTTGCTATCATGTTGCATCATCACCCAAACCTCCTCGAACCCTCTTCCAATCAGGGAAAACCCTTGATCGAGACATGCTTCGCCTCCTACACACCACACATATGATGGCATCACGCAGCTGAGGGAGTCTCCAGTAAACTTACCCCGCCGCCCTCCACGTGAATGCGAGCAGCTTTGGAAACTCCGTCATCGATCAAGTCATGCATACACACCAAGGTCCTTCCATCATAATTGCATCCCCTGCAAATCTATGGTTGATGGCATTTCCAATGTCTTCCACTTTCATGGTGTCCACCAGACACCTCTCTTCCTTCTTGAAAACCCCAACAAGCACCCGAGAGTTGGTTTTTCCCTCCGCCCCAATAGAAAGGCCTCAAACTTCGATTTCAGTCACTATTTCGGATGTTTGACCGAAACAAAATTTTGACCGAATTTTGATCAAAATTCGACCAAAATTTCAGTCTTTCGATCATTTTTTGAACATGGTCCCCCAAATTCCAAACAATATAGGCCATTTCGGCTGAATTTTGGTCACCCGCTGAAACCAAAATTCCGTTGAATTGCATCGAAATTTGATCCCATGCCCAATAGCCTTATCCTTGGGCATCCACGCCCGAGCTTGGTTTGCACTGAAACCTATAATGTCCATTCCTTCCGCAACCAAAGCATCCTAATCAGATCTCTACACCCCTCGGCCTAGTGACCACGACCACCACAACGTAAGCAAATCCCCTGGAAATGCCTCATGTCATCATTCAGCCACGTTGGCCTCACGCTACAATGTCAGCCAACCACATTCGACCTCCCATTCACGTCGCGCATCATCCAATCGCCTCAACACCCATAATGTTTGGGTCGAGTTTGGGTCTAGATTTCAAAAAATAAAATGAGCATAAACCAGCTCGTTAGCTCGTACACTAAAATGGGTTTTACCATGCCAAGTCAAACCCGGTCCGACCTAGCCCAATGCTCAAGCCTACAATAGATTGTTCGTTTTTTTATTTCTTATTACTTTTAATTTATTAAAGGTTCCCATTTATCCCGGTATCATCACAAACATTAAAGCACCGTATATGTGACTTGTTAATCAGTACTTTTATCTTCAGTTCTTATTGGTTGATAAACATATGTACATAAATATATATAAGAATATATATTAGATATGATTTTTATATTTAAAAAATAAATTATAAATAGTTGAATAATTTTGAATGTTCTTATCGAATATTCTATACCAATGACCACTCCAACTGAATACTGAATATTGACTTCTGCACCACTAGATCCAACACAATCTCCCTCAATCCATATTCACGTGGTTTGGAGAACCATTATATATAGACCACCTAAAGATCTATAAATCATGTGCATGGCATTAAAGAGCCCAGTTGAGTTCCACGCATGAACTATATATTATACATTCGATGCCCAAATATTTTCTTCTATCTTCTTTCCTCCAAATCATTTAATTCAAATGATGATTTTATTAATCATTCAATTAAAACCAATATCATGTACATGTACGTGGACTGCAAGAGAAATCTATCGCAATGGAGTTCTAACCACAAGGATTGTTGGATGCTCTAAGGGGGACGAGAACGGAACATGAGGATGGCAACCTTTTTCCAAGCTCACCATGTATGCTCCTCTAGAATTTGCAATAGCCTAAAGGAACGGCAAATGATAATGGAAATGAACTAATACGAAAACCTCAAAAGAGATGAGCTGCATTTTTACAAAGGGCACAATGCATTCAGCTTGCTTTTTTGCTGTACTTACTCTCTTTCCTCTACAATTTAGTTTACATGGTTAAAGAGCCGATAACATTGGAAACAGCATTATAACAAATGGAACTAAAGTAGCAGTTATCCAAATTAAGAGGATTCAATTTAACCAATCATTCAGAGCCAAGCAAACATGGTACTAAAAACCTGCAACCAAACTCCCAAATTAACAATTAACTAGCCTCCCAGTTGAAGCCAGTTGATTTCCCTATACAACAGATAGCACCTCCAAACCTTGACATTTGATTAAGCGATCCAAGGTATAACCGTTACACTGATCTGGCATTTGCACGGTTTTCTCTAAGGAAAACGACTCAACATCGTACTCCCACGCAAATTATGCGGAGAAAGTATCAGCATTATATTATACTACCTTCATACCTCAACTCGAATGACCACTTGCGATGCAAATCCTTGTAACCGTCCACCAACGCCTTTATCTCCGTGTCGTGCTTCGGCGCGACTCTCGACACCGCATCTCTCAATTCCTGAGCGAACCACAGTATGGACAGAACGTTAAACGGCATCCCGCGGGGGAAACACGTCGATTGCACGAGCGTCGTAACCGCTAACCTGTGGGTCGACGAGCGCGACGTCGGAGAGCTTGCGGGCGGATCTCTTGGCGGCGCCGCGGCCAAGTTCCTTGGAGAGGAAGTAGTTCCTGGAGAAACCGAACTCCTCCTCATCCTCTTCCTCCTCGTAGTTCGATTCCATGGCCTTGTCTTGGACCTCCATGATCTAGCGATGAGGGCTGCGAGATCGTTTGATCCGATTTGGGGTTAGAACCCTAGGGTTTTTGGTGCTGCGGGGTTGGTCTAATGGCTGAGACGGGAGTGGAGTGGAGTGAGGCGCTTTCGAAAGTTTTTAGAGGTGTTTCCTGCGTGCGCGCGCGCGAGTGGGGAGATGGGCGCGGCATTTGTACTTGGGCGGGATGGAGAGCTTGCGCTCCGGGAAATAACTCCGACCCGATCAGCTCGGCTAGTTTTCCGTAATAAATTTAAAAAGAAAAAAAGAAAATAAAAAATTAGATCCGATCAGTGGTCGGATCAGATTGATCTAATCTTGATGGTTTAGTATTTTTTCTTAAATTTCGTTGACATGTTTATTTTTTGTCGGTGAATTCCGCATTTTTCTTTCTATTCAAACCTCCTTTCATCATTTCGGGTAGGGTTTAAAAAATCGGATCAAACCTACTGATCGGACCGGTTGGATCGGGAATGACTCGACCTGATCGATTCGGTTAGTTTTATGTAATTAATTTAAAAGAAGGAAATAAAATAAATGGGTCTGACCGGTGGTCAGATCGGAATTGACCCAGATTGACTCAATTTTTATGGTTTAGTATATTCTCAAAAAATAAAGACTTAAATAATGAAATAATGGGGTTTTTATCACTTGTGCCATTCTTAACTTCTGCATTTTCAGTTATGTTCCTCTCTCTTTTGGAATATAACTTCACTACTTTCTTAAAGTAACTTTCTAGAAGCAATTATAAATAAATAATTACAATATTATATTCATATATAATGTTAGAAAATGTGACTACCTTTTATATAGTTTTCTCGAAATAGATAATCATGTTATTCTATAGATTTGACATTTTAAACTATCATTTCATTGATATATAAATTCATATTTACATATATGTATTCGGTTTTATAAGTTCAAAAATCTGTTTAACCGATCAGACCAGTAAACTAAGTCGATCTGATTTTTTTCTTAAGTCGATGGGAATGATTATGTCATGCTGATGTCATCAACGGTCCGACCGTTTTGGACTAACGATCCGACCCAATTCGACCAAATCGAAATCCGACCGATTCAATGTCTGATCCGATATCTAGAACCTTCGAGACTACGCAGCATTGGCGCTCAAACCCGACGCAACCATTCAATCCTGATCCGTTAATTTTTATCATTATCGGAACCCGATCTCAGATTTTTAATCCGCGGATGTTTAGCCTGGATCCGGTCTAGGACAGAAAAAGAGCACAAGATCCATAGAACTACAGATGCAAATGTACGGTTACGATATTACCAATATCTTTATTTGTTTTTAAATAAAATACATGTAGATACGGCTGTTGACGGATAAAATATATGTTATTGTATCCTTAAAAAATAGATGGGATTTTTACCCCGGCAGACCTTGTAATCTTTTGTAATTACCGCTACGACCTTCGAAACATCGTAATTCCTCCCTCACCCCCGTAAACTTGCTCTGTCTTACCCTACGAACCCTACCGTTAAATTAACACATCTAGAGTTAACTTCCTAAGGTTAAAAACGAGTTAATCTAACCAATCCATGATCGGACGGTTAGAATTAATCAAAAAAAAAAGAAAAAATAATCCTTCTACTGCAGCACCGAGGTGAGGCTGAGTAGAGAAAGTTGACAGTAGATGGGGTCGGATTCCACCAACTAGCAGGGGTCGGAGGAGGCCTGCGCCGAAGAACGAGCACGGGGAAGCAGTGAGCAGGAGGGGCTTCGAGTGTGGGTGGGTGGTCTTCGCTTCACAGCTGGATGCGAGGCGCGAGAGGGGGGTTCGCAGTTGGAGGTGCGAGGAAGGGGGTCCCAGCTGGAGGCCGCGGGGGGGTGTTTGCAGCTAGAGGCGCCCGGGGGTAGGGGGATTCGCAGGTGGGAGGCGAGGGGGCTTCAGGGGACGAGGCAGCGGGGGTTGGTTTGCCGCTGGAGGCGAGGCGCGGGAAGGAGGGGGGGATTCGCAGGGGACGAGGTTGGGGCCGGGGAGGAAGCAGCAACCAGCGGGGGAGGTGGGACTCCGAGCGGCAGCGGGGTGTCGAGCGAGATGGGAGGCCAACCACCGTGGGGAGTGTTGGCCTTCCGGTGGCGGTGGGCTGGCTGTTCAGCTGGAGGTAGATGTGGAAGGGAGGGAGTGGCACTTTAAAGTAAATTTGATAAACAAAATGGGTATCATATAAAGAAGATAACGGAATCCGGTTAGTCTGAACGGTTAAATGGACGTGGATTAACTACAGGATCTTTACGGTAAAGGTTAACAACTTTACGGGGGTGAGGGAGGAATTACGATGTTTCGAAAGTCGTAGCAGTAATTGCAAAGATTACAGGGTCTGCCGGGTAAAAATCCCAAAATAGATACACACGTAAAATAGATATTGACCGTATACACATAATTAGAAATACTCTATAGATCAGCTTAAATATACATTTACTGTATGGAATACACATGGTATAAATATACTGAACATGCTTATATCATAATAATTATACTAACTATGGTGAAAGAAGGTAGAAAAGTGTAGTATATATGATTAATCATATATCTATAACAATATTTATGTATGAAACGGATATATATATGCATACACGGATGTTTGCGGATATCAAAGTGATATTTATACCTGTTACCCTTCTGAATGGATATGGATATCAAACTCCATGTAACGGATACGGTGGCAGATCGGATATGGATATATCCATATTCATGCGTTCATGTATGTAACTATATAAAATTGTGACTTTTGCACCAGGAATCACATGAACTTTGTCCTGGAACCCTGCAAGCATGCTCATTCTTACGTCGTGAAACATGTAGTTAAGTCATATCCAACTAACCAATAAATAAATGGATTTCGCCAATAAAATATAAAATCTTCCCTCCTTGTTTATTAGATTAACTAAAATGAATACGAAGGATACGAATAATAATGTAAGTATTTAATACATTAACTAAAATATGCATGTTTAGGATTGTTTTATACATAAAATAGATATACAGATACAGTAATTTCATAAATACTTACATCATCAATAGTGAATGCAATCATAAAATATAGTTGCGCACAACTGTAAAAAAATCTATTATTATACTTATGTATGAAAACGAATATACGAATGTGAATAGTAGTGAATGTTAAAGTAGTATCCGTATCTGCATCCTTTTAAAATAAATACAAATTATGAATATCAATATATATATAATGAATACAGTAACGAATCATATACCAATATATTCACATTCGTCTTCATCTATGTGCATGACTCCTCGGTCCGGATCCCAAAAATTGAAAACCCTCAAGATATTGTTTCCCTTAGAGATGAAAATGGTCAGATACGGATACGAGTATAGGTATAATCATATCTTTATCTATTTTAAAATACGGATACAAATGCAGATACGAATATTGATGGATGTGAAAAATGTGTTACCATATCCTTAAAAATGAATACGAATGGAAAACGAATACGAATCGAATACGAATAATAACAAAAAATCTAAATAGATTAACTAAAATATACAAGTTTAGAATGGTTTTACAACATAAATAGATATACCAAATATAATAGTTTCGTAACATCTATATCAACAAAAGGCGAATGCAATCATAAAATATTGTTACGCACAATTATAAATAAATATATTATTACACTTATATAGGAAAATGAATATACGTATATGAATGCGAATATTAACGAATGTCGAAGTGATATCATATCCGCATCCATTTTAAAATGAATACGAATACATATGTCAAAATATGTATAAAACGAATATGATAGCGGATCCGATACGAATATATTCACATTCATTTTCATCCCTAGTTCCCCTCCCACGCAACACTTTGTCCCCCGCCAACCAACCACTGCTCTCCACCCACCCCATAGCCATCCCTCCCTTCTCCATCAAAACCCCATCAAACTAAACTGCCAATTAGGGATGCAAATGATCGGATACGGATACGGGTATATGTATTATCATATCTTTGCTCGTTTTTTAATATGAATGCGAATGCAAATGCGAATAATGACGGATATTAAAACTATCTTACATATCCTTAAAAAAACGGATACGGATGTAAAACAAATACTAATCACACACAAGTGATGTTAAAAATACTCTACAGAATCGACTTAAAATATACAAGAATTGGATGGAAAACACAGGATATTAATTTACTAAATGTGTTTGTGTCATAAAAATTATATAAACATGGTAAAAGGAGGTAGAGAATTATGTTATATTAGGGTTAAAAATAAATCTATTACTGTATTTATATACGAAAACAGATATACGGATACGGGTGTTTGGGGATATCAAAACGATATGCATATATGTATCCATTTTAAAACGAATACGGATATGAATGTCAAAATCTTTAAAAAAACGAATATGGTGATGGATCGGATAGGGATATAGCCGTGTCCGTTTGCATCAGTGGGGGTGGTATTTTATTTTATTATTTTATCCATGTATTTTATATATTTATAATTTATTTTTAGGTGTATAAACATATTTTTGTTATATCTTTATGATGGTTATTTGTATACATAAATAAATAGTGATATAAAGTATATATGTATAAGTTATAGATATTTTATCTCATGTATTTTTATATACTTATTTTATTTTAATGCTTTCTTTATGAATTTTAGTTTTAATATATACATTTAATATAAGTGATATTTAAAAAATTATAAAAATATAAAATTATAAGAAAAATAAAGAATAAATAAAATGATTATTTTAATCAGGTATCTTATACAACAGGGGTCCAAAACCTAACTTTCATACCTTGACTCCGAAAAATGAAATCATCTTCATTAAATAGCTTATTAAAATTTATATATAATTAAAGTGATTTTGATAAATTTTGAGTTTTTATTAAAGAGATATGGGTCTGGGAAGTTGAGATTTTCGAATCTTATTCAGAGTATAAGTTTACAATACATATTATTTTTGCATGGAATCAATTTTATATTTTTCTATATATTATTATTTATAACTTTCATGTACAAAGTTTCTTTATCTGAGGTATAAAAAGTGGAAAATAAAATGGATCCCAAAAATGAATAAATGATGAATAAGTAAATGGAACATTTATTGAATTATTGACCCTTACCTCCCCCTAATTTATTCCTTGTCGGCCTAATCATCAAGATGCATAGGTCTCGGAATTTAGAATCATAAAATATTTTTAGCATTTTATTCTTTTTCCTTTTCTTTTTTTATTCTATAATTGCGGCATTGAATACAATATTTTATACACAATTTATACAACAAAAAATGAACAGTTAATTTGTACAAATTAAAGGTATTTACATGCAAGAACCAGGGTTTTTAAGGTCAAAATGATAGAATAGAGGTGATGAATTGGAGATTCATCACCCGGTTGATACACTAATATGGTTGATACAATACACCTTCGTCAACACTCTCAAGAAAAAAAAAGCCTTTCTTCTTTCACCATGAAAGTAAATAGTTATATAGTGAGAGGTTGAAAACCCTTTCTAGGCCAAGTGAAGCACAAGATGCAACCCTATATAGTTTTTCTTTGCTTTTATACTCTATCTTTTTGTGGATTGCTTTTATAGTTATTTATACTTAATTGGTAGTTGTCATTACGCGCACAGCAAAATTAGGGATGATATAGTAATTATTGAATGTAAGAGTTGAGAGGTGAACGATTGATGATATAAAAAGATGTTTTTTAAAAAAAATGGATTTTTTTTTAAGTTCAATTTGTTGATTTAGTAACTTCTTGCACGTGCCAAGTCAAACATTTCGATCGTCCATCCCGATCCAAGATGCAGGAGCTTCTTGCACGTGCTGACATATTTGCAGGCGGACCCTCGACCCTTTGGTGCATTACGGATCGGTCCACTCGCCCAGTCACCGGCAGGATGAGTATGGGCCGGGTTGGGCTGGCCCTGAAGGGCCCAGGCCCAAGTCTATTTAAAAACTTCGGGTTATGGGTCGGGCCTAGGTCCGCAAAATTTTTTCTGGTTCGATCCAAACTCAACCCAGCCTAATTCTTATGGGTCGGGCCGACCCATCTCCACCCTTTATAAATTATTAACTTTGATTTTTTATTTAATGTCAATCTCAATTAAATTTAGATGAGCTAAAATTATTTAAAACATATGCCATAATACTTGTGAAACAACTAAAATTAAATTCTACCGGAGATGAATTCTCATTTTATACAAGTGCACTCAATGTTAGATATCATAATTGTCTCTCATTACATAAATTGAAAGAGTGAACCAAACTTACACAATTAACAACAGCATGTGCACCAGGCACTACATGTTAAAAAAATGGGCATAATGACCATGTTGGGTAAAGGTTCAATAATAAAAAATATTCTAATGGAAAAAATAAACACTAAAAAAATTAAGAATAACCACTGTAATCTAAACTATACTCTAATTAAGGAAAATTAATTCCGAAATGAAATATAATGATCATGTCATATGTCCCATACTCGACTTTCTTGATTTATTAACATTGTACGAAGAATGGATACATGGACAAAGTGTGCATGCAACAAGTGAGAGTTTCCAGGCATGTATGATACGAAAATGGTTTGGGCCCTCTTCGGGCCGGGCCCTTGGGTTGAACCGGACTGGGCCGAGCCAAGCCCGAGCCCCGGCCCAAAAAAATTTTGGGCCTAAAAATAGAGCCCATGCCCGGCCCAATATTTGTTTGGGCTTGGACCGAGTCGGACTTTTTGGGCTGACTTCGGGCCAGGCCGGCCCCAGTCTAATACTCATCCCTAGTCACTTGCACGTCAACACCACGTGCAGCGCACGCCACTGTATATTTTGCGCCTTCGACTTCATTTGTGATCCAAAAAATTGTGAAACTTCTTTTCTTGGATTCGTCACTTCAAATTCAAACATATTTCAAGTTGTCCAATTTTCGATGCATGATTAATTAGTTATGAAATTGTGAATGCAAAGTATCATTCCTAATTGTTTTTTTAAAAGTAGATAAGTATCTATTCTAAGTAAAATAATTTTAAAGAAGGCTCTAACGATCTTGTTTACAGCAAAATAAAATCACCAAACGGAGCTCGAAAAGGTGCAGTCGAAGAGCAAATGGCCATGGGACTCATGACGTAGGAGACTGCACCATGACTACCGTTCGAAGGGGGCAGGTCGAAGGGGTGGGGAGGCGCTCCATGACTACCCTATAGAGAGTGAAAGAGAGCTTTGGTGGGATTCTCTTTGCCCAAACCCTGGGGGGTCCAAGCTTTCGGAGCAGAAGTAGGGTGCACGAGGTCAACCGCGCTAGAAAACGAAAAACCTTTAGGTCCTGTTTGGTAGGGGAATAAGCCCTGAAATAAGGGGTCAATTCTCCTCACGACACGGTTCCCAGTGGTACGACTATTCCCCATTATTCCATCTTATTTCACTCTTATTCCTATCTTTATCCCACCTTACCTACCTTTATTTGACCTTATTCTCTTTATTCCTATCATCCAGCCGAACAAAGAATAGACCATTATTCTCCTTATTCCTATCATCCAGCCGAACAAAGAATAGACCATTATTCTCCTTATTCCTATCATCCAGCCGAACAAAGAATAGACCATTATTCTCCTTATTCCTCATCCTTATTCCTGCTTATTCCCGAACCGAACGGACCCTAGGGCCCATTCGGTTCGGGAATAAGCAGGAATAAGGATGGAGAATAAGGAGAATAAGGGTCTATTCTTTGTTTGGCTGGAGGATAGGAATAAGGAGAATAAGGTGAAATAAAGGTAGGTAAGGTGGGATAAAGATAGGAATAAGAGTGAAATAAGATGGAATGAGGAGGAATAATCGTACCACGGGAAATCGTGTCGGAAGGAGAATAGGCCCCTTATTCCGGGGGGAGCAGCTCCTCTGCTGGCCAGCAGAGTCTGTTGTACCACGTGAGCCGCTCGATCAAGATCGAGCGGTTCACACGAATTCAGGGTTAAAGTGGCCCTTTGCGTGTGAACCGCTCGATCATGATCGAGCGGCCCACGCGGTATAGCAGACCTCTGCTGCCCAGCAGAGGATCCTTGCTCTATTACGGGACCTATTCTCCAAACGAACATGCCCTTAGGGGAGAGAGACCATCCAAGGGGAGGGGAGATAGAGTGGATTGCTCTACAGAAAGCTTCCCTTTCCCACAATATCGCCTTCCTTGCACAATTATGAGCGGGGGAAGGTTGGACCTCCCACAGAGGAAGAATGTGAAGGTATAGAGTGAAGATGAGTTGGGTATTTTCTTTTGTAATAAGTTGCAGTAAGCCCAACTCTAGATTTAGGGAGAGTGTTAAAGTATGTTTTTAGATTTGTTGTGCTACTCTCCGTGCGGTCCTTTTTTTCATATTGATGGGACTTTGGTAAGTTATGGAGGCTATGTAAAGAGGAGACCCGCGTCCTTTTGTCTCTTGAAAAACATAATGTAATATCCAAGTCCTATGCGGGTGTTTTTCCGGTGGTTTCATCATGCTCCTCTGGAGTAGGGTTCCACGTAAATCCATGTTTTCCTCTTATTTTTTGATTCCATGCTCTATATTTTATATACTTACGTAAATATTGCAAAGAAACTATTAGGGTTCGTTTGGTTGCAGGGTTGGACAGGGTTGGGTACTATTCACAGGGCTGGGTGAATAGTAAACTGTGAGGAGGGAGTACCCCTGTGAATAGTACCCAACCCAACCCAACTCTGCCCAACCCTGCAACCAAACGAACCCTTAGGGACGTTCTTTTAAATGTAAGTTCTGTGACCATCTTAATTAGCTCTGTTTGGAAGCAAAGATTCTATGTAGTTGATTACCAATAAAGATTGTGAAGATTATCCAACCTCAAGGGAACGGGCAATTCTGTGATCTGTAAGGAATGCAGTTATATTCAAGGGTAAAAGATACGACTGTACTCTTTTGGATATGTATCTCAGAAAATTTCTGGGTATTTATGCCATCTCCAGTATCACTTCTTTTACAGAAAAATGAAGGTAGAGCATGCAAAACCATTGGGCAATTTTGTTTACTCCTTGTTCAATGTGAATTCTCTTTATTTCAAGCTTGGTGTAAATGCTCGAAATGATATCCTCTTTATATTATTTCTATTTTGATACCTGCAATGGCAATTTTTTAATCTGTTTTTCTATACTGATCTTGACAGTTGCATGGAAGAGTAGGACGGGCCGATAGAGAAGCATATGCATACCTGTTTTACTCTGACATGTCTCTTCTTTCTGATCAGGCACTGGTGAGTTTTCCTTTTTTAATATGTGGCATCTCCTTTGAAGAATATAGGAAGTGAAAGATATACTGGTTTTTTTTCACATTCCAGGTGGAAGAATACCGACTCAGCCCAGTTCCTTATAAAACTGTTGGGGTATGTAAAACATTTCTAAGGTTTTTGTAGTCAATTCCATATATATTAGAGTCTTAATCTGCAAGCAGGATATTATTACAAACATTTAGATCCTTTCTTTTTATGTATTTGAAAAAAACAGATCGACATAAATGTCAATGCCTGCCACTCTTCTGAATACATGAACTACCTGGAGAACCCTCGTGAGTTAATCAATGAAGCAGAAAGGGCAGCTGAAGAAGATATTTGGAGTTTGATGCAATTTACTGAAAACATTAGGCAGAAGTATGGGAAAGAGCCTCGTTCCATGGAGGTACATAATCTTGATACCCATAGTCGATTGTTTTTTATAAAGAATTCAGACTTAGTAGACCAAAGGCAGAGTATAAGCTAGATAGATTTGAATGGAGGAAAAGAATTTATGCAGCAAATCTACTCGATGATTTGGTTTTTGTTTGGTTATTTACTGACAGAAGCTATTCTTGCAGATACTTTTGAAAAAGCTATATGTGAGACATATGGCTGCGGATCTTGGTATCGCAAATATCTATGCAGTTGGCAAGGAGGTTTTTATGAGAACACAGATGTCAAAGAAAGTATTCAATCTGATGACAATCATGGTTTGATGGGGATGTGATGCAAATGGCAAATCGGCGCCGACAAAATAATAATAATATATTTTATGGTGGATATTTGGTAGAAGAAAGAGAGGGTTGAGAAGAAGAACTCGTCTGGAATACGAGAGGTTGAAGGAGGAGAACCGCGGAGATCGATCGCGTGGAGAGAGAGGGAGAGGAGGAAGGGAAGAGAGAGATAAAAATCTCAACTTTAATTCATACATGACTGCATAAAAATACTGGACTACCATCTCTTTATATAGGAGAGAGGGTTTACAAAATAGTAACCAAATTAAAATTGAC
Organism: Ottelia alismoides; assembly: GCA_037367405.1. Classification (NCBI taxonomy): domain Eukaryota; kingdom Viridiplantae; phylum Streptophyta; class Magnoliopsida; order Alismatales; family Hydrocharitaceae; genus Ottelia; species Ottelia alismoides. The sequence goes on along the minus strand of JAZKJV010005119.1, from coordinate 240,778 downwards.
AACCAACTTTATCCTAATTAGATTCTGACAACCTTCCAATTGACCTATAAATTCTCTAATTAGACTCTAACTAATTAATTGACCAAAATTGCAATTAAAATCTACGAAATATACGTTGAGATCACATGCGATCTCAATTATTTAATTAGACAATTTCGACAACCTAAAAACGTAAATAAAATTGACGATTAGCTAATTAAATAAATACGGCCCTATAATTTGGGGTCATGCTGCATCAGGATGCAATCAATATTTTCTCAACTTTTGATTCATTCCAGTTAAAAAGTATCTGCTCTTGAAGATCTGGTAGATTTTAACTTCACTTGAGGACATTGATCCTAATTCACTTGTTTAATTAAACAGAAGTTAGTTTTGAATACACTTCTACTTCCTTATTTGTGCATATTCCCTCTTTGTTGAAGGCAATTACATTTGATGTTTTGCCAAAATGGATGTAAAGCAGGTGAAAATTGCTTAGAAAAGTCAGAAGAAAGACATAAAAATTAATGCACCTAAGACACTGGTCCTATTTTATTATCAGTTTTTGTATCAAAATCTGATGGAAAGTGATTTAGATTTTACTTCAAAAGTCTTATTTCATGGCTTATATTTTCCAACTTTTGTATAAATTGCAGGTAGAGCTCTTGCTAGAGCTTCCAAAAGAGCAGCTGCTCAACTGGATCTTCCAATGTCTCCAGATATAGGGCAGTGCTCCAAATTTTCATGGCATGTGAAATCTAGGTATTCAAATCTGGTGAGATGCAGATGGCTTGTTGCCAGTATCCTCAAGTTGCTACTAATTAATTGAGTTATTGTTTGCAGATATATAGGATTTTACAAAGCAAAACAACTTCAAATATCCGGAGTTGACTACGAATCATGTTAACTAGATGCACACCCGTGCTTTGCACGGGCAAGTGATCATTGGAAGAACATTATGAATATAGATATAAATATAACATAGAATATTTATATGCTATAATCTTGAAAACATGGCTTGGACGGGTATGTAGGTAAAAAATAAAAACTTAAATTTTTTTACAATATGTATTGCAAAAAGTATATAATAGATATTTATGAGAAATCTAAAAAATAATAAGTAAATTCATTTATAAAGGGTCATTTGTATGAGGAAATCCATAAATGCAGATTATCAAATATGTGATTGTAATATATTCATTACCTATGTTATATAGGATACATACCATATGTGATTAAGTGATGTGTTCACAAAAAAATGGACAATAAACTTTAACTTCTTGATGTGGAAGCAGTTCACGTAGCTTTACAGTTGTTCTAAAGAATTAGATACTTATACAAATGTAGGGCAAGCTCCTACAATTTTACTACATCATGTGCACATATTATAAGTCTTTACCGAGTGTAACATCATATCTATGAATTTTACCTTTGTAAATAAAATATTATGATTAGGTATGTACCATATGTACCGCATCGTATCCAACTTTGCCAAATAACTATTTTTATATTCTCATAATAAAAGAAAGCATATATGCCTATGATATAAACAAAACACAGATGGGAATGCATAGATATTGTTACCATATTGTATAAGAAGTCGAGTCACTACAATAAAATGTGCTTATAATTATCCTTTGTTAAATACATAAAAATGATATTATTCATTGCAAATTATATCTTATACTTGAAACCAGCAAGGAATATCATATCTTCTGTAATATTTTTGATGACAGTTTATAGAAATGCTTGTCTCTTGCTATTTTTTTTCAAATTTTAATTACTTATCGTTAATGATATAACAACAAATATACCATTTGTTGCTAATTTAAGGTATAAAAAATAGTTCTCACAATATATATTATTATCATTATATAGCTAATAGATGATATAGTGATGATTTTTAAAAAAAACATCACTGTATACCCATTTTGTTGTATTGAGTTCTTTGATCCAATATTGTAATTGGAAAAAAATTTAATACACTGGAATGAGTCCCCTTTAGCTTTCATATTGATAGATCAAGTTAGGACAAAGTAATTTGAAACTAATCTCCTTGTAGGAGTGCAGCTGAAATAATTGGTAACATCAAAAAAATGCTTAAGTAATTAGTAACATCAAGAAAGTACTATGAAATGAAAACTCAGGTATAAAAAACACATTTATTTTTAGAAGTTCTTTTATCTTCTCTCCATTTCCCATCAGCAAAAAGGGTTTGGTTCTTTATAGATCAATATATAATCACTGAAATATTAGTTAACCACATATCCAAATCACCTTTAATTCACCTTAATTAACATATCCTGCTTTCTCAATTTCAATGGAGGCCCTTCAAGACGGACCATCAAGACATACCTAAAGATCAAGACCTTATCTAACATTAACATACTACAACATATCAGCGTATGAAACTTATTAGTTTATATGAGAGCTTGGTGCTTGCTTTCAAGAAAAAGATCAGCTTATTAAGTGGGTCCTCGGAGTGGTAGGGAGGGGGTGCTGGAGGAGAAGCGGGCATGGGTGCGTTGGCGTTGGAGTTGCCGCGGTCCTTGGGTCCATGAGGTACCTCATTCGTACTTGATTTTTTTTACCTTCCTTATTTTCTAAAAATTGAAACTCCGATGATGCCACAGTCAGTTAGTACACACGAGTATTGAGGCGAAATTGTACCTCTGAATGTATGGTACTAAGGACATCTATAACCTCTAATGACTGCTGGAGATTGTCCCACTCAAGTTGCTTGGATGGGTCAACCTCGGATGGTCTTGCATTTGGATGATTAAGCTTCGTGTGTTTATGCAAATCATGGTAGTTTCCCATGTACTTGCATTTTTTCACTTCACAACAATGCACTTTCAGGTTCAGAAGTTCTCGAACTTCATTCACAACAATCCACCCGGTCACAGAGCCTCTGCACAGAGGACAAGCTGGCTGACTATTGCGATCCGATGAAGTCAATTGCAAGTGACTTGGTGTATGAAACGACCAAGACAATTTGAAATTTGTTGGCAAATGCAGATTCCCAGCACCCAAAAAATCAGGACTCTCTAATGAATCACCTGATGCCATAGCAAGTTGCCTGCACTAAACTACCGTGTATGGAAAGATTTTCACCTGCACTAACAAACATGAGAATCTCAACTTGTACTCGAGTTGTGGCAATGACTTTCAGAACTTTTGCAATGTACTGCAAAGGTTGAAGAAACTACTAGCATGAAGAGAATCAAGAATGGCTAACTTGCAGGTTTCTCAAATAAGTAAAAGACAAATGAATGCACATAAGTATCAATTGATAAAAAAAACATGGGGACATTTTCAGAAAGGTTAAATAGAATGATTATGCAAATACGAATCTACAAGTAAAATATTAGATGGCCATGCGCTACCAGAACTATATAGGTTAATCATGGTCAATCAGATATACATGTTAAGTTCAATTACAAAAAATGTAATAAAATACAGTCAAATGGATGAGAGCATAGCTCCATTTGCAGAAAAGACAATCCACCCCCAAGTTAATAGCATAGTTATGCATTTATTATAATTGTGTCCTATTACAGCCTGTTTTACATCGTTTGATCTTTAGAGAAAAAGCTTCACAAAGAGGGAATGTGAAAATTTGATATTCATATGAGCTTATATTTATTTATAGTGTTCTGCGGAAAATTTGGGCCATGGCTAAGATTACTAAGGAATGACTACGCTATGCAAATATGTGTCGGATTTCAGAATGAGGCAGTCTCCCACTTGTTTAGATACTCCCAAAGTAAAGAAATGACATGCCTTACACTTTTTAAATGTTAAATGGTTAACCCCATTGCTTTGGATGACTACAGATCATCAATATGATTCCCGCATATTAAAACCGACAGCTCATTGCATATAATAGGTTTAGCTAACCTAGAGGATGTTATGATGTTCTAACTGATGATGATTATTCTGGCTTAAAGAAACATGTTGCCTGAGGATTCTGACATAGAATTTGAAGAAGACTCTTTCACTAATACAATATGGAGATGCATGACCTACAATACCTCGAACTGGTGTGTAAGCAACTTAATGGGTTTAAGCTATGCTCTATCTTATCTTATATTCACAAGGTCGAGCAGAACATGACGAGCATGACGGGTCATGGCATCAAGTGGCCACCAGAGCCACGAAACTGGACAGGGGTAGGGTCCGATGCAAGTGGGAGATCACCTGGACCTTGCCAAGTAAATGGAAGATGCATTCAAAAATGGGGAGGTTTAGGTTCTTATTGGGGTTTAGATTCGAGGGAAGGATGGAACTCTAATGAAGGAGGACGAGAAGCCCCCGGTGGCGACCACGTCGCCCCCTTCGAAGGCGAAGCCTCCGACGCGCGCGGCAGAGGCGGTCCCATCCGCCTCCCTGGAGATGGAGAGGATGCCGGAGTGGAGGTCCGCGGCGGCGCCGTCCCTAAGGATGGGAACGGCGTCGGGGTCGTCGGTGGAGACGGCTCCGACGGGGCGGAGGAGGAGGCGGCGGTTGGGGAGGGATGAGCGGCGGCGGCAGGGGAGGAGCGGGGAGGTGGACGCCTTCTAGGGCATCGCCAGAAGGGGTGGAGAGGGGGGGGACTCGAGAGAGGGTGGGGATTGTGTTGGGAAATATTTTTGGAGAAGAGGGCAAAAATGGAAAGGAAGCTGGTGGCGAGAAGGGCAAAACCGCGATTTTTCGGTAAAAATTAATGTTTTGACGGCCTTTAATATATATATATATATATATATATAATGGATTGGTTTAATTCCAACAGCAGACAGATTTTACACAAATCAAAGAGACTACTGCCTGCTGCTTTAGGTCAATCTGCTGGCTGCCTGTAGAGCCTTGTGCATCATTGAACAATACATGTATAAGCTAACCTTTGTTTCTGTATTGTAGATCTACAAAATGAAACATGTTTACATCATTCGATTTATAGGAGAAATCGATCTTCTTCATTGATTCTCGAATTATCTGTCTCACTGGCTAAGGAAACAAGCTCTTGAGTATATGCTGATCAAGTTTGTGACTAATTCCAGTTTAGGGTTCTGCATATCATCTCCTCATTGCTGGCATGCATGGATTCTCATCATCTTCAGCTTCATGATAAAGAGAGTTCAGAAGCTGATATGGAGTCATGCTGATGCTCCTCATGCAAAAGAGGGATGCAGTGCTGTGGACACCATTCCGCATTGGACATGATGCAGTAATAGTTTGTTGTTTTGACGCTTTTAGTAGTTGATTACATAATCTATCGAAATTACATCTGTTCTTTTTGTTGTGGAGGTGAGGACATCTTCTCGTTTTTTTGCGGAGTTACCTTTCATCAGAGTTTCTCTTCCATCAAACACCTTCCCCTTGAAAGGCGGCGCGATCGTTTTATCTCCCATTTGCTCAACAAAAGGAGGTGGCGTGCGCATTGCAGGAAGTGAGAAATGCTTGGGTCAAAGTACAAGTGTTGCATTTCTTAGCAGGACTCAGATTTCGTATGCGTCCTGCACTGCAGTTGTCTGTACCATGTTTTAGAATGTTTAGTCTTTGCCCGCTCGTCTTTGGCATATGAAAGGATGGAAGTTACCACAACTGAATCGTGGATCAATGAACCATGAGAATGATGGGGGCACTTGCCCCCTCTCGAGTTTTTAGTTAAATTTTATGTACTCTATCAAAATAAAAGAGAAATCCAGCTGAAGCTATGCAAATAAGAAAGAGAAGCTAATGTTCTTTTTTTCATTTTCAGTCTAAGGAGGGTTAGCGAATTTGTTGCATTTGAGACGATTACTCGAGGTATCAGACATGTATCTCACATTTCTTATAAAAAAGATACGCAATGTCCGTCAATTCTCGCACATAAATGTTGCCATGCTTAGAAGCTACAGTACATGATGTATTAGATTGGATTTTATTTTATCCATGTTTTATGCCATTTAAGATCGAAGAACACTCGTATAATCACAGGCCAACAAAAAATCAAAGGGTTAAGGCAGTTATAACTAAAGATTGATGTTTCAAACGGACTTTAGATTTTGGATACAAGCGAATGGTACTTTCCATCTCCCTCTATAAAAATTATATTATAAATATTATATTAAAAAATGAAAAATGATAAAAGAGAAGCAAAAGAATGACAAAAAATAAGCAAAAGCAAATAACGTGAGCAAAAAAAAAATAGCAAGAATAGAAACAGAGTAAGCATAGCGAGAATAGGAATTCAAAAAATAATATAAGAAAATTTCTATCAGCAAAAATAAGAAAGACAAGGTTGAGAACAGAAACAAAATGTCAGAAAGATATGGATTGCAGAAATAGAGCAATATAATGACATCCAAATAAACCAAGGAACAAATAGAAAGAGGGTTGTACAAAAAAAGTCAGTTTATGAGCAGACTAGAAGAAATCATGATAACAATAGAGAAATATAGCATCAACATATCACCATGAGCAACATAACAGCAGCAAGAATAGCACTAGTGACAAAAGTAAAGCAGCAATAACCACTTTCTCGCATGCAATAACAACATAACAACAACATGCAATAACAACATAACAGCAAAAATAAAGCAGCAATAACAACATAACAGCAACAGAAAGACACTTTTTAAGTTGGACTGTGTTTGGATTGTGAAGTAGCTTGCATCCTTGCTTCATATAAATCTTAATGGAATAGTCTGTTTAGAGTCTGCTCCAGTAAGTATTTTTTAAAGGGGAAAATGGAGTAAATTATCTGCATTTGCAACTGTACATTTTTGACACTACTGTGACAGTTTGCTGAAGATTGCACAAGTAATCAGACTTCAAAAGTTTTTCCCTACTCAAATCTAATTCAGCTGAAGCAGAAATACATCAAGGGGTCTATAGTATGTTTCTGCATTACTTCTCTCCATATTTGCCATTCAGCTATTTGCCATTCGTTACATCCTCAGTGGAAACGCATGGGACAACCTCTTGCAGAACAAGGTACTGCAGCAATCAACTTCACCTCAAACTCAATCATCAACCTAGCTGGTGAAAAATCAATGATATCATGAAAGATAGTATTCCTTTATTCATGTGTACATCAATAGAATTGGCACAAATATTTCTGACTATCATTTTTTTTGTTGACATAGAAAGTTTTACTCTAGGTGTACATGTATATGCGTGAGTACATACATAATTTGCCGAATCAATTCATTCAGAGAAATTGACTCACTGTTTCTGCAGTATCAGGGTACATAATTTGCATCATATCCAAATCCGTCGCCTCCCTATTCTTCTCCTTTTCCTTAATCAAAACAAAAAGGATATTAATATCAAGTACAACAAGATAACACTTTAAACGAAGATAACTTACAAAGTCATCACGCAGCATCGCAAGCGGACGTCTCCCAGACCTATGGTTGAGAAACTTGGCATCACGGTTTGTCTTGTTAATCATGGCCTTTGCCTAAACATATATAAAGCACCAGTCATGTAAATTAAGACACTATCTAAAGGTAAAAAAGCATTATTGCATTACCAAATTACCTTGGATTCATGTGTTTCCCACTCCTTTATCAAATTGGTAAATTGTGTTTTATCAATTCGAGGATCTTCCAAAATCTTTTGTTCCATGACATCAGGTTTCTTTCCAAATTTTAACCAAATTTGTTTAACTTTATTCTTCCAGTCTCTATGTCGATCATGAATGACCTCAAAAGTAAACGTGAAAGCATTTGAATGGCCGTCCAAGATAAAATCTCTCTGTAAAAAATAGATTTTGTTAGATTAATGAAATATAAGAAAAATGATAATAAATTAATGCACATTAATACCTTCAGAAGTTTCCAAGTATTCGTAAAGGCTGTCTGGGGCATTTCCTTCCACTTTTTGTCAAGTGGCCACAACCAATTGCAGTGTGCATAATATGCACATGCCGAACGAAATTTTTTCTCATTTTCTCCTATCACTTGTCCAAGTCGATTCCATTGTAGTATATATGGTTGTCCATTTTTACATGTAAAAAAGTTCATTGTACTACGTCCTCGACCTCGCTTTTTAACCTTTTGTTTGACATCATCATGAACTTCTTGACCATCTTCATTATGATCTATATTTCCATTCTCATTCAATGATGTTGTGCCATCTTCATTCATGTTTCTTCCCACAGAGTCAACAAACAATTATTTTTGTCTTGCCATAGAATTTCATGTATGATGACTAAAGTATGCAAGAAATGTCCAAGATCACAAAAAAAAGTAAACTCATGCATTGCATCTATATTCTGGTATATACATAAAAAATCTGTTGAGATTACAACATATGGTATTGTTACAACATAAAAATATATTGAGATTGCATTTAACATGTCATGCCAAAAAGTAAGAACATGATGTAAGAAAGATATTCACATGTCATGCCAAACAATGCCATAACATATGATAAAACTTCCAGCTTGAATTAGTAAATTGGAAAGATGTCAGAATTTTCTCAACAAACCTGCAATGAAAGAAACAATTACTATTCTTAACTATCCACCCTTGTAAGAAAGAAAGAAGGAATAGTTAATAGTTAATATTAATCAATCAGTACAATCAGTGATCATTGTGGAAAACATACTCTCCTGGAATATCTTCTCTCATCCAAGTATTTATTTCAGCATTAACTGTTTTACTTGGTCGCATTGTACCAATACCATATACTCCATCAATAGGCATGTCAAATAAATCTCTAGGAGGAACCTTCACAATAATGTGATAATGCCCTTCTCTTGTTTTGTCTTTGATGTAAAAACATTGCTGTGCTTGAACCGCCAAGATAAATGGATCATCTTTGTGCTTATTCCGCTCAAAATCTATGGAAGTAAATCCATACTTGTCGATCTGAAGTCTATCTTCATCAAACCAATTGCATTCAAATAACATTATTCTTATATCTGGACCATATTTCAACTCAATCACATCATCTAGTTGACCATAATATGATATATTCTCGTGTGTTACACCACTAACAGCCGATAGATGAACCCCACTATTTTGAGTTTTCCTATTAAGCTCTATCCGTTTACAATGAAAGCGACATCCATTGACAATATACCCATCATATGAGATTACTTCTGTAAATGGACCGAGGGATAACCATTTTATTTCTTCAGAGACATCTACATTGCTTGTAGCGCACATATTTGAAACCTGATTATAAAAAATCACTTTAGTCTATTTAAACAAGAGAGATACTTTTAGTTTATTTCAAAAACTTCCAAAACTTACATGTTCATTCACCCAATATGGGAATTCAAGATAATGTCTCCTCTCCATGTTCGTTTTTGATATTCGTGGATAACGAGAGCGCAAATATGCCTTGTGTTCACTGTAAAGATATATGTGTTAAATTTCAAGATAGAATAAAAGTTCGGTAATATATCATCAAACAATAAAACCTACCTGCGATATTCATCAAATGAGGTGGTGTTAAAAAGAATATAGCGATGTGCTTGATCTACTTTGATTTTACTGAGTTGACGAATTCTCCCACCACCAATTGCACTTTCATCGCAACTTCTCACTTGACGATTCAACTTTGATTCAGTGGTAAAATAACGTGAACAAAAGGTTAAACATTCTTCGATCAAATAACCTTCTGCAATAGATCCTTCAGGACGACTCTTGTTCCGAACATACTTTTTAAGAGTTAACAAATATCTCTCAATAGGATACATCCAACGATAATGTACTGGCCCTGCAATCTTTGCCTCAAAAGCCAAATGAACAGGTAAATGCATCATTATGGTGAAAAATGAGGGTGGGAATATCCGCTCTAACTCACATAAAATAACTGCAATCTCTTCTTCCATCTTAGAAAAATCTTCAATGTCAATAACTTTAGAACATAACCTATTGAAATAAGAACAAAGTTGTACCAATGGCAAGCTTACATGATCCGATAATAAATCTCTTATTGCAACTGGAAGCAATTGTTGCATGAGAATATGGTGATCATGACTTTTCAATCCAGACATTTTTCTTTCAATCAAATTAACTTTTCTGGAAATACTAGAAGAATAACCATCTGGAACTTTTATTGAACTGAGAATACTAAAGAAAGAGTCTTTCTCAGTTTTAGACATAAGATAACAAGGTGGTGGCAAATATAATCTACCATCTGATAAAGTTTGCGGCCAAAGATCTTCTCGAATACCTATCTCCTTCAAATCTAAACGTGATTGTATATTATCTTTGCTTCTTCCATTAATGTGCAATAAAGTATTAAGAATGCTTTCACATATATTTTTCTCAATATGCATCACATCTAGGTTATGTCTAACCAAGAGATGTTCCCAATATGGTAATTGAAAAAATATACTTAGCTTTTTCCAAGCATGTGGAAATTGAACATTCAATTCTTCATTATCTTTCTCCATGTTAACTCTAGAACGTTTTCCAAGCATATACTTCTTACCAAACTGATTTTTGCAATGTTTCAATTCCTCAATTATCTCTATTCCAGAACGTGGCTTCGGTGCACTTCGCAACTCTACATTTCCATCAAAACTTGTTCTATCAAAACGAAAATTATGATTTTCCTTTAAAAAAGAGCGGTGAAAGCAAAATGCATACTTCTTCCCGTATCTCAATCGTATTGATAATGTGTCCTTATGACAAATAGGACATGCAAGTCGACCTTTCGTGCTCCAACCAGAAAGATCTTCATATGCTGGAAAATCATTTATTGTCCATAAAAGCATGGCATGCATGGCAAAGTTTTTCTTTGAGTATGAATCATAAGTTATCACACCAGACCACAACTGTTCTAATTCATCAATCAAAGGCTGCATATAGACATCTATGTCCTTTCCCGGTGATCTTTTTCCTGGAATAAGAAGGGTTAAAATGAAATTTTGTTGTTTCATACACAACCATGGAGGGAGATTGTAAGGTATGACTATAACCGGCCAAATGCTATATGCATTATTCATTATTCCAAAAGGGTTGAATCCATCACTTGCAAGCCCAAGTTTAACATTACGAGGATCTCTTGCAAATTCAGGAAATTGGGAATCCATGTGACTCCAAGCTCGTGAATCAGCTGGATGCCTTAATAATCCATCGTTGACTCGTTCATCTTTATGCCACCGCATCTGTTTAGCCAAATTTTCATTCATAAACATTCTCTGCAATCTCGGAATTAGAGGAAAATGTCTCAATACCTTCACTGGTACTTTCTTTCTTTTAGAAATTTCTGCATCGTTAGTTGTATATCTGGACGCACCACAATGATCACATTTCTCCTTATCTTTTGAATCTTTCCAAAATAGCATACAATCATTAGGACATGCATCGATCTTTTTATAATGAAGGCCTAACTCCTCAACCACAAGTTTTGCCTCATAATAAGATGATGGAAGGTTATCAGAACCGTGAGGAAGAACATCCTTGAAAAGTAACAATAATTGTGTAAGTGATTTGTTACTCCATCCAAATAAAACTTTGAAGTGTAACAATTTAACTACAAATGAAAGCTTGTTGTATTTAGTGCATCCATTATAAAGAGGTTCCTCTGCATCCTTCAAAAGTTTATAAAACTTATTAGCATCCATGTTAACTGGCTCTTCTTCTGAACATCCTGCATCTCTGTCATCATTTGTTTGGTCATTAGAATGACTATCGTGATCATGATCTCCATGAATATCTCTTAGTAGCTCGTGAATATCATCATTTTTCTGTTCATGTGCATCACTCTTGTTCCATCCATCTATAGGTTCTCCATGATGTACCCATGTGTAATAATTTGGAGTAAATCCCTTTACTATCACATGCTGAAAAACGTCATCAGGTGTTCCATTATATCTATTAGAGCACTTCTTACAAGGACAAGGAAAGATACTAATCGAACTGTCCTTGATATTTTCCAATGCATATTCAATAAATTTTTTGACACCCGATTGAAATCTTTCACTATGATGTCGGTTAGGAATAGAGTACATCCAGCTTCTATCAGTCAGGAAATCCATTATCCTAAATTAAATACATGAAATTTGTTAATAAAAACATATGAAATCTTATACTTTGATGATACAAATCAAGAATAATGAGATAATTGCAATATTTACATTGATGTGTGTCTACATGTGCTCACATGTTTCACTGTTAATATGATGTATGAAATAACTTATTCAAATTAATCTACTTTTTCTATTTGGTAACTATTGTATGTCTACAATATCCAGTATTGCCACTGTAAGCCGTAATCTATTAGACTTGGAAATGTGTATATTATGTAATAAATGTTCATGCTGTGTAGGATAAATTCCATTGTCCATGTGGGTATCCAGTTGTCTTGATGTACTTAAGACTTGAAATCCTCTAGGTGTGTTCGCTTCGGGAACGAGCATGAATAAGAGTGAGGAATAAGTTGTAATAAGACACGATTCTCGTTCGGCAGGAACAATATGAATAAGGTGGAACAAAGGTGAGTAAGGTGGAATAAAGATTGGAGTAAGGATAGAATAAAGTGGAGAATAGATGGGAGGGGAGAAGAATAGCCGTAGGAGGAAGGAGAGGGGAATATTCCCCAATCACATATCAAATGTTTAATTAAGAAATTAGTCTAAATCAAAAAATATGCCGAGATATATCCCTTGATAAGATTGGTAATATCCGTGGGATTGCAACTCGAGCATCTTGCACTAAATTCCTACAAGTATTGAACATATGGAACACGAAGGGGTGTTCCTTGTACGAATTTTGGTTATAGGAAAATTATAACTGCATCCCTATTTTAATCAAGAAACCCAACATAATAAAATACAATGGTTTGGAAAACCACATAACAATATAGAAATACTTATTTCAAAAATATACAATATATCAAAAATGGAAATAAGTCTTTCCTTTCTTTATTTGTTGTAATGTGTAAGTTGTAAGTCGGATGAGAAAAAAACGATATTAAACTTGGAGATCCCATAAAAACCTATCCCAATTTTTCTCTTACTTGGAGGGAAGGATGTGTGGTTATGCTGCCGAAATTTAACTAAGAATAAATCTTATATGGAAGGAATATCAACATCATGTTTACATCGAAATCACCAAGGACTCCCTTAGCTCGGGACCTCCGAACTAAGGAAAGTTAATATGCACTTCATAATATACACATATCTTAAATCATGTTTATACATGTGTTGTATAAACATAATTAGATAAGATATATGTATATCTTGATAATACATATTAACCGGGCATTTGACTCATTTGATAGATTCGACACCACAATACAAAAAATATTTGTGCACCTAACATGTGTCTATAGTGCATAAATTAGAACAGTTCTCATAGTAACCAATAATTAATTACACACCTACATCCACACACATAGTTACATAGCCATCAACCCATACATACCCAAATACATATTTATATACTTATATGCATGCCCATTAACCTCTTGCATAGCTGATGAGAGTGGATTTTTTATATAGCACACACCACCCGTTGTGCAGGGCCACACGCCACCCGGTGTGGAGGGATGCAAATTATATGACTATTTCTATAGAATCTTATAATGGTTGGTATTTTTTCATAGCACACACCACCCGTTGTGCAGGGCCACACGCCACCCGGTGTGGAGGGATGCAAATTATATGACTATTTCTATACAATCTTATAATGCTAGTATTTTTTACATAGCACACACCACCCGTTGTGCAGGGCCACACGCCACCCGGTGTGGAGGGATGCAAATTATATGACTATTTCTATACAATCTTATAATGCTAGTATTTTTTACATAGCACACACCACCCGTTGTGCAGGGCCACACGCCACCCGGTGTGGAGGGATGCAAATTAGAGGACTAACTCTATGAAATCTTATGATGGGCATGCATATTTGTATTTGAATGGGACGAGTAATACACACAAAAATCAAATGAAATCACAAAAAATCAAAGTATGAGATAACATTTGACGTTGTATAGAAAAAATATAACACAATGGATAAAGTAAAATGTATAATAGCAAATTAGAACATCTACCATAAAAAACTGTTAAGAATATATGCTCATTGAAATCATTGCATAAGTAATTTTTATGAATACTAAGGGCTATTCAACAACAATATTTTGCTAATATAAACAAGCATTCAGCACCAATTATTATTAATAAGGCGGTATTCTTGCACTAATCCCGCACAACTCAGGAAAACATTTATCTAATATGTAAAATGTAGCAGGATCGTTGCATAAAATGCCATTTAATTAACTAATTTTCTCCTTATAATTAAAACTCTTGCAATTGTGAGTACCTCTATTGGATTCTCACCAAAACAATGTAGCAACCCAATAAGACAATAAGATCCATGCTCAAAATGGTCGAATCAGAATTCAATAAAATATTAACTCTGATATAACATATCATAATCTAACATTCAAGAAGAAAAAACATCCTCTTTCCTAACAGTTGCACACCACCATTAAGTGATGATCCAAGTTCCCTCTACAGTTTGACACCTTCAAAGTTGTCTCATATTCACCAAACCATGCATTTTTCTTCATCTCTAAAACGCATTAGAAGAAATTCACAAAGTACTGAATGTCCCTAATCAGCATGTTTCACAAAGCAGTGAATGTTGCTAATCTAATTATGTATTTAGCAGCAATACTGGTTAATTTTAACTGGATTATATAGATGTATATATTTATTACATATGATGATACATAAAATGCATTCATTTCAGAACTTAAATTCAGAATTTAAAATAGAATAAACATTTTAGTTAAGATAAAGCTTATATGTTCTTCCTAATGGTGTATATCTATTAGAATGTTCAAGATAAACAAATACCATTTCAGAGCTTAAATTTCTATATTCATATAATGCATGCCTCTTAGTGTCGACAAAGAACTTTCCTGATTAAAAATAATGCTTTCCTCATGTAGCTCCACTTCATTGACAATCACCCACCATTCCTTTCACTATTACCATGGCTTGGATTATTAAGGAAACATTGAATCTCATGTTTCAATTTTTGACATGAAACTTAAGGATACAAGGACAATTACATTGGACAATTTTGATGTTATTGAGGAGGAAGAAGAATCCTTCACTGTACATGAGGAATCATCCTCATCTCTCATATACATCTCTTGAAAACGAAACCCAAATTTTATCTATCTAAACTTGAACATGAGTGTACCTTCCAACTGCCTGTGGAGGAGTTCTATCCCATGATTCGATCCTCCTACAATTCCCTTATAAAATCCAGTTCTATACACTAATCCTTCCACTACAAGAAAGAATCCATAATCATGCAATCACGGATATACGCTATCCTTTGCAGATATATCCATTGCACAGAAAGGGAAATGGAATTCTATGAATTTCACACCCTCTATCTTAATTAAAAAATACAGATAAACAAAACGTCAACGCTCCCTGGATAGAAAAGTAGTTATAATATATAAATGTTATGCCATGATCAATTGTGGACATCCGCATTACATCTCAAATATTAAGAGAGCACGACGGACCGTTTGACTCGTAATCGCAGATATCAATAAAAAACTAGGGTTACCGGCGTGAAACTAGGACAAAGGAAACGTAGGAGTACCTGGAGATCTAGAAACCGAGGGGGAAGTGGAGAATAGACCAATTGGCTGCAGATCTCCGCGATGGGGGCGACCGGACGATGGTACAACTCGCCGCAGATCGCCGGTGGAGATCGTCGATGTTGCGTCGAGCAGAAGAGATAGAATGCGGAGATTGGGAATGGAGAGGAGAATGCGGATGGTCGGTGGGTCGAGAATGGGGAGGAGCTTTTGAGAACGGCGCAGAGGGTTGTGGGTCGAGATTGGTAAAGGCGCAGGCGGAGTAGGGTTTTGAGATATAAAAGGGGTTTTTAAGTTGGGTAATGTTGTCTAAATGGCTTTTAGACGACAAAATGTCCGTGACAATTGTTTTTGTCGTCTTAGCACTGTAGTTAATGATGCTATTTGTTGTAGTGTTATTCACAAAAAATCAAAGGGTTAAGGCAGTTATTCGATGTATAGAAGATTCTGCGGTTCCAAGAATACACAGCTGATATAAAAGTTTAGTACCAGACAATGACAGGACAAGATGACAGAGAAATAAACAAGAAGATTTCATTAAAATTGCAGTACCATTGTCCACTGTTGAACTGCATCGATGAATACATGACTCAGCGAGACAACGATTGAACACACAGCATTGCATGCTGAGCAGCAGTTCGCAAACGGCCCATAGACCGTAGAGAACAGTCAGTTGAATACTTACAGCAGACTTCAGTTGCATTTTCAACCTACATCAACAGAGACAGTCTGGAATGTCATTCAAAAGAAACCCGGTATTTCTCCAGGCATAGGAGCCAACTCATTTCTCGAAAACCGCTCCTCATCATAGAATGTTGCCTTCACAGTTCTTCCACCAAAATATCGACCATCAAGATCAATAAGAGCCTTTGTTGTCCACTCAGATCTTTCAAATTGAATAAAGATCCTGACGGCTTCCTCCGCAGGGAAGTTTGGTTCGGTGATTTCAAATATCAGGACACGCGTGACCAGGCCATACTTGGCACACTCCGAGCCGACCTCTTCTTCAAGCTCATCGTCGACTTCTCCCGGACCGACCTACAGTATTAAGTCATTAAAGCTATGTTCAAACAAAAAATGCATGATCAGGAAAAAACAGTTTTCCAAACAGGCGCACACATTTACACTACAGTAAAACTAAAAAGGCCAAGGATATCCAATATCCATGTAGGACGAGAGCTGCGACACAACTTGAATTTTCCAGGAAAAAAATATGGCATATGCACGTAGCACCCAGATAGACAATGGTTTGCGCAACTAAAACATAAGACAATTGATGCCTCCTATAAGCTAGAAAGTATTATAGATGGGGCAGAAAACAGAAACGTTTTTTTAGAGAATGCACGGGTGGCTTCCCAAGATGGGATCCACCTACTAAATGGGAAAAATAAAGAATAATATTACATGTACCTGTCGCTGCATTGCCCACACTCTACGCAATGCCTTACAATGTTACAACACATTGAGGATTAAAATCATTCCCTCCAAAGATGGAACCATTCCGCGCACACCATATGGCCCAAATTACCACAAACAGATGTGTTAATGACATTTTATACATGTTCAAATCACTATAGTCGGGTTTCTCTCACTTTAGCTTCTGTCAATGCCACACCATCCTTTCTTCTAGTGCTTGTTGCGAATCCAATATTTCTTTGTGCCCACACATCAACTGAAGCATATTCATCTCAGCTACAGACGTTCTTGTCAAGTCCGGAGTTAACTGCCCAACACTCGCTATCATAAGCACTGCAGGTCTCACTGCATCTTTATACTATTTACTTCATATTACAACGAACACGTGAAGCTCTTCTCTACTTCATCAATCTGGCATTGAAATGTGGGGCATCTCCACCCGTTCCTTTATCCCTTTGAAAGATCAAACCTCCTTCAGAATGAAATATGTTCTAAGTTTAACCTCTATCACACATCCTGAACTCCCTCAATGAAATTTGTTCCATATACTCAAAGTAGTATAAGAATTTGCCAAAATAATAATGGACTATAATATGCATGCACAATAGAATCCTTCTCTAGAATCCTCCACATGATTTCTCCAGGTTACCATAAGAACTTCGCCAAATCAACAAAGATCCTTTACTTGAGAGTAACCCTCCAAAACTCAACCTTTATGGTGCCTCCATCGTATCGTGTCTACTAAAAAATAAAAAAAGACATGCACGAGGCACCTCACCACATATGTGTTTCCTTTCTTTTATAACTAAGGTAAGTACAGGTACATATCAAATGTGATATCAATATTCTCTGTAAGATCAAAGATGTTCAACCTTTTTTTTTTTGAATGAAAAGATGGACAACCTTAGTACTAGACCCAGCCGACAAGAAACTACACCAGATATATATATACAGTTGAAACGTACATCATCCTACATTTGAGCACCCACTCCCGAAACTTTCATCCTATGACTCATCAACTTGATGCCCTTGCAAGTTGCATAATTTTATGAATCTCCATTCTCGTGTAACTGTATCACTATTTTTTTCTCCGTTCATTTGGTATCCTTATTTCACCAAATAATAATGAATAACTTCGTAAGCCATGCAATGCCCTCCTTTATCAACATCTCTTCTACTAAGGCCCTAAATGTCGGTTTCGGTCACCATTTCGGTATCGACCAAAACAGAATTTCGATGGAATTTCGGTGGAATTTCGACCGAAATTTCGGTCATTTCGGTCATTTTTTGTACTAGGATCCCCATATTTCGGTCATTTCGGTCATTTCGGTCGAATTTCGATTTCGACTGGATATCGATATTCGACAGAAATTCGACCGAATTTCGCTGAAATTTGAGGCCATGTCTTCTACACATCTCTACAAAAACGTCATCCAATCCTACTACTTTGAAAGCCCTGTGATACCGTCTTCCCACATCTTCCATACATCCATAGAAATATCATATGGGCACACTGGCGGCGTCATTTTTTAAGTCACTGGTTGATCCTTACATCCATCATCATTCTTGTTGAAAAAATCTTGCAAAAGTAAGTTCAACCTTGATTTTCTATAATCATTAACCATGAATACTCTTTCATCCGCATCCTCGCCCAACTAACTTGGATAAGATCCATGGCCTTTCGCAGCCTAATCTTAGTTTGAAAAATCTTTTACATGTCCCTTTCAGACAAGTTTCACATATAAATGCTCCCACACTTTTGTTTTTGCTTCACTAACCGCCTTTGTGTCTTTCTTTATACTTTTACTCTACCAAGTTTCAACTTTTTTTGAAAGTGGTGGATGATCACCCTCGGTATATGACCACTCGTTGACTCTAGTAATCTTAAAAACAAAATTGCAAGTACATCGACTAAGATTTGTGCAAGTATTTTGCATGAGCTATCATATTTTCAGCATAAAAGCATTCATCCAGGGAAACCACGACATTCCTTGCTAAGTTGCTAGCAACAAGGTCTATAGATTGCAAAAAGTTTTGTTCTCACACTCTCGAAGATGTTGACCGCATTACAAATGGTTTCCAGAACATTTTCTCCCAAAAGCATCCATCCACACCCCCCGGACCCTTTGCGATACCTCATCTGCGGAGTCAAGGCAGAAAAAATGGTCAATGTCATTTGTCTCTCCCCTACACGCATACAGTCCAACTCCGCATCAGGGAAAAATCGTACTTTGAGCTTTGTCAATATCACTCTAGATCTACATAGCAGCCATACATTTTCCAGATTAATATGTAGCTCCTGACAAAATTAGGATCCCCCAGTGCACCTGGCATTGACAGGGCCTTACTGGCTTTTTTTACGGGGAACCCCCCCTAACTCATCTCCTCCAATAAGCACATAAACGTCTACCATATGTTGAGAAGAGAAGAGAGAAGAAAAAAATCGGCGCACATATACATGTTAGGAACCGGAGTTTCTCGAGGAGTCGATGTGGGAAAAAGGGGAGATTCCACAGGGGAAAGATCGTGATGATGAAAAGCGGGGATTGCCCAAGGGAAAGAAGCCTCGGCATCAAGCTCCACGCCTGACATGGTGCTGCTGTTGCAGGGAGGGTCATTTTGCGAAAGCGTGCACAGGGGTTCTAAATTTCTTCTGCATACGGGGCACGACCACAGCAAAGTCATGTGTTCCAAGTGTGGTGTATGTGTTGCCGCACAGGAAGCTGAAGGTGGATCCGATAACATGCATGGTTTTACAGGGGGTTTTGACTGGAGAGGGACCATTCGAGGACCTTGTGTTGCGGCAGCATGCCTCAATAGTGAAGAAATGATCTACGTTGAGACTTCATGTGGCTGGGGAAGGGTTCTCTATGTACCGTCCCTTTTGCACAATAGCGAAATCGCCATGGCTTCAGACTTCAGGAACAAATGTTTGTCCCCTTCACAAATACCTCAATTCTCTAGTCCCCTAATTCCTCAATTTTGTTTCATGGAGATAAACAACACCAACATCCCATTCTCGTAAGCATGGAAGGCCGTATCCCGATATATCGGCGATATATCGGTATCGATAGGTCACCGATATATCGCCGATATGTCCGATATCGGGTATCGACACGCAAAAAAGGCATGCTGAATCTCGACGTCGGCGATATGGCATCGATATATCGCCGATATATCGGCGATATATCGGTATCGACATGGTACCGATATCGATACCGATATCGATATGTCCTTCCATGCCCGTAACTGACATCCAATAGTTTGTATTTTCCCCATCTACCCCAACTTTTCATATTACAAGTGATTATTTATGTTTTTAATTAAAGACCAGCCTTCTTCCTTGTAAGACATGGCCACAATTGCAAAATCCACGCCCCTTCCCACCAATCAAGATAGCTCACAATGTCCAATAGTCGCCTCCCACATTTTCGATGTCATGTGCTAAATAGGGATTGGAGCACCCCATCGCATGTTGACCATTGAAACAACGTCAACAACCCGAGACAATCGAGGGCTTTCGAAGAAGGATGTGTGTCACCATTCTAACAGAGAAGCACATGTGGTAACCCACTAGAAAACAAAGTCATGTTCACATGATGCAGATGGAAGAATAAAGGTTGATAAGATGGTGGTTTTAGGTTTTATAAGGGTAGGATAACCAGTGTTACCATAGTCATGCGATGACATCGAGTATTCGGTCCGACTACGAGGTGAGGAGATCACCAACTGAATAATCCTTTAGTTGGTCCGACTATTTGGCCGATTGGTGACTGATTGCTGGATTTTTTTATTTGTTATCCTTAAGTGTTACCATTTATCATGGTATCACCACAAATGTTAAAATTCCATATAGGGGGTCTAATGGGGGCTAACCCACCCTTATTTTTTTAGTGTTTAGGTTTTTTTCTAAAAATACATGGGGGATTTAGTCTACTACATGACATGTTTTTTTGAAAGATACATGACAACACTTTGTCATTCAAATTTTGAGAATAACGAACATTCCTAACCCGTCCACCTGGATGGAGTCAATCTCAGCAATTCTGATGTCGTTAAAATTTGGCAGGCTTGATGTATGTGGCAAGAGTCTCGAATTGAATCAAAATTTCATTTGAATAAGAACATGGTGCCATATAGTGATCTAAATCCCCACTTGTGTGTTTTAGGAATTACTTAAGAACAAAAAAATAAAGGTGGGGTAATCAAGTTGGCTCCCCCCTCTCTCGGAGGTAGACCTATTAAACCATATACGAGGGAAATGAGTATGAGCCCATAGGCACACACAATATTGTGTGCTCACTAAGTTTTAAATACAGAATATTGTATGAGCCCATAGGCACACACAATATTGTATGAGCCCATAGGCACACACAATATTGTGTGCTCACTAAGTCCTATTGTGAACACAATCCGGCAATAATAATCAATTAACGGTTGTGATGAAATAAATCCAGCATCGCTCAATGGATGGATTACAGAGTTCCAAATGATCGAATCGACCTTTGAAAAAAGTGAGTGATGTACTAGCTAATTAGTCACTTCGACGTCTGACGCTCTCTTTCAATTTCTTGCTCCCAACATCACCGACAAAGAAAGGTTGCTCCGACTTGGTATGGCGTCAAGGCTCTGACTAGGCAGCCGACTCGTCCATCTGTGAAAGCAGTTTATGCATCGACTTTCTTTCTTCAGGCCCCCACTAAGCGGAGGATCTTGTTCCGGCCTTTCCTCCCGTCATCTCCTGACAAAGGATTCTTCCCAGACCAAACAAGCTCAATCAGAGACTCTTACGACCTCCATCCATACCATCATTTTGTAACGGTCGCAGAATTATTGAAATCGACCCCATCTGAATGGAAGTCGTAGGAGTCTTTGTTCCGCACGAGCCTTGAATGAGATAATATAGGGATATAGCTATGGAATTTCATGGAAGTGTACGTAACACATGCCCCTATATCTGGGCTTATTAGTAAAAAAAAGTTGAAGCCTTAGTGAAGAGCATTTGACAACCAAGCCAATCTCAGTTGCACCGGAAGAAGGATTCTATGAATTAGTTGTGGGGATTATCCGAATGAAAATGGTTAAAGCGAGTATCATGACACTTTTTTTAAAAGTTGCTTCAAAAAAGTATTTATCCATCAAATCCATAATCTTTCCGGAGGGTGATTGTGATTTTTTACTGATACATTTTAAACCATGACTCCATGGCAATTGATGTGCACGGATAATACAACAACAAAACTTTTTCCCACATTAAGTAAAGCCACCTAAAAATTATTCATTTTCTTGGACAATTTCGAAAAAAAATCTACATCTTTTAGCTGATGCAGCATCATTATGCAAGTGCATGCATGTTCAGACAAAACTTATCGTGAAGGCTTGAACATTGGTTCTCTGTATCATTAAATCATATTTACTATCATCAACGACTGTACCTACCAAATCATTCTCGAATACTGGTCACAATAGCTAATTTAAGCAGACGACACCCAATGGATAAAAGAATGCACTAAGAAAGCTTGCAAAAGATAGAAGAAGAAGAAGAAGAGTGTGCACCATGTTCCTGAGGAGCAGCACGCGGGTGGGCGGCCCATTGAAGTTCACGCTCTTGGGCTTCTTGCCCTCGGCCTTCGCTTCACTGGCATTCACAATCACCCCGGCTCGTCTGTCTGTCTTCTTTGCCATGAGTGGTGTCGTGATTCCTTGCTCCTGCTTGCCGAGGCCCTGCCCCTCCTTCCACCCCATCTTCGCCATCATCCTCTGCGCTGCAGTCATCTGCCCGCCCGCCCCAACACCCAGCCCCACCGACTTCGACTTCCCAATGCTGAAACCCTCCCCCTCTGCCGCCTGGGGTGACGGGGACCTTGGCGGAGCGCCTCCCAGCGCCGCCCTCCGCCTCCACGCCTCCTCCCCGCTTATATTCAACGCCGCTCTGGCCTCGAGTTCCCTTGCCGCCTCCGCCTCCGCTTCTGCCTCCTCCCTCTCTCTCCTCTCCCGTTCCCTCTCCCTCTCCCGTTCCTCTTCCTCCCTCCTCTTCCTATCAAGCTCCCTCTTCACCTCCGCCTCCACCGCCCGTCGCTTCTTCTCCCGCCGATAGTCTTCGTAAGCGTTGGGGCGCCCGGGGTCGTACTCTTCAACTACGGAGGTCGTAATAGCGACCAGCGCGGGCTGCAAAGATTGGATCTTTCCAGCTTCGTCCCTGACCGCGTGATTCCCCACGTGGGTCGAGGGATTTGGAGCGAAAGATGAAGATTTGGATTGGACGCGAGGCTTGAGCAGGGATGAAGGTGGGGCTAGAGGCTTGCGGAGAGTAGCAGGGGCCATCTTGGCGCTGCTCGACCACACGGCGGAGGCCGAGGCGGCGGCGCGGTCGTCCTCGGAGGCGCCGGAGGTGGAGGAGGGAGGTCGCCATAGAGGCCGCCGAGCATGGGGGGTTAGGGTTTTGAGGAAATGGAGACGGGAGGTTTGAGTTGGGAGGCTACAGAGTAAGCGTGGATCTTCTCAAGGAGGTATCTGATGATCTTACACGGAACATTTGACTTTTAATGACAGTTAGATATGTGATATTTAGAAGAAAAAAATCAATTGTATATTGGATTATCCTTTAAAAAATAGATATTTTTTGTGTGTGTGATTTTAGCATCATAGGTGCTGAGTTAAGTGAACGTGTTTATTTTGTAGTGTCTTATACATCGGTAGTATGTCTACGTATTAAAAAGTTATGTCACCAGTGTGATATACGGCGTGATCTTAATGTGAAAGATGATATACGAACATAGCACATTATGACAATCCTTACATTTAATTTTCTCTTCATGACAATATGATTTTCGAACGACTTTCGATTTTGGTAAGTAGTCGAAATCGATATCCCATAGCATCTTTTTTCCCTTATCTCGTCGATATGTCTGGCGGATTTCAGCTACTTTCGATTGAAACAACAGAATTTGGGGAATCTATACCACTATTTCACAAAAATCGTCCATCTAGGCCATTGTTTCAATAATTTTGGGTGCTCGTATGCGTGCATGCGTGCGTGTGTGCGTGTGCGCGTGCACATGTGCATTTCATTGTATCATTTAATCTCACAAGGTATTAAACATTTACTCATTTCTCATTCTCTCTTTCTTGTTGTTGCTCTCTGCTTTTGAGTTTGTGTGTGGTGCACCTATGGAGTCATAGGTTTTAGCAACCTTCTGAGGTCTTGTTTGTCGTTGCTACAAGTTTGCAATAGGGTTTGTTTGTTATTGGTGTAAGTTAGACTATAAGTAGTTGTCTAATATTGGGTTAAATGTAGATTGTGCTTGTTGGTAGAATGCATTTTCTTGGGTGTTAGTTGCTTTTCTTGTGTCTCATATAGCGTTTCTTATATGGTCACAAGGTCAACAATGCATCTACATCAAATGTCATGCATGTCCAAAAGAGATCAAGGCTGAAGTAAATGCTTGCTTAGAAGGGAAGACCAAGAAAAGAAGGAACAAGTAAAAAAGGCAAGGTGTTCAATGAATTCATATTTCATAGCGAATTTAATATATTGTCTGATTCTGATAATGAAGCCTTAGTGAAGAGCATTAGTGAAGCCTTAGTGAAGAGCATTTGACAACCAAGCCCATCTCAGTTGCACCGGAAGAAGGATTCTATGAATTAGTTGTGGGGATTATCCGAATGAAAATGGTTAAAGCGAGTGTCATGACACTTTTTTTAAAAGTTGCTTCAAAAAAGTATTTATCCATCAAATCCATAATCTTTCCGGAGGGTGATTGTGATTTTTTACTGATACATTTTAAACCATGACTCCATGGCAATTGATGTGCACGGATAATACAACAACAAAACTTTTTCCCACATTAAGTAAAGCCACCTAAAAATTATTCATTTTCTTGGACAATTTCGAAAAAAAATCTACATCTTTTAGCTGATGCAGCATCATTATGCAAGTGCATGCATGTTCAGACAAAACTTATCGTGAAGGCTTGAACATTGGTTCTCTGTATCATTAAATCATATTTACTATCATCAACGACTGTACCTACCAAATCATTCTCGAATACTGGTCACAATAGCTAATTTAAGCAGACGACACCCAATGGATAAAAGAATGCACTAAGAAAGCTTGCAAAAGATAGAAGAAGAAGAAGAAGAGTGTGCACCATGTTCCTGAGGAGCAGCACGCGGGTGGGCGGCCCATTGAAGTTCACGCTCTTGGGCTTCTTGCCCTCGGCCTTCGCTTCACTGGCATTCACAATCACCCCGGCTCGTCTGTCTGTCTTCTTTGCCATGAGTGGTGTCGTGATTCCTTGCTCCTGCTTGCCGAGGCCCTGCCCCTCCTTCCACCCCATCTTCGCCATCATCCTCTGCGCTGCAGTCATCTGCCCGCCCGCCCCAACACCCAGCCCCACCGACTTTGACTTCCCAATGCTGAAACCCTCCCCCTCTGCCGCCTGGGGTGACGGGGACCTTGGCGGAGCGCCTCCCAGCGCCGCCCTCCGCCTCCACGCCTCCTCCCCGCTTATATTCAACGCCGCTCTGGCCTCGAGTTCCCTTGCCGCCTCCGCCTCCGCTTCTGCCTCCTCCCTCTCTCTCCTCTCCCGTTCCCTCTCCCTCTCCCGTTCCTCTTCCTCCCTCCTCTTCCTATCAAGCTCCCTCTTCACCTCCGCCTCCACCGCCCGTCGCTTCTTCTCCCGCCGATAGTCCTCGTAAGCGTTGGGGCGCCCGGGGTCGTACTCTTCAACTACGGAGGTCGTAATAGCGACCAGCGCGGGCTGCAAAGATTGGATCTTTCCAGCTTCGTCCCTGACCGCGTGATTCCCCACGTGGGTCGAGGGATTTGGAGCGAAAGATGAAGATTTGGATTGGACGCGAGGCTTGAGCAGGGATGAAGGTGGGGCTAGAGGCTTGCGGAGAGTAGCAGGGGCCATCTTGGCACTGCTCGACCACACGGCGGAGGCCGAGGCGGCGGCGCGGTCGTCCTCGGAGGCGCCGGAGGTGGAGGAGGGAGGTCGCCATAGAGGCCGCCGAGCATGGGGGGTTAGGGTTTTGAGGAAATGGAGACGGGAGGTTTGAGTTGGGAGGCTACAGAGTAAGCGTGGATCTTCTCAAGGAGGTATCTGATGATCTTACACGGAACATTTGACTTTTAATGACAGTTAGATATGTGATATTTAGAAGAAAAAAATCAATTGTATATTGGATTATCCTTTAAAAAATAGATATTTTTTGTGTGTGTGATTTTAGCATCATAGGTGCTGAGTTAAGTGAACGTGTTTATTTTGTAGTGTCTTATACATCGGTAGTATGTCTACGTATTAAAAAGTTATGTCACCAGTGTGATATACGGCGTGATCTTAATGTGAAAGATGATATACGAACATAGCACATTATGACAATCCTTACATTTAATTTTCTCTTCATGACAATATGATTTTCGAACGACTTTCGATTTTGGTAAGTAGTCGAAATCGATATCCCATAGCATCTTTTTTCCCTTATCTCGTCGATATGTCTGGCGGATTTCAGCTACTTTCGATTGAAACAACAGAATTTGGGGAATCTATACCACTATTTCACAAAAATCGTCCATCTAGGCCATTGTTTCAATAATTTTGGGTGCTCGTATGCGTGCATGCGTGCGTGTGTGCGTGTGCGCGTGCACATGTGCATTTCATTGTATCATTTAATCTCACAAGGTATTAAACATTTACTCATTTCTCATTCTCTCTTTCTTGTTGTTGCTCTCTGCTTTTGAGTTTGTGTGTGGTGCACCTATGGAGTCATAGGTTTTAGCAACCTTCTGAGGTCTTGTTTGTCGTTGCTACAAGTTTGCAATAGGGTTTGTTTGTTATTGGTGTAAGTTAGACTATAAGTAGTTGTCTAATATTGGGTTAAATGTAGATTGTGCTTGTTGGTAGAATGCATTTTCTTGGGTGTTAGTTGCTTTTCTTGTGTCTCATATAGCGTTTCTTATATGGTCACAAGGTCAACAATGCATCTACATCAAATGTCATGCATGTCCAAAAGAGATCAAGGCTGAAGTAAATGCTTGCTTAGAAGGGAAGACCAAGAAAAGAAGGAACAAGTAAAAAAGGCAAGGTGTTCAATGAATTCATATTTCATAGCGAATTTAATATATTGTCTGATTCTGATAATGAAGCCTTAGTGAAGAGCATTAGTGAAGCCTTAGTGAAGAGCATTTGACAACCAAGCCCATCTCAGTTGCACCGGAAGAAGGATTCTATGAATTAGTTGTGGGGATTATCCGAATGAAAATGGTTAAAGCGAGTGTCATGACACTTTTTTTAAAAGTTGCTTCAAAAAAGTATTTATCCATCAAATCCATAATCTTTCCGGAGGGTGATTGTGATTTTTTACTGATACATTTTAAACCATGACTCCATGGCAATTGATGTGCACGGATAATACAACAACAAAACTTTTTCCCACATTAAGTAAAGCCACCTAAAAATTATTCATTTTCTTGGACAATTTCGAAAAAAAATCTACATCTTTTAGCTGATGCAGCATCATTATGCAAGTGCATGCATGTTCAGACAAAACTTATCGTGAAGGCTTGAACATTGGTTCTCTGTATCATTAAATCATATTTACTATCATCAACGACTGTACCTACCAAATCATTCTCGAATACTGGTCACAATAGCTAATTTAAGCAGACGACACCCAATGGATAAAAGAATGCACTAAGAAAGCTTGCAAAAGATAGAAGAAGAAGAAGAAGAGTGTGCACCATGTTCCTGAGGAGCAGCACGCGGGTGGGCGGCCCATTGAAGTTCACGCTCTTGGGCTTCTTGCCCTCGGCCTTCGCTTCACTGGCATTCACAATCACCCCGGCTCGTCTGTCTGTCTTCTTTGCCATGAGTGGTGTCGTGATTCCTTGCTCCTGCTTGCCGAGGCCCTGCCCCTCCTTCCACCCCATCTTCGCCATCATCCTCTGCGCTGCAGTCATCTGCCCGCCCGCCCCAACACCCAGCCCCACCGACTTCGACTTCCCAATGCTGAAACCCTCCCCCTCTGCCGCCTGGGGTGACGGGGACCTTGGCGGAGCGCCTCCCAGCGCCGCCCTCCGCCTCCACGCCTCCTCCCCGCTTATATTCAACGCCGCTCTGGCCTCGAGTTCCCTTGCCGCCTCCGCCTCCGCTTCTGCCTCCTCCCTCTCTCTCCTCTCCCGTTCCCTCTCCCTCTCCCGTTCCTCTTCCTCCCTCCTCTTCCTATCAAGCTCCCTCTTCACCTCCGCCTCCACCGCCCGTCGCTTCTTCTCCCGCTGATAGTCCTCGTAAGCGTTGGGGCGCCCGGGGTCGTACTCTTCAACTACGGAGGTCGTAATAGCGACCAGCGCGGGCTGCAAAGATTGGATCTTTCCAGCTTCGTCCCTGACCGCGTGATTCCCCACGTGGGTCGAGGGATTTGGAGCGAAAGATGAAGATTTGGATTGGACGCGAGGCTTGAGCAGGGATGAAGGTGGGGCTAGAGGCTTGCGGAGAGTAGCAGGGGCCATCTTGGCGCTGCTCGACCACACGGCGGAGGCCGAGGCGGCGGCGCGGTCGTCCTCGGAGGCGCCGGAGGTGGAGGAGGGAGGTCGCCATAGAGGCCGCCGAGCATGGGGGGTTAGGGTTTTGAGGAAATGGAGACGGGAGGTTTGAGTTGGGAGGCTACAGAGTAAGCGTGGATCTTCTCAAGGAGGTATCTGATGATCTTACACGGAACATTTGACTTTTAATGACAGTTAGATATGTGATATTTAGAAGAAAAAAATCAATTGTATATTGGATTATCCTTTAAAAAATAGATATTTTTTGTGTGTGTGATTTTAGCATCATAGGTGCTGAGTTAAGTGAACGTGTTTATTTTGTAGTGTCTTATACATCGGTAGTATGTCTACGTATTAAAAAGTTATGTCACCAGTGTGATATACGGCGTGATCTTAATGTGAAAGATGATATACGAACATAGCACATTATGACAATCCTTACATTTAATTTTCTCTTCATGACAATATGATTTTCGAACGACTTTCGATTTTGGTAAGTAGTCGAAATCGATATCCCATAGCATCTTTTTTCCCTTATCTCGTCGATATGTCTGGCGGATTTCAGCTACTTTCGATTGAAACAACAGAATTTGGGGAATCTATACCACTATTTCACAAAAATCGTCCATCTAGGCCATTGTTTCAATAATTTTGGGTGCTCGTATGCGTGCATGCGTGCGTGTGTGCGTGTGCGCGTGCACATGTGCATTTCATTGTATCATTTAATCTCACAAGGTATTAAACATTTACTCATTTCTCATTCTCTCTTTCTTGTTGTTGCTCTCTGCTTTTGAGTTTGTGTGTGGTGCACCTATGGAGTCATAGGTTTTAGCAACCTTCTGAGGTCTTGTTTGTCGTTGCTACAAGTTTGCAATAGGGTTTGTTTGTTATTGGTGTAAGTTAGACTATAAGTAGTTGTCTAATATTTGGTTAAATGTAGATTGTGCTTGTTGGTAGAATGCATTTTCTTGGGTGTTAGTTGCTTTTCTTGTGTCTCATATAGCGTTTCTTATATGGTCACAAGGTCAACAATGCATCTACATCAAATGTCATGCATGTCCAAAAGAGATCAAGGCTGAAGTAAATGCTTGCTTAGAAGGGAAGACCAAGAAAAGAAGGAACAAGTAAAAAAGGCAAGGTGTTCAATGAATTCATATTTCATAGCGAATTTAATATATTGTCTGATTCTGATAATGATGATGATGACGATGATTTATAATACCTACCTGATATTTAAATTGTGTCTAAGAAGAATTCATATAAGATGTCATTACGTGACTAAACGAGGAGTGAATATGAGAGATGAGAAATTGTTTGTCGTGATTGGCCTTGGACCTAATGGTGCCCTTAAAGGTTCTCTATAAATATTGGAGTGGGTAGTGGTAATGGCAGTGGAAGTGGAAGTGGTGCAGGTTGAGGTGCCACCAAAGAAGAAGCTGATGGGCAAAGGAATGGAACCATTCTTGAGAAAGAGCAATTGTGTTCACTATATTCCATGCAAATATCAAAAGCAAGGGATGTTTGGCCCGTTTGGGAATGGTTTGAGATTCCCGAGGTTTGAATGGATCAAGGTAGAAAGGCATAATTATTAATCCACAACAGAGTTTTTGAGATGATGTCACCTGGTAACAAGATTTTATGGTCTTCTAAAAGGGACCAATTACAACACATGTGAAACTGCATTAACAAATAAATTTATTTTAAACACTTCTAATTAATCAGGTAAGTGTACACTAGGTCGAATGCAAAGAGGTAGTTCACTCACCAAGTCAGGGAAACACACATACGGTCTCGTGCTTGTTTATGTGGTTTTGATGTGTTTGATATATTTTTAAAAATTTATTATTATTCTAATTTTTTATTGATTTTAAGTCTGCAAGTTCATAATTTCTAATTTATACAATAAATAAAAAATAAATTTAAAAAGAAAAGTGATGTAATAATATTAATATACAAAATCAAAGAGAAAGAAGGGTTTCTAAATAAAACATAATAGATAAAATAGGATAATATATAAGTAAAATGTTTTTTATTTTTATATTTCATAAAAAATGGATATTTACAAGCAAATAAAATGAAAAATAAAATCATACGAAAAAATAAAAGTTTGAATAATAAAATAATCAAATGCAACTGACTTTGAAAATAGGATTTTTACTCAAAAAATAAGAATAAAAATCAAAATGGTATTTTTCATCAAAAAAAATGTTCAAAGTAGAGTTAAAAACACCTTAGTTTTGTACTTAAATTTTATATGAATTTCTGGTGATTTTTAAAAGTTATTTGATTCTTTTTAAATTTTAGAGGTTGAAACAATAACTTTCAGAGATTTTTTAATATGATACCTATCTATATGAGAGGCATATGCCTTAATTGTTGGTATTTTTCTGAGATAATAAGAATAAATAAAAAATGTAGAACTGTAGGAAGACCGAAACGATATTTTTATTTTAAATTTATTTAAACAAATAAAATAAAAACGAACAAAAAATCATGACTATCATTATCAGCAATACCAACAAGCTCAGCCCTCTGGGAGTTGAGCACACTTTAACATTACACGCACATTCGCAAAACCTGGTCTTCATTGGTAACAATTGTCCATGGCAGAGGTTATGATGACATTAGCTGAGAGGATGTCCCAGCGAATCATTCCATGGGCCTTCGCTGGAGATGGAAGCACGTTCTAGAGCCCCTCATGTACGTCGCCTCTCATGGATGTCCTTACGTAGAAGAAGAATGGAGGGTCAACTTACAACATACATGCACCATTGGATGGTCTTTAAGGTCGATCTCCATCATGCTATTTAACACCCCACAAAGATATTCGATCTACATCGTTAGCTTTTGATCATATTTTTACAGGGAAAGGTCGGACCTCCATTTGAGCCGCTAGCTTCATATGTCTGATCCTAAACAGGGTCGTTACCGAGGCTACTTTGCGAGTGCAATGGCCCAGGGCCCCATCAACATCAGGGGGCCTATTTTTACATGTAAACAATCTTTAGTTTAGAAAAAAATAGTATATGTCCTAATGAAACCTTTAGAATCAAATTATTCGTAAAACAACTCACTGAAAACTGAGTCCTTATGGAATTGAATTTTTCTATAACTGAGTCCTTGTGGAATTGAATTTTTCTATGAAACAAGTCGTTAAAAAGCAAGCCTTTATAGAATCGATTTTTCGATGAAACAACTCATCAAAAAATGAGCTCTTATGGAATCGAATTTTCAGTGAACCACTCAATGCTAAAATTCAAAATTTTATGGAATTATATAAGGGTACATTGTTCATCGAATTTTTTGATAAGGGCACATTTTTTCTTTTTGCACATGGCCGATGAAGTGTCGTATTGAACTCGTTGCGTGGAGGCTCAACATCAAGCCTCTGAGGCTCTCATGACATTCCTCACGTATGGGGCCAATTGCAGCAACAACCCTTTGGTTCTAAAAATCGCACGACGATCGCTCGGGGTAGTTGGAAAAGAAATTCTAGCGGGTTTTGGAATTCACAAATAAGCCCTCCTTTGGATCTTTTTGATAGAAATTTTACATTTTATTACATTTAGGTCCCCACATTGACCTTGAATAATGTTTGCATACTGTGTCCGAAAATTGCAAACTCATTATCGTCTCAAAGCTAATTCTATATTCTATCTACCGAGATGCTTTTGGAGTTGATCATATTAAAATAAGCATTTATTTTTTAAGGAAATATATTTGTGGGCATGTCTATTTGATATTAATTGTAGATCAATTGAGAGAATTCTACATCCAGAAGGGAAATTTTGAGGATATCTTTCATCATTATCTTTTAATGAATTTTATTGACCTCAGTGCATTAATTTATTGAGCATTTTTGTGAGTTATTTTTAGATTTTAATTGGTAGATTTTTAAGGAAATCACACAAAATTTGTTCTCTCTGCATGAGAGAATTGAATATACTTTCAAGCACAGTTCTTGGAGCATTTCTCATGTATATTTGTGCAAATTAGTATGATGCGTTGTTGTAGAGAAATTTTGAACAATGTTTTTAGATTGATTGGACATGACATTACTAGAGGATTGTGGAGAACTATCTTGTGTAGGATTAGAAATTCTTGATAAATACATCACAAGTTTCATGTTTTATTTTGTCTCTTTTTTATTAAAAAGATCATTTGTTTTGTTTCTCATCTACATTCTTTTACCTACTTCGAACAATAAAAAAGATTATTATTCACTTTGTATTTTGCATATTTTTCTGCATTTATTTTAAGCATCTCTTTATTGGAAACCAACTACAAAAATTACAAAATCTCAAAAACCGTAAAAAATATTTGCATTGTATCTTTGATTTTTTTTGCATTTTTTTGAAAAATCTGCAAACCAGACTTCATCGATCAAACTCAATTCTACTGTATTTCAAATTAAATTATCTATCACGTGAAGATGATTTCATTAAAAATAGAGCTTAGATGCAAAAACTGACTTTTTGAGTACTATTGTATTGTGTATCTCTGTATAAATTTAATATATTTTATTCTCTAGGTCAGATAGTGCATGAAAATAACATCATCTGGAAGTTTTTTTACAAAGATATAAAAGAATAGAATATCGTAACTATTTACCATTCCATTTTAATCAAAACTTATACCCTTAAATAAATCTATCGCACTTCAACTACATGATTAGAGAAAATGATTTAAAAAACTACAATCAAGCGTAAACTCGAGATAAAACTGGAAAAAGAAGAACAAGGGAGTCTCAATTTAATTCAGACATGCTGGTTTGACCGGTGAACTGGTTCTCCCCGGTTCGGTTCGAATTTCTATTTTTAAACAATCCGTCATGTTCAACCTATTATTTTTAATCCGATTTAATCATGTTCAACCAAAGTTGAAGAACATTTAATTTTTCATTTATTTAAAAATAATGCTAGCCATGAGAGTTGAACCCATGACCTATGGTAACCATTTTCAAACTCATACCCAAGTACTCTAACAAGACTTTTTGCTTGTAATAAGTTTTAAACATAATTAAACTACATTTATGTTATAAAACAATTAGTCTAAATAATATATATATATATATATATGACATTTGATGGTGCATACGAAAAAAATTTATGTATAGTGTGAAATATATGCATTGTCTGTGTATTTTATTTATATTTCAAGTATTTTTAAGTGTATATTATATATATTATTTCATTTCGATTTGATTATCCGATTCAACCACTTTTTTCCTAATCGATCTGATTTAATCCGATTTTAAACAATGATGATATTATCATCTGATTAAACCGATTTGATTAATAAATTCAACTCGATGCGATCATTTTGATAAGATTTTTGATTCAATGTCTAGTTCGATTTAAAAACTTTCGAGGTGGCTACTAGATTTTTGAAAGGAAAAAAAGGAGGGAGGTTATTGGGAAAAGGATATTTATATGACCCCCAAAACCGGCGTTTTGGCAGATCCTCAAACGGATTGTCGGACACCCCACGGATCCCCACCAGCAAAGCCCACATCTCAACCGTCCGATCCCATATCGTCAATCCTACCCGTCAGACCCCCTCTCTCCCACGGATCGACCTCTCCCAATAAATACCACCGCTCGCTTCTTCCCATTACCATCACGAGAACCCAAACCTCCTCTCTTTTTTAACGCTCTCACCTAAAACCTCCGAACAACGCCGGCCATGGAAGCCTCCAAGAGCTCCAAGGGCGCCGCCGGTCGCAAGGGCGCGGCGAGGAAGAAGTCTGTCAGCAAGTCCGTGAAGGCCGGCCTCCAGTTCCCTGTCGGTAGGGTTGCCCGCTTCCTCAAGAAGGGCCGCTACGCGCAGCGCGTCGGCACGGGCGCACCCATCTACCTCGCTGCCGTCCTCGAGTATCTCGCCGCTGAGGTCCTTGAGCTCGCGGGCAATGCCGCCAAGGACAACAAGAAGACGAGGATCATACCGAGGCATCTCCTTCTTGCCGTGAGGAACGACGAGGAGCTCGGAAAGTTGCTTGCCGGCGTGACGATCGCACACGGTGGGGTGCTGCCCAACATCAACCCGGTGCTTCTCCCCAAGAAGAGCAAGGCCGGTGACGAGGAGACAAAATCGCCCAAGAAGGCCGCCAAATCGCCCAAGAAGGCTTAGAGGGAATGGTCGACGATGTGGTTCGATCTTTGTTTTTGGATTGTACATGTGCTGATGATTGTAGTGTGAGGTTGGATTCTAGCAATGCAAGTTTGATTTTGGCATCTGATGTTAATCGGATGATATTAGTCTTGCATCCAAATAAATGAAATTATGTTTATATTTCTATCGGCAAACATAATTGAAATCCGTATTCTCTTGGAAATACCATAATCTGATTTATGTCTCAGTATTCTCTTGCATTTATATGTCAACATATATTTAATCCACTTGATTTTTGCAAGAAATGTAATCAACAATATATAAACATATAACCGATAAGTGTTTTGACATTCGATCCATACCTAAAGACTAGTCACATGTATTGTATTACTAAGCTCGTAGTATAATGTACCGGAGTATGCCATTGGGAATAAAGGGAGATAACGAATCCTTTTCTTTATTATCAGAAATTATTGGTGAATCTTCGTTCGCTAGCGATGACAAAAATGCAATCCTTGTGAACTTGGTAGAAGTTAAAAGAGGAGTTTCTTCAGACATTGGATAAGATTTTCTCCGAGCAACGAAATAAGCTTGACATGATATTTTATGCCAATTCTAACTGATCAAGAGTTGATAAGAGGCTTGATTTTAAAACTCTAAGAGTATTTTTGGACTATATATTATCTTAATCCGCTTGATTTTACAGGAACTTTGTCTTCAAAAGAAGACATTCTCAACTCTTGATCTTTTAAAAAAGCTTTGAAAATGTTCTAAACATTGCGTTTCATATACCTAAGATTTGAAAATAGAGCTAGAAATCGTAGAAAACACATGCATTCTCATGTTTACTTGGTTTTTTATTATAAACGCATCTATTATTAAGATTCATATGTTAGCATATTAAAACCAACTAAATATAAAAAAATATAAAAAGTTTGAAATAAAAATAAATGAGTAAGAAAGAGTAACTAAGGATTATGGAAAAATCCTCAAACGCTTCAAAGCATGTGGATTGCATCGTATGCAATCATGAGCGAGTACTTGGTGTAGAGGAATTAAAAAAATAAATGATGAAACCACAATTTATGAATCAATCATGGCTCGTTTCATCTAAACCACATATTAGATAAATGAATACCTCTTATATGTGATTGTGTCGAGTCTCTATGCGAAGAGATTTCCCAAGTCTGACATAACGGTAGAGACGTTTGCGAGCGCAGAGATGAATCGTGTGCTCGCAATTGAAGTTGTTGATTCAAGCAATAAATTTCATGATCTCGTCTCACGATAACAAATGCCTTATTCATGAACGGGATGCACGGAAGGAGATGGAGATCAGCAAACGGTTGAGATGATAACATAACAACGATGCGATGATGAAAGCAACCTTCTCTCTAAGGTTAGAGTGGACGACTACTCAAAAGGGGGGGGGGGAGTTGACGTGTGATATGAGAATGGGAAAGAGAGCAATTTGTTGTTGGTCAACTTCTCCTTACAAGGGCAAAGTTGCCTCTTCTTATATAGTATTTTGAGGGTCCATGGATCTCAATCCATGAACTAAACAAATATAATGGTTAGGTTGGTATGTGTTTATTTAAATGGCCATGATTTTGTTGCAAAAATACAACAATAATAAATTTAATTAAATTAAATATATTGAATCATCAATACGATTTAATTTCAAATAAATCAATTTTGCAAGGAGATAAATATCTTTCATAATGGGACTTGGTAGCCTTCCACATCCTCCCAATAAGGTGGCTATTTATCTCTAATTAATTTTCGACAACTATTTGTTGCAAATTTATTAATATAAATAATTCATAATTATTTTGTAAATATTACAATCATGCCATCATATTTACAACTTAAAATAAAATGTAAATTAAATTTTCAATTAATTATTCAATGTGAATCCAATTCACATCAAAACTTAATTAACAAATGTAAATTACAATTCTCTATTTAATATATTATAAATCATATTTATAATATATATTAATAATATGTATAGTATTATCCACATTATCTATATCCTTTATAATTAAATCATATTTAATTATCTAAGATTTCAATTCTCACGCATTCAAATAATATGAATCTTGTCCATATTATTTATGATAATTAAATCACATTTAGTTATCCATTTCTCAATACTTAGATATACTAACAATGTAATTATTTTGAACTCTTTCAAGAATAACACACTTTCTCTGCGGGTACTTGGAGATAAGGACATGGTGATTATACGTTCCACCAGGGTTGCAGAAAGCGGTAGTCGGTACTCGGTCGGCGGGTCACTGACTAAGGATTAATCGGCAGTCGGATGACTAATCGGATTTAGTCGGTCATTAGTCGGTTTTGAATTTTGTAATTATTTTAAATATATAAATCAATCTTTATGCACATATTCTTATATATTTACAATGATTTGTACATTTTCTATACTATCATAATGAAATAAAAGAAGTAATTGTCTTTAAATATAACATTAAACATATTAAAATTAGTTTGCATTAAAAAATTGAAAGATTAAAAAAATTAAAAAATCTCTGTGTAAAAGTCGGCCTTATAGTCGGTCGACTAGACCGACTAGTCGGCCCGATTAGTCGGGTTGACCGACTAATGGCCGACTAGGCCTAGTCGAATCAGCTACCCCACCTACTCGACTAGTCGGACCGACTAATCGGCCTAGTCGGCCGACTTTTACAACAGTGTGTCCCACGTATAATTACTTGGATCTTG
Organism: Ottelia alismoides; assembly: GCA_037367405.1. Taxonomy (NCBI): domain Eukaryota; kingdom Viridiplantae; phylum Streptophyta; class Magnoliopsida; order Alismatales; family Hydrocharitaceae; genus Ottelia; species Ottelia alismoides. The sequence continues at coordinate 203,424 of JAZKJV010005119.1, read as the reverse complement.
AGATCAGTATCTCAAAACCAGATCTTAAGGACTTCCCACATACGTTTGATTAAATCAAAGCCGTAAATCTAATCTCCTAATTAAATCTGAATCATATTCAGATCAATGTATGAGATTTGGGTTGAGATTAGATTACTTCTCTACTGAGAGAAATCATGTTTTTTTTCTTTCTTTTTCTTTTGGTTTAATTTTAACCGTTAGATTGGGGATGGGTTAGATTAACTCAAAGATTTGGCTGAGTTAACATATTAAAATAACATAGAGTTATGGGTGTAGGATGGAGTATTATTCGAGGTTTCTCATGTAATTCATGATTTTTGAGGGTTCCTGAGGTAATTATGACTACTCAAGATTATGGGTGTAAATATCCCTAATTGCAAACCATACTGGGATTGTTTTATTTGTTTTTACGTTCAATATGAGTATACATGTTGAACATAGCTCAGCACTGAACATGTAATAGCATTGTTAATATTGATATAATGCGCACCTCCTACTCAACCATGGTTGGAATAAATTGAGGAAAAAGAAGGTTGTTATTGTAAACATGATATGAGTATTATTTATATATGTAAGTTAGTTCACTACCATGATTCTAATGTTAATTTTATTGATTGTTTTGAAAAGGAGACAATCGTTTAAAGACAAGCTAATTCTAATAATGATATAACCTTCACAGAATACACTGAAGGTAAAGGAATTAAATTAATTTATGGGTGGGTCGATTCTTAATTGATCATGATAGTAATGATATGATCTACTCAGTATCAATTTTTCACTCTATAACATGCATATGAAAATCGAAGTCAATGTGTTTTATATGTATGTAAATTAAGATTTTGGCACCGTCACGAATTAAGAAGAGTTATTATCAACATTATGAAAAAGTTTGGTTGGTTGAAAGGAAAGAATTTATATGTATATATATGTATACAACTGCTATGTATTTTGTACAATGAAGACCTCTTTGGTAACTGAAACCAAAAGGTTTATACGAACCATTATTGTATGACAAACGAAATTGTATCTCAAGAATTGGAATTTCCTTAAATGAATAATGACACTTAAACGGTAGGCGGAGCTAAGTGCTACACCTAAGGCGGGAGCCACCTCTAGAGTCTGTTTATCGATGGCCTAAAGGGCAACACATTCCAGGGATGTCGGGCTTAATGGAACATTGACTCAGCACCGATGTCATCGTGTTCCATGTAGTGATTGAGTGACGACTTGTGTCGGCGGTAAAAGTCACCAAAGTTGCCTAACAACTTATAAAATGAGACAAATTATTAAAATGAAGGAAGCCAAGTGCTTATTTGAAAGTTAACTGTATGTGTACATTCTTGTGAAATGTTAAGTGTATACATGCATTCATGTGAAATGAGAGGTGTATATGTGCAATTATGTGAAATTCTAAGTGAATATGTGCAATGAGAAAAGGGAGCCTACACCCGGGGGTGTACATAACTACCTACACTCGGCTCTTTTTTCAATATTTTTTATTTTTTTGAAATGAAACTTCTTGAGAATTAGATCACCATATACCACCATGATGTCATTCCAAATTCAATTTAATTCGGGGCTTCTATCATCTCCATCGAGACTCAAATTTTAAGGATCTCAGAATTGCTGAAATCGACCCTTCTAGATGAACGTGTTAGGTATAGTTGTTTTGCATGAAACTTGAAACACATATTCCCATCAATATATTAAGAAAATCCCCCGAAAGTTTCCTTCAAAAAACTCAGAAATAATGAAAAAGAAAGTCGGTGTAGGTAGTTACCTACACCATTGGGTGTAGGCTCCCAACTCCCATGTGTAATTATGTTATTGTTATGTGCATATGTGCAAATAGGGTTGACGTTAAGGGTATATGCAGAAAGTATGGTATGCAATGCATGAATACAAAAAGAATACTTTTTTGTATGCATAATTAAGTTCACTAAGGATCTATAGGATGATATTGCATGTGACAAGTCAAATATTTCATGCAATATGATAAGGATGAAAATGAAAATTAGTTATGTGTCATATGTGTAAATAAAGTTACATGAGCGTATACGTGAAATATGGCCTATTATATGATATGAATACCCTTATGTATAAGTTATATGACGATAGCGATTTACATTTCCATATATTGAGTTAAGTGTATTGTGAATACTGTTATGAAAGGTATATGAAGGTGAGACCAGATTTGGTATTCTTTTTAGGTAACTCACATGATACATTTACATGAGAATCATTATGGGAAATTAAGAACTTCTTCTTTTTAATCAATTGAACATGTAGCTAATTGTACTTATGGACAATGTAGGTGAATATTACTCATAATTGGAAAGTAAAATAAATACTAAGTTCGCATGTTAAGATTATTTATGTTATGAATGAAGTGTTTAAAGTAGACTAGTGAAGACTTGATTTTACGCGAGCCGGTTAGACCCGAATTAGGCACATATTGAGCGTTAGGCTCATCACACCGTCTTTTATTGTGTTTTCTTGGAAGTTAAAGTCGAAATTACTGCAGTTCGAGACTGGTGACGACTACATGGAAGGATATCTTTGTGCCCACCAGAATAGTAGACCTTAGCTATGTATTAAAGATGTATATTTATGGATAAAGGAAAGTTAAAATGATTCCTTATTGTTATTTGTGATATCATTAATGTTCAGGAGTAACATTCGGATCTAACATAGCATTTGGTATGTTTCTACATGTCACTGAGGATCCAGGTTGTTACTGTATGTGCATGGAGCTGTGAAAGGGGCAAGTGGGCCCCGCCCCCACTAAAAGTTGGAGACTCTTCAACTGTCCTTAGAGTGACCCCTTCAACTTCCATGCAGTGCCACTGTGTGCCCCCTCCCTCCCCAACAAACTACCCACGAATCTTCCATCACCTTCGAAGTCAAAAAGAGCTCTCGACGATCATCTGGCTCAAATCACAATTATTGCACCAGCTTCACGTGCCTCTCACGAACGATCTATCGCTCATCTTTTCCAAATTAGCGCTACCTCTGCAGTCTGCACCACACCATGCCCTTGATCTCGAGTCCATTTGACGCTCACAGCAAAAGGTGTTGCGATGCTAACCCACCACACCCCAACCTCCTTTACAGACTTGCAGTTCGTCCTCTTCACGCACCGGCTTGACGGAGTCGGGCGCTTTAAGCCTTGAGTGCAGGGGAGATATGTTAGGATTAGAGTCATATTAGGATTGGACTCATAATCCTAATAGTTGTGTAGTTGTATTCTATTTATAGTCCTATTGGGAAAATGACTATAAGGTTGTAACTGGACTATATGTGAGGAAGATGTAAACAAATGGCACAAGGTGGACTATTTATAGTCCTTCTCCGTGCTTGGTATCTTGATGATGGGACAATCATCGAGGACACATTAGAGGTGGCCAAGGTGCTTGACATTATACAATGCAGAGGCCCTGAGTTGGGACTTGTTCTGAATATCAAGAAAACTGAGCTTTTATGGCCTTCATGTGATGGACAAAAGGTCCGCAAAGGACTATTTCCTACTGATATTGGAAGGCCCGTGCTAGGAGTGAACCTGCTTGGAGGTGCAGTGAGCATGGATAAAAGATTTGTTGAAGACTTGGCTACGAGGAGAGCCATCAAAGCTGTTGAATTAATGAAATTGCTCCCCCAGTTGGATGACCCACAGAGTGAACTTCTTTTACTACGATCTTGTATGGGTTCAGCCAAGCTCATGTTTGGCTTAAGGGCATGTCAACCCACATGCATGGAGCAAGCTGCTGCTTTTTTTGACAGAGGGCTACGTGGAGCTATTGAGGACATTGTGGTTTGTGGAGGTCCTTACTTTGACGACCTTCAATGACGGATGGCGTCCCTGCCAATCAAGCTTGGTGGCTTAGGATTGCACTCCGCTATTGAGGCTTCTTCATATGCTTTTGTGGCCTTTAGAGCTCAATCTTGGGTGCTTCAAGACCACATTTTACGAAACAGTGGGGTATGTGATATTGATTCTGATTTTTTAGATGCCTTGGAGGGTCTACGTGTCAAACCCCATCTTTAGATCTTACATGTTTTGCTAACAAGGATACCATCTCCCCTAAAGCCTAAAATTCTTTGGCGAGTTCCCTTTTTAGCAAAATTGTCAAAGAAATTGAGGTTGAATTTGACATGACAACTAGACAAAAGGCAATTTTCGACTATGCTCGAGATTTTCTTCTAGCAATTCATATTGATGGTCTTGGAATGCATATGTCACCTAGTGAGTATCGTACTATTCTCAGATATCGCCTTATGATTCCTCTATTCCCAGCAGATGAGGCATGCCCAGTATGCCATAAATCTTGCCTAGACTCCTTTGAGGAGCATGCCGTTCATTGTCGTGAACTCTCAGGTTTTAAATATAGACATGATCTTGTCAGAGATGTCCTCTATGATGTTCTCAAGAAGGCTGGGGTTGCGGTAAAAATAGAAGCACCTATGAATTTTTTGTATGATCCACACGAAGGGAGATCCGCACTCAGACCAGCAGATGTTTTAATTTTTGGTTGGACTAGAGGAAAACATGCATGTATTGATTTAATTGGAGTGTCTCCGTTAGTTGGCCTGATAAAAAGTGATTTTACTGCGACGCACAGAAAGCTGCCTCAGCCAAAGTTTCTAAACATGAGAAGGCTTGTATTGACAATCAACATGTCTTCATCCCTTTCGATTTTGATACCTTTGGGTTCTTGGCGTTTGAAGCTGTAGAGCTCCTTAAGAGGGTCTAGAAAATTATGCATAGCAATGTTATGGTTCCCAGGTCTATGGATGTTGTGTTCTGAATAATTGGATTTGCCATCCAAAAGGGATTGGCGGCGCAACTTGTTGCCCGTCTGCCAACAATTTCTTTGTAATATGTCCTTATTTATATTAGTATTTTCTAGATGGCACAAGGAAGATGATGGACAATGTAATCTTTCTCAAATTTATAGGAAACAATTGTTGGTTTGTCGAGCAGCATGTCGTCCGCCATAAGAGTGGAATCTGACCTATCGCTTGATGCTTGAATTCAAGTGAATAGTTGTTCAGAGGCAAGACTCCATCATTGAGAACTAGATCAAAATATAACCGCTTATTGCTCTGCCTAGGGGTAGAGTTTCAATTATTAGGATCATTAACTAATAAGAAAAGTATATTGAAATAAATTCTCTTTATGGAAATACATGATATCGCGTCAACATTTCAATTTTAATATATATAATTTAATTGTTTGATTGATAGAATCTTTTTCTCAACACTTTATTATAAATATCAGGAAATAAGGAAATATTTCTCTCCTATGGTGTATAAATTTCTCATTAAATTGAATAAAACAAGAAGTTTTTATTTATTGCAACATGGAACAAAAAAGACAATATACAGGATGGGTTGATGGTACACTCTTCCTTTAGCTTATGATCTGAAGCCATAGTATAGGATCTAAAATAATCCATCAATCGCAAAGACCCATAGGATTAATTATGGATCCAACAATAAACAATAGAAGTATTAAGGATTAGTTCCTCAAGGAACTCCATCCCTGAGTACCAGCTCGAAACACGATCAACTTGGTGGTCCATTGGATAGGCCCTCTATTTATTGGAACTCTCATGTGCTCCCAAAAGGTGATGATCTGATCGTGTGGCATGAGGTACACGTGACAAAAGAAAATCAATGTGACAAAAGATTGGAGTACTTGCCATTAATGGGAAAAAAACACACATGTTAGTGGCGACAAACGATGATTGCAAAACTCCCCCAAGACCCTATTACTATGAAAGAATGGAGAATATCACTAACAAACAAGGGTTGAAACTCTCAAGAAATATATTAAAAAGAATCGAATCCAAAGAGATGAGAAGGGATACCCATGGATTGAATGTATTGTTATTTTGTCGCATGACTATCCTCGCCTATCCTGTTCGACGACATTGTCATCAATTAAACACAATCACCAATTTTGTGAGAACAAAGCTGAGCAGATACTAATGAAATGAAAATCCATCTCCCTGAGACATACACCATACAAGTGTCATCTAACAAAATCTGTGTTCTTGGTTGCTTGCTAGTTTGGATTCCACTTCTAGATTATTGTTCGCCGAAGTCTGTCCAGGGATTTTTCGATCAGATCACCAGTCCTGGATAATTTAAATATCTTCCACCATATAAACGACATCGTTAACTGCCCACATACATTTATGTAACTGTTGACGACTACAAACTGAAAGTGGATTCGAAACAGGCGCAAACTAACTTGTCATCAGTGGCTAGTTATCCTCAAGTTTCTCTCTTCACGTGTTATTCTCTAACATCGATCGACCATCATTATCAAACTAAAATCGTATAAACTGTATCAGTTGACAACCACTGAACTTGGACTTAAACATTTCATGGCAAGTTATCCTTCAAGATAAGGGAGGTCTACTCGTTATGGTGCAGAATGGACCAGAGACTCGTGTTGTCATAAGTTTACCATTCAAATTAGCATTCTGCTATAGATCTCAGCAAGTAACAGAACGGACCAAATTGTTATACATAATATAATGACAGCAAGAGCTTATTTGTTACTGGAATTTGCTGTATAATCTATAACTGGGAATGTTAATATATTTCAGAACGCAAGGAAAAGAGTCTCAAAGAACCTCCAACGGACATATCTAAGGTATTTACCTTGTAAAGAAACTACAGATAAAAAAGCAATCTCTTTTCAAGCTTTCAGCCATTCCTGGAAAAGGGACTGCATCTTCTCGCGCTGAGCTTTGTTGCCATTATTGACTGTGGGAATAATCTTGCCAGGCTTGAGAAACTTCATTGCAAGAAAAAAAAGGTGGAGGCAATCATTATGTACACCACGCATAAAGACCATTAAAAAACATCTTACTGAAGGTGTACCTTAACGAAATCCCTGAGTTCAATATAGCTCGAATGCTCACTGTATGGAACACCTGCAAGAATAAAGATTTCACACACACAATCACTAGGTAATAATTAATCATTAACAGCATCAACCAGATGCCTTATTATCAAATACGAGAGGGTTGTCTTGTGGCATTCTTCTCTGTTCGATTTAAACACTTGAATATATACAACTAATATAATCGAATTCCTAACATCATGATTTTTCTTCTACTACCATGCACCCTGGAATTCACACATAAGGTCAATGCTGAAGAAACTACAAAACTTGCAACTGAACAAGGTTCACAACCTATAATCAACTACTCTGATGAAAATTTCTAACGACCATAGGCATACGCATACTCGGATCTTGCATTAGTTGTATGTAGGGGCTAAGTTGTACCTGTACTGATATATCAGGATAACTATAATGATGGAAAAAGGATATGGATATTTAGAATATAGACTCAATTAAAAGCATAGTGTCTTGTTCGAGAGTCAAAAAATCCTTAATAACAGCACTAAGAGCATTTATTTTTTGTGACAACTTTATGTGCTCACAAATCAAGTGAGAGTTTACTGGGGAGTATTATGGTGGCTTATAACCACAAGATTAAATTACAAAAACGATGTCTGTTCTTCGTAAACAGAATGTTTTTCCAATTACGTCAATGAAGATTCAAGAGGTTTCAGCCACTAGACTTCCCATTAAGCAGTACCTCAGGTTTCAAAATGCACATACATTTCTTTTACTGAAATTTCTCTATATTTTCAACGAAACTTTCAACGTTCAAATCAGTATTCAACTTCAACCTCTAGAAAAAGAGAGGGTGGTACTAAGAAAATAATAATCCAAACTTAGATGTATATATCACAGGCTAGTTAGTATCACGGACAGCTAGATCAAAGCCATCATACTGCTATAGCTCACAAAGGAAGCAGGAAAGTCTAAAGAACTCCATGTCTCTTACTTACCGTATATAGTCACATTGCCTTTAGAATTAGGTCGTATCATATCCAAGTGATTTCCAATAGCCTCAGAATATGTCCAACCTAGAAAAAACAGTGATTGTAAAGATAAAGCCTATGATTCAGATATTGCGGAAATCTTTATCACCTGTAGGTCGAAAAGCCAAGACCGATTCGAATCGTTGATCATATGTCTTCACATGTTCCTTCAGATGCTACAAAAATTACCTTTCTTTATTAATAACAAATAATATTCATGAATGATACCGACAATTTGTAAGCAAGTATCAAACCTCATGCCTTATATAAGACATAGGTAACACATGAAGTAATGATTCAGAGCCATTGGAACACAGCTTCCCAGAAAGTTCAGGCCAACCAAAAGACTCCAGTATCCGCCTCCTTGAATAATTTGCGTGAATTTTAACCTATAAAGAAATTATCTAAAACTTACTTAAACAGCTTGAGAGAAATAAGTCATTTATTCTACATCTGGGCAATATTTTTGGCAGCTAGTTTGTCAATGATAATATCCTGCAAGCTGGTCAATAAAGAGAGAGTGCCTAACATTTTCAACAGGGTTGTTGTCAAGAATGTCGTCCCACATAATGGGAAACGTAAAGTGCTAGGCCAAAATCCATAACAATAGCAAACATATCATTATTATTTTTAACAACCATCCAATACCAACCATTCTTTGCCTTAGAAAACAAGCATCAAAAGAAAAAATATGAGTCCCTCTCTTTTGTAACTCTAGAGATTCATACCCCAAGGGCCTGGGAAAGAGCCACATAGACATGTTCTTTCCCTATGCTGTAAGCACCCACAACAATAAGAGTCTTTGGCTTCTTCTTCAAACATTCTTGAGAGATTTGTACAACAAAGTTCACGACGTCTTCTTTGGAAGGAAACCTGGAACAGTGAAGTACCTGATAAAAGGAACAGAAAATTCTGTTCAACCAAAAAAACAGCAGAAGCAAAATTTCTCTCAAACCTATATTTCGGGTTACAATATGTGGTATCCAGATAAAGCACATTAATCGGATGATCAAAAAGTGTGTGGAACTGCATAAGTTTAGAAGCCCTGAAATCCCCAGTATGTAGATAGCGCCGACCATCTGCCAGATGAAAATGTATCAGTGCAGCACCTGGGCAGTGATTAGCATCGAGCAGCATCACTTTCACTCCTTCGATAACATACTCCGTGTCAAGTTCTAAAGGACAGATATACCTGTAGATATGTGCCTGAGTCAGAGTTCAAGTAACAAGACATATTAGATAAATATCCCATTTGGAAAAACACTCACATTTGATTGACAGACAGGCATAGTTTCACCAAACGTGCAGTGAGTGGAGTGCAATAGATGGGGCCATGCGACCATTTCTTGGTCAAACCTCCATAATGGTCAGCATGAAAATGGCTAAGAAAATAGGCTGAGCACCCAGCAACACACCCATAACGAAAGGCGTCTACTGTGAATGGTGTACCTATAAACAACCCCCAAAAAAGTATGTGTTATCTGATGCTTGAGTTCATGAGCGTAGGTCTCAATTTGAATTTACAGGAAGGGTATCATATCCTGATTTCCCGGAATAAGGAAGACTTTAAAGGGTTCATTTTAGGTATAAAAGATTTACAAGGTTGAATTTACGTAACAGATTTGAAAGTCCACTTCAGACGTGAGATTCAATATATGAAAAGTGGAATATAGACAAGCATCATTTTTGCAAAACAAAAAAAGGAAATGCTTAAGATGTATAATAAAATATTACGTAGAGATTGATGAGAGACATGCAACAAGTTCTGTCGTCAATCCTTTCTGGATGGCAAATCAAATTTTTTGTGTTAGGAGAATATTCAGTGCTAGGAGTATATTTGTTAGGAACATATTCTATGTGCTAAGAATATTCTATAGGAGAATATTCTTGGAGACATTTATGTCTTTTCTCCTTTGAGCTCTCTAGGGTTTTGTCCTACCTAGACCTCTTGAATAGATCATGATCTTTCATCTTTTCATTACTTTCCACATGTTATCAGAGCAGCAGTCTCATACCGGTGTTCTAACCTAATCCTCCCACCATCACCAACCCCGCGCTGCCCCACCTCTTGTTGCCTTGTGCCGCTTCCCCACGCGGCCCCGCGTCGCCTTCAGCGGCCTTGCTCGGCCCCCTACACGCGGCCCCGCACCACCCATCCTCGTGGTCCCGTACTGCCCTAGTTGCCCCGCGCCACCCACCCTCGCGGCCTCGCAGCGACCTTTGCTGCCCTACTGACCCTGTGTCGCCTTCAGTGGTCTCACCCTTACGTGCCGCCACCATCAGCGACCCCACCCTCACGCGGCCCCGTGCCATCCATCGGGATGCACCGCCTGCCTAACTTCTGTTCAATGTACTGCTAGGTCTACATGATACTTAAGACTACAACTACTATCTACGTCACTTTTTCTTGACCTTTGCGACCACCATGGCATCTGTTGAATCCAAGCCCATGTACCCGACTTCCTCTGTGATGGTCCCGGATACTTCTATCAAACTCAAGGGTTCTGAGAACTATGTATTATGGTCTCGATCCTTCAAGGTTTTTATTGGTGGTCAACGAAAGAACTATGTCATTATTAAAGATCCTCCCAAGGAGACAGAAAAGGACTACGATACATGCTACGTCGAAAACTGCCAGGTGATTACTTGGATGACTAACAATGTCGATCCGAATATAGCCTCCAATCATCTCTACAAGGAAACTACAAAGGTAATGTGGGAGAGTCTTGAGAACATTTACTCCCACAAGACAATCAAGTCCAGACTCTCAGATATCTATACACAGATTTGGTCTGCAAATCAAGGAGATACATCCTTGATCGATTACTATCGACAGCTCACCGGCCTGTTTGAGGAGCTCCTTATCTTCCAACCTGCTTGTTGTGACAAACAGATAGGAGAACACGCAGAATGGCAAGTGTATCGTTTCTTATCATGGCTACATCCAAGGTACAAGACAGTAAAGGATGAATTTCTGACTGTTGCAGCTCTGCCCTCTCTTGAGACCATCTTTGGTCGACTACAAGAATAGAGTCTCCACCTCCTCTGTCTGCTGAGACTACATCACATTTTGCTAGAGGACGCTCGACCTACCAAGGAGGACGCGGTCGTGACTTTGACCGAGGAAGAGGCCGTGAGTCTGGACAGGGACGTGACTCAGGTCACGGTCGTGGGCATGATCCTACTACTGCCCGCTATCCATCATGCACTCATTGTTGACGCATGAATCATCCGTCAGAACGTTATTGGGCGAAGTTTGGCATGCCTCCCAATGCCAACAGCGCCTATGAGACTATCTCTTACGATGGAACCTATGATACTATGGACACCCCTCATGTTCAGTCTTCTAATGACAATCAGACATCCTTTATTGCTTCTGAGTATGCTTGCCTTCGACAACTGTTACAGAATTCTGTCAGTGATACTCATGCCTCTACTCCTGCTGCTAACCTGACCACTACATCAGGTACAATTGCCAGCTCTGTGCCTTTACATATGCTCCTGCATGGATAATCGACCCGGGTGCATCAACTCATCTGATAGGAGAAGGTAGTCTTCTCACCTCCTCACGACCGTCTTCCGTTGTGAAGACTATTCGGGTTGCTAATGGTACCCATTCTCCTCCTACTTATGTGGGCACCATGGAGTTTTCCTCCAAACTCCAGCTTACGGACGTTCATTGCGCTCCTAACTTTTCTCTTAGTCTATTATATGTTCACAAGATGTGCATTGAGCTTAACTGTGGAGTTATATTTGATGAGTTTTGCTATTATTTTCAAAACATCCGGACAAGGCAGATCTTTGGTGGGAGACATAAGAAGAACGGTCTTTATTATCTTGATATTCCTTCTGACTATGGTTTTGTTGACGCTTCGTCCATCTCTGTTGATCCTCTTCTCTAGCATCTTCGTCTCGTTCATCCGTCTACCAAAGCTCTCTCTTTAATGTTCCCTGAAATCCTTATGCTCAAGCCTTCTGAGTACGAGGCATGTCAATTCGGGAAACATCATCGAGCGTCATTCCCCGCTCGTACTGAGCCTCGTCGTGAAGTTCCTTTCTCCCTCGTCCATTGTGATATTTGGGGACCTCGTCCGGTCCGTACTCTGAGTGGGCATAGGTATTTTGTTGTTTTTGTTGATGATTATAGTAGGCCGTCATTGGTCTATCTTCTAAAAGAGCGTTCGGAGATTAATAAAATTGTCAAAACTTCTTTCATTATGTCAAGAATATCTTCTCCTCTAGTAAAAAAATTCCGCTCTGATAATGCCCTGGAATTTAGACAACATGACCTACCAGATTTCTTTGCCTCCCACTGTACTATACATCAAAGCTCTTGTTCATGTACGTCCCAACAAAATGGGATGGCAGAAAGAAAACTCAGACATCTCCTAAACATTACCCGTTCCTTACTCAGATGATGGTTCCCAAAACCTATTGGGGTGATGCTGTTCTAACCGTTTTTTCATCTTATCAACAGAATTCCATCTCCAAACTTAAATGGATCAACTCCCTTCTCTCTACTTTACCCAACTGAGTCACCCTTTCCTCTTTCGTTGAGAATCTTTGGATGTGTGTCCTTTGTTCGTAATTTTCACTCTACATACAAACTTTCTCCTCGTACGATCAAATGTGTCTTCCTCGATTACTCTCGTACTCAAAAATATTACATGTGTTATGATCTAACTGGACGTCGCTATTATACCTCTGCAGGTGTAACCTTTTTTTAGCAGACAAGCTTCTTCTCTCGATCTGTTAAAGATATCCCTCTGGATCTCCCACCTCCACCCATTGTCTATAAACGCAGACAAATACCTTCACCACCAGATGTTCCTTCGCATGTTTCTCTTTTTCGGGATGATATGCCTTCTACAAGTGTCCCCACCAATGTTGTCCCGGATGATCCCCAAGATCTTCCAATTGCTCTGTGCAAGACTAAGAGGCAATGTACTTCTCATCACATGTCTCATTTCACCTCTACTGCCGGTTTATCTTGCACTGACAGACGATATGCAGATGCTCTCATAACTATTTCTATTCTGAGAGACCACTATAGTGCTTTGCAGGATTTAGGATGGCGAAAAGCCATGGATGAAGAAACGGATGCTTTTATTGCCAAAGTTACATGGGATCTAGTGCAATGTCCTAAAGGGACTAGACCTGTGGGATGTAAATGGGTCTTCACGACCAAACAATCACCAGATGGGTCGATTGACAGATTGAAAATTCGTCTTGTGGCAAAGGGCTTCACACAGACATATGGAGTGGATTACTTTGAGATATTCTCATCGGTTGCGCATATGGGATCAATAAGGACTATTCTTTCTGTGGCAACTAATAAAGAATGCCATATCTTTCAGTTAGATGTGAAAAATGTGTTCCTATATGGAGATCTTGATGAGGAAGTGTACATGATGCAACCTCCAGATTATGAAGTCGAGGGGGAGTATATATGTCGACTTCACAAAGCAATATATAGCACAAAGCAGAGTCCAAGGGCATGGTCAGACAGACTTACTGCAGAAATCAGCACTCTTGGTTTTCAGAGAACAACCTCTGGTTACTCTATGTTTGTCAAAAGACAAACAACTAGCACTGTGATTCTTGCAGTCTATGTGGATGATATGATTATCACAAGTGATGATGATAAAGGAATACTAAAAACTAAGGTCCTCCTCCACAAGGTATTTGTTACCAAGGATCTTAGTCCACTGCGATATTTCTTGGGCATAGAAGTACTACGCACTACAAAGGGTCTTCATCTCTCACAGAGGAAATACAGTCCGGACATTCTTATGGAAGTCGGATTACTTGCATGCAAGCCTGCTGGCATTCTTGCATATCCTAAGAAACAATTCACATCCTCTGATCCAATCATCGAAGATGTTACTCGATATAGAAGCCTGGTTGGCAAACTTATTTACCTTACTATCACCAAACCAGATATTTGTTATGCAATCAGCAGAGCTACTCAACACATGGAGCAACCACGATACAGTCATTGGCGGGATGTTCTTTAGATTCTACGATACGTGAAGAAATCACCAGGGTTTGGCCTCTTCTATGGGGCAAATGGGCACACTGACGTTATTGCATATGCTGATGCTGACCATGCAAGCTCACCAGAGGATTGATGCTCCACCACAGGTTATACTATGATGGTTTGAGGAAATCTTGTTACTTAGAGAAGCAAGAAGCAACTGTTGTATCTAGATCTAATGCAGAAGCAGAGTATAGGGCAATCGCTCAAGCCACTTGCGAGATCACGTGGCTATTAACTTTTATGCAAGAACTTGGTGTTGTTGTCACTATTCCTATTCAACTATACCGTGACAACAAATCTACTACATATATTGTCACGAATCTAGTGTTCCATGAACGAACCAAGCATATAGAGGTTGACTGCTATTTTCTTCGTGATGTTGTTAGGATTGGAAAAAATACTACTCCTCACATCAACACTAACCTTCAGCTTACAGATTTCACAAAGACACTATCAAAGAGGCGACTTTCCTGGATTGTTTCCAAGTTGGGCATGACTGATAAATATGCTCCAACTTGAGGGGGGTGTTAGGAGAATATTCTATACTAGGAGTATGTTTGTTAGGAGAATATTATATGTGCTAGGAATATTCTATAGGAGAATATTCTATGCGTTTAGAATGTTCTATGGGAGAATATTCTTAGGGGTGTTTATGTATTTTCTCCTTTAAGCTCTCTAGAGTTTTATCCTATATAAGGACCCCTAGACCTCTTGAATAGGCCATGCTCTTTCATCTTTTCATTATTTTTCACACTTCGAAACATAACATCCATAGACCTGGGAACCATAACATCACTATGCATAATTTTTGGATCCTCTTGAGGAGCTTTACCGCTTCAGTTGCCAAGAACCCAAAGGTATCAAAATCAAAAAGAATGAATAGATGTTGAATGTCAATACAAGCATTCTCATGCTTAGCAACTTTAGCTAAGGCAGCATTCTATGCAGTGTGTCTCGCAATAAAACCACTCCTTATCGAACCCACCAATAGAGAAACTTCAGTCAAATCAACACATGCATGTTTCCCTCGATCCCATCCAAATATTAAAACATATGTTGGTTTGAGTGTCGATCTCCCCTCTTGTGGATCATTCAGAAAATTCACAGGTGCTTCTTTCTTTAAACCAACCCCAGCATATCTGAGAACATCATAAAGGACATCCTTGATAAAAGCATGGCTATATTTAAAACCTAGGAGTTCACGACAATGAACTGCATGCTTCCCAAAAGCGTCTAGGCGAGATTTGTGGCATAGTGGACAAGCCTTATCTATTGGCAATAGAGAAATCAATAAGGCGATACTTGAGAATAGTACGATATCAATTGGTGACATGCATTCCAATGCACTCAATAGGAATGACAAGAAGAAAATCTTGAGCACGGTCATCTTGTAAACAACGGAAAATTATTTTTTGTCTAGCAGTCATGTCAAGCTCAACTTCCATTTCTTTAAAGATTTTGCTATAAAAGGAATTCGCCAAATCATTCTGGGCTTTAGGGGGAAGGTATCCTTGTTAGCAAAACACGTAAGATCGAGAGATGGAAGTGTGACATGTAGGTCCAAAACATTTAGAAAATCAGAATCCATACCATCTATATCACTATCTCGTAAAATATGATCTTGGAGTACCCAAGATTGAGCTCTACAGGCCACAAAAGCATATGAAGAAACCTCAATAGCTGAGTGCAGAACTAAGCCACCGAGTCTGATGGGTAGTATCGTAACCCGCCGTTGAAGATCATCAGAGAAAGGGCCTCCACAAACTACAATATCCTCAATAGCTCCGTGTAGTCCTTTGTCAAACCACATAGAAGCTCGTTCCATGTATACAGGTTGACATATCCTTAAGCCAAACATGAGCTTGACAGTACCCATATAAGATCATAATAAAAGAAGCTCACTTTGTGGATCATCCAACTGAGGAAGTAAATGCATTAACTCAACAGCTTTGGTGTCTCTCATCATAGCCAGATGTTCAGAAAAGTCTTTGTCACTACTCACTGCTCCTCCAAGTAACCTTACACCTAGCACAAGCTTCCTAATATCCACGAGAAACAACCCTTTGTGGATCTTCTGACCATCACATGAAGGTCAGAAAAGCATTATTTTTTTGATATTCAGAATAAGTCCCATCTCTGGACCCATGCGTTGTATAATGTCAAATGTCTTGGCCACCTCCAATGTGTCTCCAATAATAGTCTCATCACCAGGCATGGAGGAGTTTACAATTGTCTCTGATCTCATGAATCGTGGGTGCAATACCAGAGAAAAAAGAAGTGGATCTAAAGGAGCACCTTGTTGCACTTAGGTGGTTGACCGTATATGATTGTCTCCAATATACAATCTTGCAGCTTGAGCATATATAAATGCCACTCATGAAGAAATAGATGGACATCTCCTCCTAACTTCACAGAGAATCAAAGATCTATCTATTATGTTGAAACAACAACAACAAAGCCTTTTAACGCATTAAGTAGGGTCGGCTACATAGATTCTTTGCCTCCATTCAGGTCTATCTTGGGTCATTCTCGAGCTTAGATCTAAAAAACTAAGATCCCTTTATATAGTCTCATTCCAACACTCCTTGGACCTTCCACATCCTCTCTTAGATAGCTTAACATCCCAAAACTCTCATCTCCTAACCAGTGCATCAGCCGATCTCCTATTCAAATGGCCAAACCACCTTAAGCGATTTTTTCGCATCTTATCATCGATCGAAGCTATACCAACTTTCATTCTGATTGCATCATTCTGAATCTGATCTTTAAGTGTGTGTGTGTGTGTATGTGTGTGTGTGTCCACACATCCACCTTAGCATTTGCATTTCTGCTATTGTTATTCTCTACATATGTCTATGGTTCACATGCCAATATTCAGATCCATAGAGCATAACAGGGTCCCACTGCTGCTTTGTAGAACTTTCCTTTGATTTCAAATGAATTTTCTTATCATAGAGAACAACAGAGGCTCCTCTCCACTTTAGTCAACCTGCATTTATTCTATTAGTAATATCTCCATCAATTTCTCCATCATGTTGCAAAATAAATCCCATGTATCTAAAATAAACTCCCTTCTGAATGTTACCATCACCAATCTTCACCTTGATTCCTCCATCATTGCTTCCATCAAAAGTGCACTCCATATATTCAGTCTTAACCCTATTTATACGAAATCATATAGTCTCCAATGCATGTCTCCAGACCTCAAGCTTCTCATTCACACCCTTTCTAGTTTCATCAATCAACACAATATCATCAGCAAATAGCATAGACCAAGGTATCTCATTCTGAATGTGACTTGTCATTTCGTCCATAATCAAAGTAAAAAGAAATGGACTCAAAGTTGAACTTTGATGTAAACCAATGTTGATGTTAAAATAGTTAGTCTTCCCAGACTGGATCCTTGCACAAGATAAAGACCTATCATACATATCCTTTATGAGGTTAATACTTGTCTCTTCTCCAAACTCTTCACAATATCTCACGTGATACAGAATCGTCAGCTTTCTCCAAATCAGTAAAAATAATTTGGAGGTTTTCCTTTTAGCTCAATAAATCTCCATTGTTCTCAGCAAATGGATGGCTTAAATGGTTGAGTGACCTGGCATGAACCTGAATTGATTTTCTTTTACTTTGGAAACGTGCTTCAACCTTCTTTCGATCACACGTTCCCAAATTTTCGTAGTGTGACTTGTCAGCTTGATACATCTGTGATTTGAAAATTTTTGGATGTCCCTTTTGTTCTTATAAAGAGGCACACGATACTTCTCAAATCTTCAGGCATTTTCTTGCTTCACCAAATAACATTGAATAAATCAGTAAGTCAAGTCAAATCACGCTCATCTAAAACTCTCCATACTTCTATAGGAATGTCATCTGGTCCTATACCTTTCCTGTGTCTCATAACCTTCAAAGCCTCATCTATTTCCATTCTTTGTATTTGTCTATAGCTTGCATGATTCAAGTAACTTTCACTACTAACTAGATCACTGATGCAGCGTGAAATGGAAATATAGGGCTGCATTTATTTAATTTTTATCCGTTGATTTTATTTACGTTTATTTTGATTCGTCGTATTTTTAATTAAATAAAAGAGATCGCTTGTGATCTCAATTAGTTAGAGATTTGAATTTCAAATTAGTCGGTTAGTCGGTTAGAGTCAAATTAGGATAATTACTTTGAATTTGAATTTGATTTCTATTTTTGTAATCTCATCCCTCTTATATAAAGGGATGATGGGCTATTGTTATAATAAGTTCAGTGATATGAAAAATTGAGATTTTATTCTCTATCTCTCTCTCTCCTCTCTCTCTCCCCTCACGTGGTCTTCACGTTTCTTTTCTCCAACCCCTCGTGTTCCTGACGAGCTTCTCCTCTCAACCCCTCCAATTTATTCCTCTCTCGTCTCTCTCCTCCCCTACGCGATCTCCGCGATTCTCTTCTCCAAAATCCCTCGTTTTTCCGACGAGCTTCTCTCCTCAACCCTTCCATTTCTTCCCCACCAAATATCTCCACCATCAAATAAGTTATTTTCCCGCCATCGCCAAATTTCATTTTGCATCATTTGGTATCAGAGCATGGCCTACAGATCGTCCTCACGATCTGACGATCCGTCCAGACATTCGCGCCGATCCCAGTTCTTCCATGGGATGATTGGGAACGCTAATTCGGATTTATCCACCTCCAAGCCTGTATATCCAACAATTCGTCGGGAGACGAATTTTTTCAAGCGGAGGAGAGTTGATGCAGCGTGAAATGGAAATATAGGGCTGCATTTATTTAATTTTTATCCGTTGATTTTATTTACGTTTATTTTGAGTCGTCGTATTTTTAATTAAATAAAAGAGATCGCTTGTGATCTCAATTAGTTAGAGATTTGAATTTCAAATTAGTCGGTTAGTCGGTTAGAGTCAAATTAGGATAATTACTTTGAATTTGAATTTGATTTCTATTTTTGTAATCTCATCCCTCTTATATAAAGGGATGATGGGCTATTGTTATAATAAGTTCAGTGATATGAAAAATTGAGATTTTATTCTCTATCTCTCTCTCCCCTCTCTCTCTCCCCTCACGTGGTCTTCACGTTTCTTTTCTCCAACCCCTCGTGTTCCTGACGAGCTTCTCCTCTCAACCCCTCCAATTTATTCCTCTCTCGTCTCTCTCCTCCCCTACGCGATCTCCGCGATTCTCTTCTCCAAAATCCCTCGTTTTTCCGACGAGTTTCTCTCCTCAACCCTTCCATTTCTTCCCCACCAAATATCTCCACCATCAAATAAGTTATTTTCCCGCCATCGCCAAATTTCATTTTGCATCAATCACCCAAAGTGATCTCTCTATTTACTTCCTCAACGAAAAGCTTATGGAAATATTATTTCCATCTAGTCTCTATATCCTTCTGGGTAACAAGCACGCGATCTTCCTCATCCTTAATGCATCTCACTTGAGAAAGGACTTTGGTCTTTCCTTTTTTGCTTTGGCCAACCTGAATATATCCTTCTGGTCTTCCTTAGAGTCAAGATTTTTGTATAAAACTTCATAAGCTTTTGACTTGGCTTCGCTTACAGCCTTCTTTGCTTACTTCTTCGCTAGTTTGTAGTTTGTGACAGTTCCCTCTATTCTCTCTTTAGACATAGCTTTAAAGCATTCTCTTTTGATTTTGAGCTTCTCTTACACCCCTCCACTCCACCACCAAACCTCTTTTTGCCCTGAAGTTCCTCCCTTTGACTCGCCTAGCATCTCTTTGGCTATCCTTTGGATACAAGATGCTACCGTCTCCCACATCTCCTTTGCACTTCCGTTATAATCCCCAGATAAGTCTTCTAAAACCTTCTCTCTAAAACTCGATTGCTTCAGTTGAAGATTCCACCATCTAGTTCTAGCCATCTTGGAAACCTTCCTTTTCTTTACCAACCCTTTTATTTGTACATCCATGACTAACAAGCGATGTTGGGTTGTCAAACTCTCTCCTGAGATCTATCATGTTGAAAGCATTAGAGAAATCTATTGTAAGCATAAAGAGATACACGTCATCGAGAAGCTTGTTCGAAAGCCAGTTGGTGTTGTGTAAGATGGCTTCCACTCCTTCATATACACCAACCTCAAATTAAAAGTCATTGAGATACTTAGACATTTCTTTGCCTACCCCTGTCAAAGCAACTTTGGATACAAGACACCTCCAGATAGTGCCTACAACAATAGGGTGTAAGTCGTTATCAGGTTTGAGTAGTGGAGTAAGGGGTGCAGAGGTTACAAACTCAGCCAAACTCAAGGGGCATCTCCCATCTAAACATAAATTAACTACCATGGAGATAGTATGTAGGAGATCAGTGGTAACCGCTAACCCCTCCCCACAAAGGGTATATAAATGTGTTGAACTCTCAGATCATCTTTGTCACAAGATGTCCCTTTAGGAAAATATTTGACAGCCTGTAAAATAGCATATGCATCAGTTATAAGAGGAGTCTCTAAAACCAAGATATCTGATATGGAAGGAGGCGGCTTATAAGGATGCTTGGCCTCTAAGGCCTTCATTATGTCTTAATTGTAAGGAGCCAATCCTGAAAAGCACAAAACCTTTATGATTGTTGTAAAGTGTCCATCTGACACTTTGCGAAGACATTGTCTGATGTTGGGGCTTTGATGTTTATTCTCCTCCAAGGGGTTGTTCTGACTAAGACATGACGTTCCAGGTATATCATGCTACAAAATATCGCCGACCCACTTGGTGAAACCGTCTATACTGCCCCACGTAGTGAGTGAGTTCAGAATAATTCCTTGTTGCAAGGACTTCTTATCGGCAAATCTTCTATCCCGTTTGTTCATAGGCCTAAAAACCTGTAGGGTGAAACAGAAAGAAGTAGCAATCTCACCCAAGCATGTATGAATCCCGGCCCGACAATAACTTGATATAGAGTTGTTTTCAAATCATGGGAGAAAGCAAGACAACAACTGGGAGGAATGCTCGTAACTGTGGTGACCGGATCTTTGAAAATACGATCGAAGAGCGTAGCATCAACAACCAACCCATCTGTGATATCAGGTACAACAGGTAGGATGGGTCTCAAGATGTCGATAATGTGCCCTTGAACCAACCCCACGTCATTTGTAACTCGAACAAGGCTATTGTCATGATGGCAAGCATGACTCACAGCTTGTATCTTCATGCACCTCCGACACATCCACTGATCAAGAGCCCTCAAGGTCCCTTCTAAGACAAGATATAGATCAAGATCAATCCCAATAGCATCCCACAAAGCACTAGCACACTCATCGCTGGAAAGATGTACCCTCTTGATATGAGAGATTAATCGTGTATCTTTGCTCCATTTCCTACCATCCGAGCAACAGTGGAAGTTCCAAAATGGACACAACAATCCACATGAATGATGCGAGACACATAAAGTCTCTGCAAAATAAGATTGCGAGAGCTCACGATGTGTTTAAGGTGTGATGGCACAAACTATAGGAGGAGTCTCTCCTTCTTTCAAGTCAGACATAGTGGAGGTCATCTCGATAGAAGGGGGTCATCGCCGAGCAAATGCCGCTACACCACATCAGGACGCGAAAGAACCTCTCCGAGGGTGAAAATCCAAAGCTCTGCCACGCGGTGGTGGAGAAGTTGTTGTGGTCAGGGCACGGGAAGGAGGTTGCTAGATGCGGGGGGTCGTTGATCGCAGGCAGCTGGGGATGGGTTGTTGGTTGGTCGTTGTTCGAGACGGGGTTGTTTCACAGGCGATCGGTACGAGGTCGTTCGTTGGCCGCGAGGGGAAGGGATAGACCTCAGGCGGAAGGGGGAGGATGCAGGAAAGGAGATGGTACAGGGAAGGGGGAGGCACTGTGCGACGGAGGACGTGAGGGCGGAAGGTGGAGGCACTGTGCGACGGAGGACGTGAGGGCGGTGGGCTGCTAGAGGCGGGGGGCGTTGGGTTGGGCAATGGGCGGGCAGGCGTTGAATATTAATAGAATCCACATTTTCAAATTGTCATGACAAGTACAGGATACGGTATTGTTCTGTAAATCTTTTCAGGGATAACACTTACCTCCAAATAGACCAGGTGAGAATCGGCTTTTAAGAAGCGCTTAGGGCACCAAAAAGGTCCACAATCACAAACAGATATTGGATATTCATACTCCCGAAGAATACTTCTCAGCAATTCTCATAAGCCTTATTAAACAAACTTCACTAGGATTTTTTTTTGAAGAGACAAATTAATTGTTAAATAGGATGGACACATACTACTAAGATAAATGTAAGCCCATAATCCACTAATAGAAAGTAAATTGTGTTGTTAACATGATCAACATGATATGCAATGTATAATATTTTTTAGGTTCCATACGAAGCAATATAAATGCATTACATATTAACAGCAGAACAATCATGCATTTGTGATTCGTATTCCAATTACAAAATGCAAAAAGGAACCGATTCAATATGCAATACAACATACTAGGGCAAGATCAGATAAAGGTAAAACAACAAACCATATATGGCAAACAAAATGGTAAACAGACTAGTTTAGAGATCACCGAAGCTCCATGTAATGGACTATCCTTAGGGAAGTGTTGAGAATTATTTTGTATTTTTATATTATGTCTATCTTATATAATTTGCCCTCTCGAGTTTCTCATCTATATATAAAAGAGCCTTACGCCCCCTGAATAAATAAATTCACCCATTTCTTTCCATGAATCATATACCTTAATGGATGATTAATGATCATGTGCCCTTCCATGTCTTATTTCCCTAAAGAATTAGTTTAGAGGAGCTGCCTTTATTCACAATATACCTCTAAAGTTGGACAAATTATCACCAAAAGCGACCAAATGTATATTCGTTGGATGTTCCATGGCTCAAAAAGGATATCGGTGTTATGATCCTATCCGTATAAGGTATTATATGAGTGTTGATGTCACCTTTTTTTAGCCCATTGGTGACTTCATGCCCATGGGATCCAGGATGTTGAGTTTATACTCGTTTAAGAAATGTGTATTCTTACCTCCTCCTCATGTTTGAATCATGTGCCTTCGGAGCATGCAAACACAGTCTCGATGATCGATAAGGTCTATACTAGGAGGCCTATCTCAATTGAGATGGACCCTCCTGCTTCAACACTAATCTAATGTAGTCGTAAGTACTGAAAACTTAATTTGTCGATGGCACCAGTAGTGAACTCCCTTTGTAGGTTGTGCCCCTCAACACAAGGAACCCATAATTGAGGCATGAAAGGCCTTATCGATATCAATGTCGTTTCGATATCATGTTGATATGATATTTTGACGATATATCGGCAATATATCACCAAAATATCACCCATATCGACGCTCTTTTGAGAAGGAAATGCCTGAAAAGGAGGATATATCGGCATATCGATACCGACATCGGTCCTGTCTCGATCATGGAAGAACATATCGATATCGGTATCGATATCGGTACCATGTCGATACCGATATATCGTCGATATATCGACGCCATATCGCCGACATCGGGATTCAGCTCGCCTTTTTGCGCGTCGATACCAGATATCGGACATATCGGCGATATATCGGTGACCTGTCGATACCGATGTATCGCTGATATATCGGGATACGGCCTTCCATGGTCTCGATATCGATATATCGACGATATATCGCCAATATATCGTGATATTTCCTTCCATGAATTGAGGATGATATACATATAGACATGAGAAAAAGAAAACGTAAATGCTCATCTATTTATGCAAACAATAGCTACTTCCCTCATGATCATTTTATATCAATAGTACAAACAATTCATCCAGGCTCTATCTGTTGTAGATGCTGGAGTATATGCGTCACTTGTGTAGATGGGTAATTTGGGATGTGGAGACTAAGGTGTCGTTCGGCTCCAAGGTTACCCCATATCTTCTCACTCCTACGTGGTCCCCACTTTTTATCTTTTTAAAAAAATAAATAAATCAATTCTCCATCATCACTTCCATCGAAAAATAATATATTATACCATCATATCATATAAAAATTATAAACTACTCCACTTCTACTTACTTTTTCAAACTCTAATACAATCACATCACAATAACTACTCACTTTTTCAAACTCCAATACAATCATATCACAATAAACCCACTTCTAACCCACCCCCAGTTTAACCCTCTATCCAAACACCAAAACTAAAAAATGGGTTACCTGCTACCAGGTTAACCCACCTAAACCCACTATCCAAACACACCCTAAGTGGAGGCAATATAAGAAGCCCCACGCCTATTATAGCAGATGAGAAAATTGACCCGGGGAGTCCGAAGTTCATCCTCGGATGGTTCTTCCAATATCTCTTTCTTCTGGGATTGTCAAAAAAGAACTGAATGCAACATACGACCCTTTAAGACCTCCCGTGGTTTCATCCCGCTCCTTAGGGAGTAGGGTACCACATAAAAATCCTAGTGTTCATGTTCTTATTTCTTTTTCTCTGATTATTCTTTCGCATTTCATATTTCTAACAAGGTACAAGAGCATGTGTTAGTTTTCTAGCATGGTATCAGAGCCTATATTAATTTTCTAACATGCTATCAGAGCGGGTTTAATTCTCGAGGATTTTATTGTGTTCATAATTTGTTTGAGAATCGAGATTTAGTTCTAGGATTTTTGTTGAAACTCTAATTTTCAACCGTCTCAAGTTTCCGGGAAATCGATTCATGCAGATTTATTACTATTTGATTCAAGTTCATAAGCCTCGCTCCAGCAGGCATCTCCAACAGGCATCGATCAATTTGGGTTCACAATTGTTCTCCAAGTTCTGAAGATTTGGTCGTCTCTGCTTCCCTCGATGATGGTGCATCCTCCTCTCCAAGCTGCAATTTCGGAAACAAAAAAAAGATGAGGCACCAGACCTCTCTTTCTCTCCCAACGGCATTCACCGTCTAAAGGAGTAGCAGAAACGACGATGGGACCTCCAGCTTCCAATATGGCAACAGTGCCACGACCTCCAGCCATGAGCCACCCAGGTGGCGCTGCACCCAAGCACAATGCGATGCTCGCACATGCAAGCTCGGTAACTCCACTAGGGGGCGGCGCAACTCCAGCGGCAACAAGCTCCCCCAGGCAGAGCCATGATCCACGTCCAGGCGCAGCCACCCTTCTCGAAGACCTCGTTCAGCCCCATCACAACGTCGTGCGCATCTCCAGGCACCTCGCCGCCTCCATATTCATTGATGCTCGCATCAGGGGGAGGCCCATTCATCTCCAGGCTACAGGAATCATAGTTCCATTTAGAAGCACACTCATGTCGAGTTAAATGCCAGTCCTCTGAGATCATAACAACAAAATCGGACCTTTCTGATTCATATGAAACTGTTTCTCACACTTAATCAGTGGAATTCTGACTCATCGGAGAAACAACTACATCTGGCAATTTGGAACATCGTCAGCAAGCCAAAGCACGGAAAATTTGAGAAAGTAACTGATCGGCATTGTTGAAAGTACGTCACCATTTTTGTTTTGTTTCATTAATTCTGCAAGATTACGATTACAATAACCAAAACTCGCCATAAAATTTCTCATAAACCGGGCCTTACTCCCGGTTCTGATATCAATAAATACCCCTCCTCAGGTCGGCATGCCATAAAACCTTCGAAATTCTCAATGGCTGCCATTGAACCGAACATTAGCAATGGACAAAACATTTCTCTCTGGTTACAAAATTAAACAGTACTCTTCTTCCTCTGCGGACCCATCTTGATATTGAGTTAGCTATAATTACAAAAGAAAGCGATGGTGGCACAGAACAAAAACTGCTAGGTTCAACCAACTAGAACAAGCAGAAAGCAAAAACGAAAATCTTAATCGAAAATAGGACTTCTGATTTAAGAAAGTGAAAAGCAAACTCCAAATTATATATTTCTTCCGTTATAACACTCGCTAGTTAAACTAGAAAAAAAGTCGCATCACCTGCAATCTTCTTATAGAAGGGGCACGCCCGACCTCCATCCAACTGCCCATCGTCCCCGCTGGGCATCGAACCGCCACCCGCCCTTCTCCTCTTCGGTGCAAACCGCTGCTGGACGACATGCGATTCCGGTTGGGGCACCTGTGCGGGCTTGCTGATACCCCACATCTGGAAGAGGCTCCTCTGAACGAGATCCTTGCCGGTTCCCCCATCCTTCTCCAGGAGGCGCGACCAGTCCGATCCCGCGCTGTAGAACTCCAAGGCGAAGTCGCTCTCGGGATAGGGAAAGCCGTTCTCGTCGAGGCGCGTATGGTCGTCGGAGATGGTATCCTCGACCTCCGCGTCGCCGGAGGAAGCCATGGGGGTCGAATGGAACAAGAGACGAGAGTGAGGGAAATGGACCAAATTGTGGCGGTAAGGAGAAGCGGCGCCCTGATGGGGAAATTGCATAGTTACGACCAAACTTCTGCATAGCGCCGAGAAACATGACTTCAGTCGAACGCAAGGACCGGAAAGGATATCTTTTGAACCTCGGGCGTCTTGATATGATTAACCATTAATATCACAAGATTATTTATATCCATTAACCTTTTTCACCTGGAAGGTTGACCTGATGAACATATACGTTTATGTTTTTTTCCTAAGATCATGCTCAAGATTAGTGTTACTGTGCATTATAATCTCAACTATATTTTGAGATATCACCAAGATTTCTACCTTTGCAGGAAACCGGATACAGCTGTTATAGAACCACAGCCACACAGACCAAATCCGTAGGTATTTTGAGAAATGGGTACCAAGAAACGACCGTACCGGTGAACGTGAATCAGAGGTAAACTCTTCTGCAGCATATACGCAACCACAAAACCAATCGCATAAATATTAAAAAACCCATAAACAGCTCTGAACTATGACCATCTGATTAACATTAACGCCATCATCAAACTTGCATCACTAACAACCACACGGGGTAGAATAATCACAAGCCAATATGCAATCCAAAAACAAGAAACCGATCTAAGCCTTCTTGGGCGACTTGGCAGCTTTCTTGGGTTTGCTCTCCTTTTTGGCCTCCTCGTCCCCGGCCTTGCTCTTCTTGGGGAGCAACACCTGGTTGATGTTGGGCAGGACCCCACCGTGCGCGATCGTCACACCGGCAAGCAGCTTCCCAAGCTCCTCGTCGTTCCTAACGGCAAGGAGAAGATGCCGCGGTATGATCCTCGTTTTCTTGTTGTCCCTGGCGGCATTGCCCGCGAGCTCAAGGACCTCAGCGGCAAGATACTCGAGGACGGCAGCGAGGTAGATTGGGGCGCCCGTGCCGACGCGCTGCGAATAGCGGCCCTTCTTGAGAAAGCGGGCAACTCTACCGACTGGGAACTGGAGGCCGGCTTTGACGGACTTGGTGACAGCCTTCTTCCTCGCCGCACCCTTGCGACCGGCGGCGCCCTTGGAGGTCTTGGAGGCTTCCATGGCTGGCGTTGTTAGGATGATTTTGGTGAGAGAGTGGAGAGAGAGGAGGGGGTTTGGGTTTTTGAATGGGAGGGAGGGGAAGCGCGCGATGTTATTTATGGGGAGAGGTCGATCCGTGGGAGAGGGGGTGTCTGACGGGTAGGATTGTGGGGGATGAGATTGGACGGTTTAGATGTGGGTTGTGCTGGTGGGATCCGCCTGGGAATTATTATATCAATACTTTATAAGTAGAAATGCTCACACTTGTTATCAATATGAAGATTTTCAATAACACGTGTACTCTAATTGTTTAGCAAATTACAAGACAGACCCTTCAAAACATCTTCGTTAGAATTGAATTGAACTGCTGAAATGGTCAAGGATAAATATGATAAAATAAATTATAAATCAGTCCTCAAATTATGTAATACTTTTTTTTGTCTTTTCCTCTGCTTCATGTATTTTTCCTCCAACACCCCCTCCTCTTGATGTCTCTAGCTAATGCTTGACCTCTCCCCTGTAGACAAGCATATGGCACTCTTTATTTTTACCTTTGATAAATTTCTTTTTTTATACCATACCTTCTCAATAGGAAGGAATTTCATACTAATGGAAGTTACTTGATGGGAGACGGGCAACAAGCTGTGCCGTCAATCCCTTTTGAATGGCAAATCCAATCCTTTGAAATACAACATTAATAGACTTAGGAACCATAACATTGCTATGCATGATTTTTTAAATCCTCTTAAGAAGCTCCACTGCTTCACTTGCCAAGAACGCAAATGTATCAAAACCAAAGGGGATGAATACATGTTGATTATCAATGCAGGCCTTCTCATGCTTAGCCACTTTAGATAAGGCAGCTTTTTGTGTAGTGCATATTACAATGCAGGCCTTCGATAATAACATATTATGAGGACGTTCAATTCGGAAATAAGTAGAAATAAAGATAGAGGATATGGAGAATAAGGGTATATTCTCTGTTCGGTTAGAAAAATAGAGACAAGGAGAATAAGTTGGATTAAAGATAAGAATAAGGTCAAAGAATAGGATGTAAATGGAAATAATTGTACTTTTGAAAACCGCATTGGACGGGGAATTGACCCATTATTCTCCAAATGAACATGGCCTAATAGATGCCTATCTTATTTGTATGTTGCTATATGTTAGACATTTACTTCCCTCTAGGAAAATCAATAACTAATGTGGGTGGAGTTGATTATCTGGTCGGGCTGGACATCAGCTCAAACTCGAGCCCATTTATTTTTTCGAGTTTCGGGTCGTAATGCGGCCTGAAAAAATTTGGATGGGCAAGCCCGAACCCAAACCCGGCACGAAGTTAAACGGTCCGGTTTTCGGCTCGGCCGGACCAGTAACTTTTTCCCTTTAAAACATTTTTTTTTTAAATGCTTAATTCAACGGGTGATATCGAAATGTCTTTTTAAAAAACTTTTAAATTTTTAAAAAACTTGTGATAAATCTAAAGATTTTGACATCCCCGTGACATTTTGATAAAAAAAACTTTGAAATGTTTGTTTTTTTCTCTTCAAAAAACTTTTGTTTTTTTCATATACATGTTATTTGTTTTCAAAACTTTGAAATGCTGGTGCATGTTGGTATCGTTGAAGAGTGGAGATAGGGTTTGAAGGGGATTGGGTTGGGGTAAGCCATGAGAGATTAGGGTTAAAGTGATATTATATATATTATAGGATTGAGATCGGGCTTCGGGACAGGTTTTGGGGCCGGGTTGCGAATCGGGCTCTATTCAGCCCAAACCTGGCCCGTTTTAGAAACGGGTTCTTTTTTGGGTTCGAGCTCGACCCAAATTTAAATGGGTTCGGGTTTGGATCAGGCTTAACAGGCCGGGTGGAGCTAGCTTGTCCAATGCTCAACCCTAATTGTGGGTGTCAGTGAGGTAAGATGGATGGTCTCCTCCACCCATTGACGGAGATAACAAAAAAGTTCACTCTTGATAAGCAATTGTGCATGTAGATCCGAGCATTTATGTCATGTAATGGATGTATGATCTAGGGGTGTTAGATGGGTCCCCATTCAATCACGACCCATCCCGATCCGTCATTATTATGTCAACGGGTTGACCTAATCCATTTCTATGGGTAATCGATTTTAACGAGTACTTGAATTATTTGAATGAGTAATGGATATCCATGGATATCCGCAGGTCACTACGATAAACATACACGTTAAATAAACCATTACAGAGATTACTAAAAAATTTTAAAACCATATGTAAAACTGAAATCTTATGTCATTTATTCTTTCTTCAAACATCATATACTATTTACAATCTTATAGTCCATTCAAACTGACTATAACATAGCAGTTTTTTTGTATATATATCAAAAACTGTATGAATATATCAAATGATAGCAAAAAGGGAAGCTACACAGAGGATGCAGCCAACTAGCTACATACGGCTATTTTTCTCATTGATTTTTGATTTTTTTTGAAAAAAAAATATGGGGGATTTTCTTAGTTTATTGTGTGTGGAATATGCATTTAAAATTTCATGCAAAACAAACACTTCTAGCATGCCCATCTAGATATGGTCAATTTCAATAATTTTGAAACCGTTAAAATATGATAGCTTTGATGGAGATGATAGAAATGTCGAATTTAGTTGAAATTTGTATTATATAATGGTGATATATAGTGATTTAAATTACCCTAGGTTTCATTTCAAAAACACAAACAATCCCGGGTACAGCTTCCCCAGCCCCCAAATGATATATACGGGAAAGTGAATCACGCCTATCTCATTGTAAAAAAATGTATAATTAGTTATTGTATTTTGTAATTGTATCCTTTTTTAACTATGAAACATAAATCAAAATTGAAGGATTTTTAATTTGATCTTAGTTTATAGCACAATCAGAACAGAAGTTTGAACATCCTATGAATGAAGGTAATGTAACAAACTTTATCCTGACAATAGTTTAAAATCATATCATATCTTTATGAATTCTGTACAGACAAAAACCTTCGGCCATAACATAATTTTAAAGTACCGCATTAAATTAAATTGGATACTTTTTTTGGAACTATATATTTTCCAATTCTTTCATATATGTTATGTACTTATTATTTGAGAAACACCATTTACATAGATACTAATAATGTGATATGACATCACTGTAATTTGTAATAGATTTCCAAACCAAAAAAAGAAAGGAGTATACCAAGTTACCCTAAATAACCCGATTACCAAACAATGTCGAAAAAAAGCAAGTTAGCAATCCTTAACATCAATTACTATTTTAAAAACTATTTTATTTTTTTCTCACCACTTGTTCATATCCCCATACTCGCTTCTTATATTTAACTAGTACATACCCGTGCGTTGCACGGGTGGAATGAATTAAATAGTATATAATTTTGTAGCAGTCGGTATTTATTTCATCCAAACATGTAATATATAAGAAAATTATGTATAAGTAGAGTATTTGTTAGATAGAGTATATTTTCTTCAACTATACTCATATAAGTCATAATTTGTCTCATCAATTAGAAAAATTAAAAAGATAGGATTACAATTTGCTAGTTGGCTCCCCACGCTCTGTTTTCCTCATTTTATTATTTTTTTTGAAAAACACTTTAGTGAAAATTCATCACTATATCCCTATGTATCATGAGATACAGACTCTTACGATCTCCATTTAGACAATCATTTTTTAACGGTTGCAAAATGGCTGAAATCGACCCCGTTTCGATGGAGGTCGTAGAATTCTCTGTTTCGCACGAAATTTGAATGACGTAGTCAAAAGATATAATGATAAAAATCTACAAAAGTAATTTTCAAGCAAATAAAAAATGAGAAAAATGAGGCAAGAGAACCAAGCGAGCTCTCCCCAAGGAGCAGTCCTATTTCACCCATATGTATACATTAATATACATATATATAGCAGGCTCTCAACCGAGATTGAGCCCTCTTCCAAAGAAGCTTGTATTTCCAAACCATATAGGTAAACCATCTTGCAATGGGGAAAACAAATTGCGAATACTATGTTGAAAATATGTGGTTGTACAACTTTTCTTAGATTGCATTCCCAACCCCCAATTATTATCTTAGTCTTTTCTTCTCCTCTTGTCTGCTACCACCTCTTCCTGGTCATTAGAATCGTTCTTAAAATTTTGGTCATCATTAATATTTTGATTTTCTTATCTTTCATTAGGTTCTAAAGCATTTGCAGCAGTATCCTTCCTCATTTTTTAGCATGGAGATTGTTCCCTTTGAGTTCCAAAGGACGATGGTTTCTGCAAGAGTTAAAACGTCATTGATGTTGAGAGATGGAACCTAATCGAAATTGAGTCGAGATCTGAGATGGACGTTAAGTATTCCTCCCTTATTGACTTTCGATTCAAACGAACATCTTACAATTTTTTAGCATTCCACTTGCTAAAGAACCTAACAACTCAGCAACAGGTTTATTTGTTCAAGTTTCACTGGAAGGAGGCACCACCTTGAGATTCTTCTTCAAGCCATCCTCATAGCAAGAGAGCGTGAAGGATTTGGTAATACCTAAATCCGAGGACCTGTGCAAGAACCTAACAACCCAGCAACAATTACGGTGTTTGTCATCTTTGCCGATTTTCCCAAACATCACAAATCATTTCTTGAATTGACCCGAGAACGAAAGAACAAAATCGTAGCTTCCTTCTATCTGACGAGCCGAGAGGGCAACCGCTCGTCTCAGTCGATCAACCGAGCACTACCCATTGTTGGGCTTGCAGGAAAGGGGAGAGGATGCCACCGATGCTGGCGGTGACCACACACCTTAGTCGTGGGAGGCACAGGATAGGAGGTGGTGTGGGCTGCGACGAAGTCATCTTTATGGATCTATGGAGATGGGATTCCTTAGGCTCGAGGAAGTTGAGGGTCCAAGAGAGCTCCCGAGGAGATGGACCAGAGAACGAGGGTAGTTGTCGTCTTTAGATGCCGTAAGGGGACACAGATAGGGGGTATGGGATGCAACTGGAGATGGAGGCGGCGAAATTAGTTCGGGATGTAGAGGCCATTGTGAGAATTGACAGGGGTAATATTGGAATGACAAGTGGAGTTGGTGAGGATAGAGTTGGAATTTTATATGCAAAAAGTAATATGCTGACGCTCTTTAATATATATATATATATATATATATATATTATGGAAGTGAATTCTGCATCAACTGTTATAAAATTATTGTTTAATATTGTTTATTACCATTATAATAAGTAAGAGGAAACTGCCCCTGTCGTGTACACAGAATTAATTTTCCCAAAAAACGAAAAATCAAGGCACTTCGTGCCCCCTTTTCCTGCTCAAACATATTATAATGTGATCTATTTTCATAAACGTACCAAAAACCGCACGAGAGAAAATCCCAAAGATAACAGTGTATAAACTAAGAACACAAAAAAACGAAAACTAAAAGATCTGAATTAGGATAAACCGATTAACATTAATGCTGCCATCAAACTTGACCCACTAAGATTCACCATGAACATACAATCAAGAAACCAATATACAGCAATCCCAGAACAAGAACTAAAATCTAAGCCTTCTTGGGGGACTTGGCGGCCTTCTTGGGTTTGCTCTCCTTCTTGGTCTCCTCGTCACCGGCCTTGCTCTTCTTGGGGAGAAGCACCGGGTTGATGTTGGGCAGCACCCCACCGTGTGCGATCGTCACGCCGGCAAGCAGCTTCCCGAGTTCCTCGTCGTTCCTCACAGCAAGGAGGAGATGCCTTGGTATGATCCTCGTCTTCTTGTTGTCCCGGGCGGCATTGCCCGCGAGCTCAAGGACCTCAGCGGCAAGGTACTCGAGGACGGCAGCGAGGTAGATGGGTGCGCCCGTGCCGACGCGCTGCGCGTAGCGGCCCTTCTTGAGGAAGCGGGCAACCCTACCGACTGGAAACTGGAGGCCGGCTTTCACGGACTTGCTCACAGACTTCTTCCTCGCCGCGCCCTTGCGACCGGCGGCGCCCTTGGAGCTCTTGGAGGCTTCCATGGCAGGCGTTGTTCGGAGGTTTTGGGTGAGATCGTGAAAAGAGAGGAGGTTTGGGTTCTCGTGATGGTAATGGGAAGAAGCGAGCAATGGTATTTATTGGGGGAGGTCGATCCGTGGGAGAGAGGGGATCTGACGGGTAGGATTTACGGGGTGGGATCGAACGGTTGGGATGTGGGTTTTGCTGGTGGGGATCCGTGGGTAGCAGTGCTTTCCAATAAGAGCGCTTCTTTTGGATGGCGGGAATCTATGGAAATTGATGATAATTTCACCCGTAAACTTTTTTTTATTTGAATGTTTGTTGCACCTTAAAAGAGATAGTGAGTATATGATTGGGAGTGGATTAACGAGTGTGATTTCATTTTTTTAATTAATGATAGTGATATACTTTACAATTTATACCACGTTTGATTATGTGGTAGCTTGAACAAATGTAGGGAAGGTAGTAAGCCAAGAGGAACGAAAAAAAATGGTATAAATATGAATACATGGCAATAATGTAGACTATGCAAGTCAAAGAAAATACGCATATTACAATGAGATATTATCTTTGTGAGGTAGGATGTAAGATTCCAGATATATTATTTCACTGAAACTGGATTTTTTAGCTAGTCTTGCAATCAAATCAAGCAAGTGAACACAACCTTGTAAACTCAAGTAGGACACTATAAAAAATGTAGGATATTGTGATATGTGTTAAATGTATGGACTAACCATGATATGTTGATAAATGATTGAAATTGACCCATTGTGAGTTAAATCGAATTAAAACTAGATGCAGTGAGCCTTGACAAGTAAGTGTATCTTGAGCATCATTCGAACAGTCGATGGGTACCACATAAAATAGTTTTTTTAAAATATATATAGTACTTAGGAAATTGTCTCCAACTGTTTTGCGTTGGCTATCGGCTACCTAACACAATCATTCTCATTTACTCGGGTTTGGGACCGGTCATAGTTGAGTTGCTATATATACAATATAGGGTAATATAATTATAAATAGTGCTAAAAATATATAAAATTCAAGAAATAAAATATTCTTGGGTTTTATATGTTTTTCTAAATTTTTTTGTGATTTTTTCTGAATTTTTTTCACATTTTTATATATTTTTAAAATAAAAAATATCCCAAGTCATGGAATAAATTAATAGACATAATTGATTTGAAGATTAAAATTAGCAAATTAAGTCCAAAATTCTTCAAATCAATCTTAATAGATACACTATAATATAAAGAAAATTCAGATAGAAAAATGAATATTTTTTAGATTTTCAGTTATTTTTTATTATTTTATTGGATTTTAGAGCTTTATAATCTTTATGCTTTTTCTTTTTCTATTTTTAGGGATTTTTTATGTGGATATATAATATACTAAAATAAATAACATATGTTTTTTGGGAATTTTCCAAAACTTTTTCCTATTTTTTGAGATTTTCTAAGTTATAAAGGGCTAAAGACATGCTCGTTTGATTTTTTTAATAAATAGATAAAATATTTAAAATGCAAAATCAAAATATGGTATGAGAACAAGCTAGAAGGCATCTATCCATGTTTTGCATAATTTTTGGAGTGTGGGTACTATTTTAATAAATGAAATTCAAGTACCAAAAACACATATACTGGGAAGGGCATATTTGCAATTAAAATTAAAGTCGAGGTATGTATGCAAATTTTCCATAAATATATAGTACATATTTAAATTTATTGGACTAAACACAAATACAAAACCTGCAAAGTGTGTATATGCAATTTTCCCAGCTCACGTGGGACTAAACGTGAGCTGAGTTGTACTAGACCCATTTGCAATTTCAATAAGCACCAGGATCTCTATGCAAAAATATACATAATTTATTTAAACTACAAAATTTAATTACAAGACTATTACATAAATACAAAAAGGCAGGGGGTTTAGTTTGCAATTTACCTCAGAAGCATGGTCCAGATCATTTCACTTGCCACGTGTACCCCTCTCTGTGCCCGATGATGGTTCGGTCATGGACGCTTGAGATTAAATCTCGGGGGAGATCGAGCGGCTAAACTTCGCTAAATCCAACGATTGTCGATGGATATGGGGCTCGTCCCCGGATCGGATGGTATATGTTGCATGGGAAGAACGAGGAAGAACAGGTCTTCCCCCAACCTCCAATCTCATCTCGCAGTTTTCTTCGATGGTTATTGGCTCTACACGATAGGGAGGCTCGTCCGCAGCGACTAATGGCTTAAGACGGTTTAGGACCCAGTGTTGGGGTCCTGGCATGTCAGGGAAGATGGAGCTCCTTGAGGCACTCTACATGTGTGTTTCTTAGCCCATGAAGGTGAAGGATATGGAATTATCCTCAAGCGCATCACGGAAGCGTGATCGTCGTATCGGATACGACGAAGAACGACTAGTCGTACTAGTTGTTCGGTGCAGCGGAATTTAAAAAATTTTATTCGATGAAACCACATGATCCGAGAACTATTCTCAGATCGTTTCATCTATAACCACAACAAGTATAATGCAATACCTCTTGAAGCGTGGTTGATCAAATCTCTAAAGAAAGAGACCTCCTGTCTCAAGTCCGATCGTCGGCGAGACTGCTTGCGAGCGCGGGGATGAACCGCGTTGTCCTCGCAATCCAAGAAGATGATCCAAGCATGGTTGCTCCTGATCTCGTCGCACGAGATCAAATGTCTCCTTCGTGAGAGGAACTCTCCAAGAAGACGGAGAACCGAAGAACGTCGAAGCGGCGGCGCGGTGGCGAAGGCGACGACGGTTCTCTCCTCTAGGGTTTGGTGGTCGGCCACCAATTAGAGGGAGAGAGGGCTGACGTGTGTAGAGAAGAAAGAGAGAGAGAGAGAGCTCCAATATTGCAAGTCATTAGAGAGCATAGAATGCCTCTCTATTTATAGGGTTTTGGGATCCATTGATCTCAATCCATGGGACACATAAAATCAATGGATGAGATTGATTTGTGTCAATCCAATGGCCAAGATTGTTGTTGTCAAAAGCAACAAATTTAGGTTAAAATATATTTGAAAAAATCAAATATAATTTAGTCCTAAATCAACCCAACAAATAAGGAGAGAATGTGCATGGAGATTTCATCTCCATGCACCTTCCATGTTGGACGGCCACCCATTCCATATAGGAATGGTGTGCCGCCCACTATGGGAGTCCAAGGAGGCAATCTCATGGATTCCCATGAGATTGCATATCTCCTTGATTTTTCTCTTTTATTTATTTGCAACAAATTTTTTGGATTTTATTCTTCAAAAATAATTCACAATTATATTTGAGAATATTGCATTCTTGCCATGGAAAAAATTGTGAATCATATTCACAACCCAAAACAACATATAATTCATATTGTTAATTAATTACACAATGTGTATCCAATACACATAATAATTAATCAACACATATAAATTATAATTAGCTCTCTCTAATACATTATAAATCACATTTATAATATATTATGAATAATTGGATATTTCTATCCACATTATTCTTATCCACATTAATTAAATCACATTTAATTAAATTGGATAATTTCTTCACACATCAAGATGATTAAATCACATTTAATCATTATTTCTTCATTGTTTAGATCTTATGGAATTATTCTTGAACCCTTCAAGAATAATGCAATCTCTCCGCAGATACTTGGAGATAAGGACGGGGCGATTGTATTGTTCCACGTATAGTGACATGGATATTGAGATCATATCTCAAATCCAGATCGCGGGCCTCCCATAGATGCTTGATTAAATCAAGACCGTAAATCTAATCTTCTCATTGTATCTGAATCACATTCAGATCAATGTCCAATACTTGGACCAAGATCAGATCACTTCTCTACTGAGAGGAGTCACTAAAATCCAGACCCATTTCATCACTCCCTAGGAATGGAAGCGTCATGGTTATACAACCGTTTATGATCAAATCACCCTCAGGTATTCCCAATACCTGTACATCCTGCATACTGGAAGACTCAGATTAAACCCGAAGTATCGGATCAACTTTATACTGTCTACTTCGTGGTTTTATCAGTAAGTTTCTCATTCGATCATTGGGAGTTGGTATCGATCATACACTTTCCAAAAGTGTATATCATACCTAGGTCTTGATCATATACTAAAAGTATATATCAAACCTACAAATTCAGTCAAGCTTCCAAAGCGAGACGACCATGCGCATGGAATTTGATTCTTCCCAATATCTCATGAGTGAGCTCATGTCTTCTGGTTCAGTAACTGAACCTGTATGATCCCTTTGAGAGATCGTATTACTCATATGCCCTTATATGCACACCAGCGCGCCGGTGTATAGACCTTGATTAGGTCATCAACCTATTGGTCTGCCAAATGTACATACTTGGACATATAGCAACACATCTGTCTCCGGTTAGAGGATGCGTGCCTATATCATGACAGCATATGATATAGGACTTTGGTTATCTCGATCTCGTTAAGTCAACTCTTTGACCTAACTAATCTGACACCTCCGAATCCCTATTCCTATGCAGAGGACCTGCATCAAGAGGTCGGTCAGATATCAGCCTAAAGAGATAAGGATTGCCATCTCCTACTCAGGCTGGAGATCATCTCTTAATAATCATTTGACGGTGCTTGATGAGTCCTCAATCTAACTCTTTAGATATTCATCCAAGCACCAGCCTCTATGATTCAATAGTTGAATCAACAGCTGTATGATTATTAAGATGGCCATGGTACATAACCCTAATTGTACTAAGGGACCTATTATACAAATTATTCATTCTTCATTTCAGATCAGGGAATGATATGTGCAATAACATTTATTGCATAATGGCTCGCCGTGGGCTCGCATTTCCAACAGTCTCCCACTAGCCCAAAGAGCTATTAATGGGCTAATCATTTAAACCCGCACTCATGTGACAATCATAGGCTATTTAGAAAATAGCTAGGTAAGTGGATCAGTCACTCTGTTTCCGCAAGACTACGCCAAGTCCTTTTAGGGCACTTGCATATCCCCGGTAACAGCGTTCGCATCTCATGCGAATGTTGCATCTTATGCAATCAATACTCAATCTAGTTAGTTACAGTGTCTTTGACACTACAACTTAACAATTATCATAACCAGTATTTCCATAATCCTTATCAGAATACCCTTATTCCTGGAGATCACTATCTCTTAAGGTATCCACAATTAAGACCTTTTAGATCTCTATCTATAAAGTCTTAAGTTTTTGAAGATAAGACTTCGAGATCACTATCTCAAAAATCTTGTCATCTATGAAGATTTTGTTATTACTGCAACCAAGTGTTTTATTTCCATAGTAGGATTAGTAACAGTTTACTACTCCCACTGCATGGCAACCATCTGGCTTTTGTACACATCTAGCACACACCCGGCTTCTCAGAACTGATGCCCAAAGGCAAGTAGTTCTAGCATTCTCTTCCTCGACTCTTTGAGGTGCTATCCCTTTAGATAGGTCAGTACCATATCTGAAGGGATGGAAGCCATTACTGGAATTTTCCATAAAATGGAATAAGTCCAAGATGTACTATTAATGTGACAGTCCCAATACCCTCTTCTCTTTGCTCCTGAACAACTTCAGAACTAAGATCTAAGAGGTATCCTTGAGATCATATCTCAAGTTATGGAACAACCAGATGATAAAACACTTATTATCATCCTTATATCATTCTAAATGATTAGGATATTATCTATATTTAGCACGATGAACACAAAGGCACTCCCACTAAGCTTCACATGGCTCATCCAGATTCTATCTGAAATCATAACATTTATAATTTTATCAAATCTTATGATCCAACTTCAAGAAGCTTATTTGAGTCCATAGATGGATTCCTTAGCTTGCACACATTGCTTTCCTCAACCATGAAGCCCTGGGGCTACTTCATATGAATATCCTCAAAGAGGCATTCGTAGAGGAATACAATATTGACTTACATCTTGAAGATGCAATAGTCAAGTTGTGTAGCTAAGGTTAGCAATATTCTGACGGTTTTAAGCATGGTCACCGAAGAGCAAGTCTCATTGCAAGCAATGTCTTCTTTTCCAGTGTGTAGCTTATGGCTACGAACCGTGCTTTGAAGATCTCTACCTTCTCATCAGGTTCCCTGTCTCTTGAAGATCCATTTACACCTTTACAGGTCTTACCCATATAGGTGGATCCTCGAGGGTCCATATACAACACTTGTATATGAAGTCTACATTAGACTTTTATTGCTATCCATCTATCCATGCTATGATCTTCAGAAGCTTCATCACATGAAGTTCGATCATTGTCAGATTTCTCTAACACATGGAATCCATCCTCAAACTTATTTGAAGAGGTATTAATGTTTCATCTTTAATTGTCCTTTTAGTTTCCAATTTCATTAGTCTCATTATAAATGAGTTCCTACACTTCATTTTCATCTTGATTCTCAAGAGTCTCAACCTCTAAGAATCACATTCTCGGAGATGAGATATTTTAAGAATCTCAAGGTCATAAAGTAGGTATCCAATACCATCCTTTATTTTCCTAATGAAGCAGCACTCTCAAGTGCTAGATTCCAATATACATGGAACCTTATTAATGATATACATTGTAGTCTCTACTACACATATATACCTGGAAACTAAGGGATAATTATGCTAAAAATTCAACATTGATAAGATCATGTCACACATGATCTAATTGTATCTACCTATAACTCTTTTGAGTTAAGGTGTGTTAGGAGGTTTGAGATAGAAATGATATTCATATCTCCATAAGGTATTCTTCGAATTTATCTAGTAGGTACTTGCTACCTAGATTATATCAAATTCATTTTATCTTCCTTCAAACTTTGGTTCTAAACCAAAATTAATGAAATCTTTGAACATTTCAAAAGTTTCTTAGATGAAGAGAAGAAATCTCATATCATACATAATCATCAATAGATATCACATATCCACAATGTTTACTATGATATAGATGATCCGCATACATCAATATGTATGAGATCCTGAATACCTTGGCATCTTACACCATTCCCGAAGAAGGGCGTATTGGAAAATATTCATAAGTATTTAAGTTTTGAAATTTTAGACATTCTAAAGTTTCATCTCTTACTATTCTATTGATCAAATCAACAGACAAATGTCCAAGGCTTGATGCTAGATCATTGTCAAATAATCTTCATCCTCCTATTGATCTTGAGGTTTAATTTCAGTATTTAGAAATGTTAATGAACCATTCATTAATTTTCTAATTTATTGGAGTCCACTAGATTATTAGATTACAATCTGAAATATATCCATCATAACTCTTTATGATAGTTCTATCTCAGAATTCATGTTTATTTCCAACATTTAGAGACAAACAATGAGTGTATTCTAATGTCTATATCATAGAGACATTCTCTAAGACTAAAGGGCTCTCCCACTGAAATTAACAAGTCTATCAATCCAGCAGAGACTGTTGCAACAATTGCATCAATATCCATGTTGATAACTATAGACCTTAAGATCAAATTTTCTGGTCTTCTAAAACATATGCAACCTATTGCAAATGTCATCAGAAGATTGAGATACAATTATTTGACTTTATCTTATTCAATAAGTAAGTCAATATCAATGATTTATGTAGATTATTCTGATGCTCCATCCGAGTCCTTTTCTAAGGATTCTAGACAGACTTGATAGTCATACTATCAACACATCAACTTATTGCAGTATTGGCACTCATCCAACTCGTTGGATGTCATATGGAAGTCACAGAAGTCCAGTCAACTCTTTGACTTTCCTTCTTTCTTGGGTCCAACCCATGCTTCCACTGCGCTCCCTTTATCTATAAGCAATCATTGCTCAAGACAGAGGATCTCTTATTTTAAATTCAAAAGAATTCAAAGTAAGAGTTGTTCAACATTTATACATGCTTCATTAAATTCATACAATATGAATATTATGAAGCTTCATGAATAACTAGAGTATAAACAGTAGAATGATGACACTCATCATCTACATCCATTTAAACTCTTTAAAACAAAGGTTCAGGTAGGTACTCAAACAATTTGAATACATCATCTCTTTACAGAGCCACCATTCTGCATGATGCAGTGAACCATGTCATTCATGATAAATGTCAAGAGCACATATGTATGCCATAATATCTTCTTAGATTTTATAAGGATTATATGACAATTATGATCATCATCAACATGTCACTTCTAAAGTACATTTGATGATACCAAGACTATAGAGACATACAAACCCTAGGGTTGTAGTCCTATCATCTATTTAATTGTCATTCCTCAATATTATGAGGAAACTTGCACATTGCAACCACATACATTATGTGTCCAATTGCAAGTACAATATCTGGATCATGAGTCCAATCCATGATATTTTACTGGTTATTATTGAGTATATCATTGAGTGGGTTTTAATGAAGGATTATCTGAAATAAGAAATTTGCATAAATATATAAATTTATATTTTACTTTGATTTAGAAATTTTATATCAAAATTGTCTTGCCATGTCAACATTGAAAGTTCATTCCCTTAATCACTTTTAATGTAAGAGATATACTTACCATTATATCTCAAGCAAGATCTGGGATCTCCTTCCTTATCTTTGTTGCATCCCAATAATATGAGAACCTACAA
Organism: Ottelia alismoides; assembly: GCA_037367405.1. Taxonomy (NCBI): domain Eukaryota; kingdom Viridiplantae; phylum Streptophyta; class Magnoliopsida; order Alismatales; family Hydrocharitaceae; genus Ottelia; species Ottelia alismoides. Next base: position 161,479 of record JAZKJV010005119.1, on the reverse strand, counting down.
CTCGGATAAGAAGAAGCAGGAACACATTCCGCCTTGCAAGTCCAACTTGCATCTCCCAATTCGGTCTTTAACACCCGGGCCCACCACCCCTAAGGCGATGTTGACCCGTCATTAATTGAACCAACCGTCAACAGGAATACAACTCGCTATGCGCAATCCAATATCGCCCCAATAATATGAGGACCCGATACTAGGGTCACTACGCATACGTCCTTACTCTTTCGAGAAACGACGAGCCCGATCCAGATGCGCTTGCATACAGGAGCTGTCACTTCGGACAGACGTCTCCCACATGCAATCCCTGGCGACGGAACCCTCCGCCTTGACGGGAGACCATGGATGTCACTTATGTGATCCTCCACCTCATATTCAAAATTTTTTAATTAATTATCGTGAATCACATTCACATAATTAATTCTTCCAAGGGAATTATTAGCTCTAATCATATTAGAGTATTTCAATTGGACATAATCAATTTAATTATATTAAATTAATTATCAATCCAATTCAATCAATCAAACTTGATTATTTTACTTGAATATATATATATGGTAATATCTCAAAACACGTATTAATTCGAATTTTAATAATTAGAAAAATACATCTTAATCCCTCGGACATTATCCCGGCCCTACCCGTTGTCATGGCCAGTACCGACGAGAGTGGGACGGACCACATACGTTGCAACCCGCAACCCCAATGCTCTCCGACTAGGCACCATATCCGCCTCGGGAAAGGATAATGCCAAATTGATTATTTTGTACTTGAGATGATCATCGGTTCTTCAACCGAAATTGTACCATATAGTAATAATCAAAACATTTTTGATTATAAGGAAATTTGCTAGACAAATTCCCAAATCCTATTCAAGCATCAAGTTTGAAAGATTGTGGTTTCCAATTATGATTTAGATCACATCTTAATCAATTATTGATTAAGGCAATGTCATTTAAGGGAATAATTATCATCAAATATTTCACAAATATTTATGCACAATTATTGTAGGAAATTAAACAATTTAATTTCACTAAATGATTAAATGACAATCACCAATCAAACATTAAGTTTGATGAATGTGTTTCCAATTAAGATTTAGATCAAATCTAATCAATTAATTGGATGAGGCCAAGTCAATTATGTAAATAATCATCTTCAAATATTTCGCAAATATTTTTCATGATTATTTCACGAAATTAACAATTAATTTCACTAATTGACAATCACTTGGTTCTTGATTAGGACTGTAATTTCAGCAGTGACCCCTTCTTACTAAAATTAGCATATCTCAATCATATTAAATCCAAATTAGACAAAATCAATTTTCATAGATTGCTAATTTGATTTAGGACAGAATCCAAGTGATGTTACACGCATTTCGAGGCAAGTCTAAACAGTAATTAACATTTTAATCACGTTCAGATCTACAGTTCCCGCAACAGTGCATACATGTTCATTAAAACAACCATATCTGGAGCATACGAAATCCGATTTACGTAAACTCAGATCCTATGGTTTCCTTATTTAATGGGGAACAAAATCCAAGTATTAAATTCGTGTTTAAACAATTTAAACAGTGCCGAATTTATTTACTAAACAGATCTGCGAAATCAAATGCGATAAAAACTTTCGCGACCTTAACGAACCCAAATCGTCCTCGGTTTTTCGAATCATATTCGAAACCGTCGACCTAAGGCTCTGATACCACTTGAAGGATATGGAATTATCCTCAAGCGCATCACGGAAGCGTGATCGTCGTATCGGATACGACGAAGAACGACTAGTCGTACTAGTTGTTCGGTGCAGCGGAATTTAAAAAATTTTATTCGATGAAACCACATGATCCGAGAACCATTCTCAGATCGTTTCATCTATAACCACAACAAGTATAATGCAATACCTCTTGAAGCGTGGTTGATCAAATCTCTAAAGAAAGAGACCTCCTGTCTCAAGTCCGATCGTCGGCGAGACTGCTTGCGAGCGCGGGGATGAACCGCGTTGTCCTCGCAATCCAAGAAGATGATCCAAGCATGGTTGCTCCTGATCTCGTCGCACGAGATCAAATGTCTCCTTCGTGAGAGGAACTCTCCAAGAAGACGGAGAACCGAAGAACGTCGAAGCGGCGGCGCGGTGGCGAAGGCGACGACGGTTCTCTCCTCTAGGGTTTGGTGGTCGGCCACCAATTAGAGGGAGAGAGGGATGACGTGTGTAGAGAAGAAAGAGAGAGAGAGAGAGCTCCAATATTGCAAGTCATTAGAGAGCATAGAATGCCTCTCTATTTATAGGGTTTTGGGATCCATGGATCTCAATCCATGGGACACATAAAATCAATGGATGAGATTGATTTGTGTCAATCCAATGGCCAAGATTGTTGTTGTCAAAAGCAACAAATTTAGGTTAAAATATATTTGAAAAAATCAAATATAATTTAGTCCTAAATCAACCCAACAAATAAGGAGAGAATGTGCATGGAGATTTCATCTCCATGCACCTTCCATGTTGGACGGCCACCCATTCCATATAGGAATGGTGTGCCGCCCACTATGGGAGTCCAAGGAGGCAATCTCATGGATTCCCATGAGATTGCATATCTCCTTGATTTTTCTCTCTTATTTATTTGCAACAAATTTGTTGGATTTTATTCTTCAAAAATAATTCACAATTATATTTGAGAATATTGCATTCTTGCCATGGAAAAAATTGTGAATCATATTCACAACCCAAAACAACATATAATTCATATTGTTAATTAATTACACAATGTGTATCCAATACACATAATAATTAATCAACACATATAAATTATAATTAGCTCTCTCTAATACATTATAAATCACATTTATAATATATTATGAATAATTGGATATTTCTATCCACATTATTCTTATCCACATTAATTAAATCACATTTAATTAAATTGGATAATTTCTTCACACATCAAGATGATTAAATCACATTTAATCATTATTTCTTCATTGTTTAGATCTTATGGAATTATTCTTGAACCCTTCAAGAATAATGCAATCTCTCCGCAGATACTTGGAGATAAGGACGGGGCGATTGTATTGTTCCACGTATAGTGACATGGATATTGAGATCATATCTCAAATCCAGATCGCGGGCCTCCCATAGATGCTTGATTAAATCAAGACCGTAAATCTAATCTTCTCATTGTATCTGAATCACATTCAGATCAATGTCCAATACTTGGACCAAGATCAGATCACTTCTCTACTGAGAGGAGTCACTAAAATCCAGACCCATTTCATCACTCCCTAGGAATGGAAGCGTCATGGTTATACAACCGTTTATGATCAAATCACCCTCAGGTATTCCCAATACCTGTACATCCTGCATACTGGAAGACTCAGATTAAACCCGAAGTATCGGATCAACTTTATACTGTCTACTTCGTGGTTTTATCAGTAAGTTTCTCATTCGATCATTGGGAGTTGGTATCGATCATACACTTTCCAAAAGTGTATATCATACCTAGGTATTGATCATATACTAAAAGTATATATCAAACCTACAAATTCAGTCAAGCTTCCAAAGCGAGACGACCATGCGCATGGAATTTGATTCTTCCCAATATCTCATGAGTGAGCTCATGTCTTCCGGTTCAGTAACTGAACCTGTATGATCCCTTTGAGAGATCGTATTACTCATATGCCCTTATATGCACACCAGCGCGCCGGTGTATAGACCTTGATTAGGTCATCAACCTATTGGTCTGCCAAATGTACATACTTGGACATATAGCAACACATCTGTCTCCGGTCAGAGGATGCGTGCCTATATCATGACAGCATATGATATAGGACTTTGGTTATCTCGATCTCGTTAAGTCAACTCTTTGACCTAACTAATCTGACACCTCCGAATCCCTATTCCTATGCAGAGGACCTGCATCAAGAGGTCGGTCAGATATCAGCCTAAAGAGATAAGGATTGCCATCTCCTACTCAGGCTGGAGATCATCTCTTAATAATCATTTGACGGTGCTTGATGAGTCCTCAATCTAACTCTTTAGATATTCATCCAAGCACCAGCCTCTATGATTCAATAGTTGAATCAACAGCTGTATGATTATTAAGATGGCCATGGTACATAACCCTAATTGTACTAAGGGACCTATTATACAAATTATTCATTCTTCATTTCAGATCAGGGAATGATATGTGCAATAACATTTATTGCATAATGGCTCGCCGTGGGCTCGCATTTCCAACAGTCTCCCACTAGCCCAAAGAGCTATTAATGGGCTAATCATTTAAACCCGCACTCATGTGACAATCATAGGCTATTTAGAAAATAGCTAGGTAAGTGGATCAGTCACTCTGTTTCCGCAAGACTACGCCAAGTCCTTTTAGGGCACTTGCATATCCCCGGTAACAGCGTTCGCATCTCATGCGAATGTTGCATCTTATGCAATCAATACTCAATCTAGTTAGTTACAGTGTCTTTGACACTACAACTTAACAATTATCATAACCAGTATTTCCATAATCCTTATCAGAATACCCTTATTCCTGGAGATCACTATCTCTTAAGGTATCCACAATTAAGACCTTTTAGATCTCTATCTATAAAGTCTTAAGTTTTTGAAGATAAGACTTCGAGATCACTATCTCAAAAATCTTGTCATCTATGAAGATTTTGTTATTACTGCAACCAAGTGTTTTATTTCCATAGTAGGATTAGTAACAGTTTACTACTCCCACTGCATGGCAACCATCTGGCTTTTGTACACATCTAGCACACACCCGGCTTCTCAGAACTGATGCCCAAAGGCAAGTAGTTCTAGCATTCTCTTCCTCGACTCTTTGAGGTGCTATCCCTTTAGATAGGTCAGTACCATATCTGAAGGGATGGAAGCCATTACTGGAATTTTCCATAAAATGGAATAAGTCCAAGATGTACTATTAATGTGACAGTCCCAATACCCTCTTCTATTTGCTCCTGAACAACTTCAGAACTAAGATCTAAGAGGTATCCTTGAGATCATATCTCAAGTTATGGAACAACCAGATGATAAAACACTTATTATCATCCTTATATCATTCTAAATGATTAGGATATTATCTATATTTAGCACGATAAACACAAAGGCACTCCCACTAAGCTTCACATGGCTCATCCAGATTCTATCTGAAATCATAACATTTATAATTTCATCAAATCTTATGATCCAACTTCAAGAAGCTTATTTGAGTCCATAGATGGATTCCTTAGCTTGCACACCTTGCTTTCCTCAACCATGAAGCCCTGGGGCTACTTCATATGAATATCCTCAAAGAGGCATTCGTAGAGGAATACAATATTGACTTACATCTTGAAGATGCAATAGTCAAGTTGTGTAGCTAAGGTTAGCAATATTCCGACGGTTTTAAGCATGGTCACCGAAGAGCAAGTCTCATTGCAAGCAATGTCTTCTTTTCCAGTGTGTAGCTTATGGCTACGAACCGTGCTTTGAAGATCTCTACCTTCTCATCAGGTTCCCTGTCTCTTGAAGATCCATTTACACCTTTACAGGTCTTACCCATATAGGTGGATCCTCGAGGGTCCATATACAACACTTGTATATGAAGTCTACATTAGACTTTTATTGCTATCCATCTATCCATGCTATGATCTTCAGAAGCTTCATCACATGAAGTTCGATCATTGTCAGATTTCTCTAACACATGGAATCCATCCTCAAACTTATTTGAAGAGGTATTAATGTTTCATCTTTAATTGTCCTTTTAGTTTCCAATTTCATTAGTCTCATTATAAATGAGTTCCTACACTTCATTTTCATCTTGATTCTCAGGAGTCTCAACCTCTAAGAATCACATTCTCGGAGATGAGATATTTTAAGAATCTCAAGGTCATAAAGTAGGTATCCAATACCATCCTTTATTTTCCTAATGAAGCAGCACTCTCAAGTGCTAGATTCCAATATACATGGAACCTTATTAATGATATACATTGTAGTCTCTACTACACATATATACCTGGAAACTAAGGGATAATTATGCTAAAAATTCAACATTGATAAGATCATGTCACACATGATCTAATTGTATCTACCTATAACTCTTTTGAGTTAAGGTGTGTTAGGAGGTTTGAGATAGAAATGATATTCATATCTCCATAAGGTATTCTTCGAATTTATCTAGTAGGTACTTGCTACCTAGATTATATCAAATTCATTTTATCTTCCTTCAAACTTTGGTTCTAAACCAAAATTAATGAAATCTTTGAACATTTCAAAAGTTTCTTAGATGAAGAGAAGAAATCTCATATCATACATAATCATCAATAGATATCACATATCCACAATGTTTACTATGATATAGATGATCCGCATACATCAATATGTATGAGATCCTGAATACCTTGGCATCTTACACCATTCCCGAAGAAGGGCGTATTGGAAAATATTCATAAGTATTTAAGTTTTGAAATTTTAGACATTCTAAAGTTTCATCTCTTACTATTCTATTGATCAAATCAACAGACAAATGTCCAAGGCTTGACGCTAGATCATTGTCAAATGATCTTCATCCTCCTATTGATCTTGAGGTTTAATTTCAGTATTTAGAAATGTTAATGAACCATTCATTAATTTTCTAATTTATTGGAGTCCACTAGATTATTAGATTACAATCTGAAATATATCCATCATAACTCTTTATGATAGTTCTATCTCAGAATTCATGTTTATTTCCAACATTTAGAGACAAACAATGAGTGTATTCTAATGTCTATATCATAGAGACATTCTCTAAGACTAAAGGGCTCTCCCACTGAAATTAACAAGTCTATCAATCCAGCAGAGACTGTTGCAACAATTGCATCAATATCCATGTTGATAACTATAGACCTTAAGATCAAATTTTCTGGTCTTCTAAAACATATGCAACCTATTGCAAATGTCATCAGAAGATTGAGATACAATTATTTGACTTTATCTTATTCAATAAGTAAGTCAATATCAATGATTTATGTAGATTATTCTGATGCTCCATCCGAGTCCTTTTCTAAGGATTCTAGACAGACTTGATAGTCATACTATCAACACATCAACTTATTGCAGTATTGGCACTCATCCAACTCGTTGGATGTCATATGGAAGTCACAGAAGTCCAGTCAACTCTTTGACTTTCCTTCTTTCTTGGGTCCAACCCATGCTTCCACTGCGCTCCCTTTATCTATAAGCAATCATTGCTCAAGACAGAGGATCTCTTATTTTAAATTCAAAAGAATTCAACGTAAGAGTTGTTCAACATTTATACATGCTTCATTAAATTCATACAATATGAATATTATGAAGCTTCATGAATAACTAGAGTATAAACAGTAGAATGATGACACTCATCATCTACATCCATTTAAACTCTTAAAAACAAAGGTTCAGGTAGGTACTCAAACAATTTGAATACATCATCTCTTTACAGAGCCACCATTCTGCATGATGCAGTGAACCATGTCATTCATGATAAATGTCAAGAGCACATATGTATGCCATAATATCTTCTTAGATTTTATAAGGATTATATGACAATTATGATCATCATCAACATGTCACTTCTAAAGTACATTTGATGATACCAAGACTATAGAGACATACAAACCCTAGGGTTGTAGTCCTATCATCTATTTAATTGTCATTCCTCAATATTATGAGGAAACTTGCACATTGCAACCACATACATTATGTGTCCAATTGCAAGTACAATATCTGGATCATGAGTCCAATCCATGATATTTTACTGGTTATTATTGAGTATATCATTGAGTGGGTTTTAATGAAGGATTATCTGAAATAAGAAATTTGCATAAATATATAAATTTATATTTTACTTTGATTTAGAAATTTTATATCAAAATTGTCTTGCCATGTCAACATTGAAAGTTCATTCCCTTAATCACTTTTAATGTAAGAGATATACTTACCATTATATCTCAAGCAAGATCTGGGATCTCCTTCCTTATCTTTGTTGCATCCCAATAATACGAGAACCTACAACTCGGATAAGAAGAAGCGGGAACACATTCCGCCTTGCAAGTCCAACTTGCATCTCCCAATTCGGTCTTTAACACCCGGGCCCACCACCCCTAAGGCGATGTTGACCCGTCATTAATTGAACCAACCGTCAACAGGAATACAACTCGCTATGCGCAATCCAATATCGCTCCAATAATATGAGGACCCGATACTGGGGTCACTACGCATACGTCCTTACTCTTTCGAGAAGCGACGAGCCCGATCCAGATGCGCTTGCATACAGGAGCTGCCACTTCGGACAGACGTCTCCCACATGCAATCCCTGGCGACGGAACCCTCCGCCTTGACGGGAGACCATGGATGTCACTTATGTGATCCTCCACCTCATATTCAAATTTTTTTAATTAATTATCGTGAATCACATTCACATAATTAATTCTTCCAAGGGAATTATTAGTTCTAATCATATTAGAGTATTTCAATTGGACATAATCAATTTAATCATATTAAATTAATTATCAATCCAATTCAATCAATCAAACTTGATTATTTTACTTGAATATATATATGGTAATATCTCAAAACACGTATTAATTCGAATTTTAATAATTAGAAAAATACATCTTAATCCCTCGGACATTATCCCGACCCTACCCGTTGTCATGGCCAGTACCGACGAGAGTGGGACGGACCACATACGTTGCAACCCGCAACCCCAATGCTCTCCGACTAGGCACCATATCCGCCTCGGGAAAGGATAATGCCAAATTGATTATTTTGTACTTGAGATGATCATCGGTTCTTCAACCGAAATTGTACCATATAGTAATAATCAAAACATTTTTGATTATAAGGAAATTTGCTAGACAAATTCCCAAATCCTATTCAAGCATCAAGTTTGAAAGATTGTGGTTTCCAATTATGATTTAGATCACATCTTAATCAATTATTGATTAAGGCAATGCCATTTAAGGGAATAATTATTATCAAATATTTCACAAATATTTATGCACAATTATTCTAGGAAATTAAACAATTTAATTTCACTAAATGATTAAATGACAATCACCAATCAAACATTAAGTTTGATGAATGTGTTTCCAATTAATATTTAGATCAAATCTAATCAATTAATTGGATGAGGCCAAGTCAATTATGTAAATAATCATCTTCAAATATTTCGCAAATATTTTTCATGATTATTTCACGAAATTAACAATTAATTTCACTAATTGACAATCACTTGGTTCTTGATTAGGACTGTAATTTCAGCAGTGACCCCTTCTTACTAAAATTAGCATATCTCAATCATATTAAATCCAAATTAGACAAAATCAATTTTCATAGATTGCTAATTTGATTTAGGATAGAATCCAAGTGATGTTACACGCATTTCGAGGCAAGTCTAAACAGTAATTAACATTTTAATCACGTTCAGATCTACAGTTCCCGCAACAGTGCATACATGTTCATTAAAACAACCATATCTGGAGCATACGAAATCCGATTTACGTAAACTCAGATCCTATGGTTTCCTTATTTAATGGGGAACAAAATCCAAGTATTAAATTCGTGTTTAAACAATTTAAACAGTGCCGAATTTATTTACTAAACAGATCTGCGAAATCAAATGCGATAAAAACTTTCGCGACCTTAACGAACCCAAGTCGTCCTTGGTTTTTCGAATCATATTCGAAACCGTCGACCTAAGGCTCTGATACCACTTGAAGGATATGGAATTATCCTCAAGCGCATCACGGAAGCGTGATCGTCGTATCGGATACGACGAAGAACGACTAGTCGTACTAGTTGTTCGGTGCAGCGGAATTTAAAAAATTTTATTCGATGAAACCACATGATCCGAGAACCATTCTCAGATCGTTTCATCTATAACCACAACAAGTATAATGCAATACCTCTTGAAGCGTGGTTGATCAAATCTCTAAAGAAAGAGACCTCCTGTCTCAAGTCCGATCGTCGGCGAGACTGCTTGCGAGCGCGGGGATGAACCGCGTTGTCCTCGCAATCCAAGAAGATGATCCAAGCATGGTTGCTCCTGATCTCGTCGCACGAGATCAAATGTCTCCTTCGTGAGAGGAACTCTCCAAGAAGACGGAGAACCGAAGAACGTCGAAGCGACGGCGCGGTGGCGAAGGCGACGACGGTTCTCTCCTCTAGGGTTTGGTGGTCGGCCACCAATTAGAGGGAGAGAGGGCTGATGTGTGTAGAGAAGAAAGAGAGAGCTCCAATATTGCAAGTCATTAGAGAGCATAGAATGCTTCTCTATTTATAGGGTTTTGGGATCCATGGATCTCAATCCATGGGACACATAAAATCAATGGATGAGATTGATTTGTGTCAATCCAATGGCCAAGATTGTTGTTGTCAAAAGCAACAAATTTAGGTTAAAATATATTTGAAAAAAACAAATATAATTTAGTCCTAAATCAACCCAACAAATAAGGAGAGAATGTGCATGGAGATTTCATCTCCATGCACCTTCCATGTTGGACGGCCACCCATTCCATATAGGAATGGTGTGCCGCCCACTATGGGAGTCCAAGGAGGCAATCTCATGGATTCCCATGAGATTGCATATCTCCTTGATTTTTCTCTCTTATTTATTTGCAACAAATTTTTTGGATTTTATTCTTCAAAAATAATTCACAATTATATTTGAGAATATTGCATTCTTGCCATGGAAAAAAATGTGAATCATATTCACAACCCAAAACAACATATAATTCATATTGTTAATTAATTACACAATGTGTATCCAATACACATAATAATTAATCAACACATATAAATTATAATTAGCTCTCTCTAATACATTATAAATCACATTTATAATATATTATGAATAATTGGATATTTCTATCCACATTATTCTTATCCACATTAATTAAATCACATTTAATTAAATTGGATAATTTCTTCACACATCAAGATGATTAAATCACATTTAATCATTATTTCTTCATTGTTTAGATCTTATGGAATTATTCTTGAACCCTTCAAGAATAATGCAATCTCTCCGCAGATACTTGGAGATAAGGACGGGGCGATTGTATTGTTCCACGTATAGTGACATGGATATTGAGATCATATCTCAAATCCAGATCGCGGGCCTCCCATAGATGCTTGATTAAATCAAGACCGTAAATCTAATCTTCTCATTGTATCTGAATCACATTCAGATCAATGTCCAATACTTGGACCAAGATCAGATCACTTCTCTACTGAGAGGAGTCACTAAAATCCAGACCCATTTCATCACTCCCTAGGAATGGAAGCGTCATGGTTATACAACCGTTTATGATCAAATCACCCTCAGGTATTCCCAATACCTGTACATCCTGCATACTGGAAGACTCAGATTAAACCCGAAGTATCGGATCAACTTTATACTGTCTACTTCGTGGTTTTATCAGTAAGTTTCTCATTCGATCATTGGGAGTTGGTATCGATCATACACTTTCCAAAAGTGTATATCATACCTAGGTCTTGATCATATACTAAAAGTATATATCAAACCTACAAATTCAGTCAAGCTTCCAAAGCGAGACGACCATGCGCATGGAATTTGATTCTTCCCAATATCTCATGAGTGAGCTCATGTCTTCCGGTTCAGTAACTGAACCTGTATGATCCCTTTGAGAGATCGTATTACTCATATGCCCTTATATGCACACCAGCGCGCCGGTGTATAGACCTTGATTAGGTCATCAACCTATTGGTCTGCCAAATGTACATACTTGGACATATAGCAACACATCTGTCTCCGGTCAGAGGATGCGTGCCTATATCATGACAGCATATGATATAGGACTTTGGTTATCTCGATCTCGTTAAGTCAACTCTTTGACCTAACTAATCTGACACCTCCGAATCCCTATTCCTATGCAGAGGACCTGCATCAAGAGGTCGGTCAGATATCAGCCTAAAGAGATAAGGATTGCCATCTCCTACTCAGGCTGGAGATCATCTCTTAATAATCATTTGACGGTGCTTGATGAGTCCTCAATCTAACTCTTTAGATATTCATCCAAGCACCAGCCTCTATGATTCAATAGTTGAATCAACAGCTGTATGATTATTAAGATGGCCATGGTACATAACCCTAATTGTACTAAGGGACCTATTATACAAATTATTCATTCTTCATTTCAGATCAGGAAATGATATGTGCAATAACATTTATTGCATAATGGCTCGCCGTGGGCTCGCATTTCCAACAGAAGGGCCCTTCCGGCGGGAGACCTGCATGAAGAAACTCTATGGCTCGAGGTGAATCGCCTCGATTGGGAATGAAGCTGTGAAGCGCGGAGGATGAGATGGGTGATGAAGCTCCGATGAATGGTGGTGGAGGGGCTTCAATTCGCTGACTGAAAACCGACCAGGGGTGCTCGAGGGGCATATCAGATGGAGAAATGAAAGGGGAGGGTGATGAGGTAGCAGAGGTGGTCGAAGACGGGTTGGGTTACCGTGAAAACATGACAAAATCTCAAGATCTTTTGGCAAAGGAATAAACTTAACTTATGCTAAATTAAAGCACTAAACGACGAATCGAATGTGGAATTAAAATGCATGAAGGAAATTTACCTATAAAGGAGAAATTGCATAGCTCTTATACCTTCTCGACAAGAAAGGGAACATGGCGGTTGGAGGTCTGTCGTGGGTCGCCTCTCCACCTCCTCCTACCACGTCAACACCTCTGGGGTGCTCCATCTGTTACATGGGGACTCGCTTGATCGAGGAAAGGGATTGTAGGATTCAAAAAGGGACCAAATTTGAGGAGGATGACGGAGGTCTTTGTTTATAGACATAGTTGCTCCCTTATTGATTGGTAGTTTGGAAAGAATCGATGTTGTGTACATATGATCTCATGAATCGGTGTGGATCAAGGAAGATCAGATGTCAAAATTGGTGAAGGGTTCGAGGGTGATGGAGCAATGGAGCGGCGAGGAGAAATTCGTGAAAGTAGGTCACTCGAGGCAACTGACGCAGTCTATAGAGAAGACAGGGCAACTGACTTAGGTCAATTGTCCCTGCAATCTAACTGATCCACGGGGGACGCTACATGACAAAATAGCCTATTTTATTCAAAATTAATTAAATGATTAAAAATAGTAAATGATTTTATTATTTTATTATAAATGGAAATGTTTATTATTTTATGTATTGTTTTAATATGATTTTTATTTATCAAGGGATCCACGTGTGAATCACTCGATCAAGATCGAGCAGCTCCAGCAGTGACTGTAGTGTCTGGAGTACTGCAGACGATCTGCCTCCAGTAAGACAAAGCTCGCTAACGGAGGAGATCATGACCACGGTATATTAGTTAATACTGAGATGTGTGCTCTACGTGGATCTCCACATATGTGACCTTCTCCATCTCCATATACACAGCTCGTTCTCCTCGAATCCACTGCCTCTATATTAAAGTCCTTTCCACCAGTACACTCTCGATGCAAATCGTGCTACTCTCCTTTGTCACATTGCAAGTTTTCAGTATATTTTCTCCTGCCATAAATACACCATAAAAATTGTTTGGAATTCCTTTTTCAAATGGAATTTAGGTTGCTTAAATATTGTTTGGATCTTTAATCGTCAAGCTAAAATTGCAAATAACCTCTGATTTGAGCAAAACTCGGAGGATACATAGAGCATTAATCAAAGATTCAACTTATAAGGTTGGATTTTGGAAAGAAATCACAAAAAAAGACGATTACAGTGACTCCATTCTCATTACAACAGAGGATTTTCTTTCTAATTAATGACCTCCTCGGATGGGGGTGTTTGGTACACCGAGAAAGAGAAATAATTGAAAATATGATTTATTTTTTTAGATATCTATATGATATATTAGTCACCGAATCCTAAAAATTCCATCAAATAATGGTGTTGGGTAAAGTATAATCATAGAAGTTTTACACCAACCATGATATGTATCTCTGAAAAAGGCATGGCATATGTGATATTGCATTGTTTGCAGGGGGCACATTATACTTGTAGACTACGTTCGTTTTAAGGATAAGCACTATAACATGGGATCAATTCATCGTACGACTATTCTCATCCACATCCATTATTTCACCTTATTCCATATTTATTCCTATATTTGTTCCACATTTCCTACCTTTATTCTACCTTATTTTCCCTATTCCTATCTTTCCAGATGAATAGATAATAGACTCGTGTTCTCCTTATTTCCATCCTTATTCTTACTTATTCCCGAACCGAACACCCCTTAAGAAACAACCTATTAGCAAAAAAAACTTGAGATTATAGTATCGAATTTCTAGTAATGATGTCTGTGAGAAATCAATACTCTAGTGGTTAATTTTCACTATCGGATAATTTATCAATACATTTGAGAGACAACTCAAATATTTTCTCATTAAAGACTTATGTGATTCCTATGTGGTTCATACGAAAAGTAAAAATCACAATGTTAAAAACAAACAAGATACCATTCCCACTATTTAATCCGAACATGGGTTCGTTCTAGATATAACACAATGTAAGCGAGGATATCCTCGAACAACTATAAACTTAATATATATATATATATAAGAATTCATTATATGATGTTATACTTTTTTGTAAAATATGTATACTCTGTGATAATCGAGATTTTGCGAGGGTCTAAAATAGTCCACACAAGGGGGGACCACAGTGTCGTTGCGCGACTGCTCATGAAACCTCAATCAATCAACAATTATCCCACAACAATCAAGTAAAGCAATGAAAGCAATATGTGTAATTAAAATTTATTATAACTCTACAAAAATGTGTATAGTGTGCAAGTGTGTAGAGGTCGAACTCAGGGAGCAGACAGGTAGAACGGAGCAATCAAGCTCAAAATGTGATTTTGATGATTTGTCTATCTATGCTATGTTTTTGTGGGTTTATAATTTTATATTTTTTATTTAATTTTTTTTGGTTTTATATTTTTATATTTTGATTTTAAATTTTCTAATTTTCTATTTTCTTTTTGTATTTTATATTTTATATTTTCTTTTTTCAATAATAGAACATATGCAAAGTAAGAGAAGAGAGGGATAAAGTATTTATAAAAATAGGTAAAAATAGGAAAAATTCAAGAAATGTTTTTGGTCTTTTTATACTTTTCTAATGTTTTTGTGATTTTCTAGATTTTTCCTAATTTTTTTGGTATTTTTAAAGTCAAGAATACTGAAAACAGTGAAATAAATGGCTGGCCGAAATTAAAATAAGGATGAAAAATATCAACAATGTCCATAACTCCTCAAATTAATTTTAACATAAAAGGTAATAGAATAGGGAAAATTCAACAATTGAAATTATATTTTTAGGACTTTTGTAGAATTTTTAAAATTTTATAAAGGTTTTTGGGATTTTATAATTTTTAGGAGTTTTCTTTTGTATTTTTTAGTGATTTTTGGTCTGGAGTTAAAACCCAAGGAACGTACGAGGTACTCATACCAAAGCCTTGCCCATTCCGTCGTGTTGATCTCAGCTTCGTCATGGAGAAGTCTTACGTCCTACCTGCAACATATATTCACGTCCCATTCATTCAGTGCAATAGCATTTCAGACTCGACAACGTTGAGGCAACCACCTGGAGATCCACCACGTTAATGTTTTGTATGGCGTTACGCAGAAAGCCACATAGGCAACCCCTACCCGAGAGCTTTCCCTTCTCTTGTCTATCTGCTTTAGATCTTTCTATTCCGACCCCCATTCATGCTCCTCTTTAATGTCCATGTTGTGTGCCTCCAACCATTGTTGTGTACCTTCGATATGCTAGAAATCCGCCGCAACAATCATAGAGTTTCGTCCCCAACGAAGCAGTCATTCAACCACCTCTAGAACCCTATTAGAACAAAGCGGTCAATGGGAGGTGGAGGTCGGGGATAAGGAGGGCGAGGGCGGCCTGGAGGAGGAGGGTGCGAGCGACCTGTAGGAGGCGGAGGTCGCGGAGGAGGAGGGCGAGGGCGACAGACGTGGAGGAGGAGGGGCAAGGGCGACGGAGGTAGAGAGGTGGGTGGGTGCTGAGTGGGGAAAGGGAGATGAGAAGGAGGGTGAGGGGGAGCGACAATAAATGTAAATTTGATAAACAAAGTGGGTATAATGTAAAATAACTTAACAGAATCCTGTTAGTTTTTGGCCGGTAAATGTATATGGGTTAACGACATGGTATGTGGAGTAAGGGGTAACAAATTTAAGGGGTTGAGGGAGGAATTAGGTTGTCTCAAAGGTTGTAGAGGTAATTGGCAAAGTTTATAGAGTTTGTCGGATAAAAATCCCTTTTTACTAACTTCTTACATCACAGAAAAAACATTGTATTATTTGTAAAAAGTCACTTCTTACATTGAAAAAAAAGATGTTGGTGGTATTTTCTATTTTGGAGGTGAAATGTCATCTATATCATAACAGGAGTCACCTCCAACATGCAATATAAAATGGATTTAATCAACAAATGTCCGGTATATTTAAAATAGGAAATAAATTTTAAAAAAGCAAATAGATGCTGACACGATAATTAGTTAACCTGATGTTTGAACCACATGAACTAACAGAATGCAATTTTATAATATGTGTCTCACTCTTGAATGAGAGAAGAACCAAAACTAATATAGATGGGTATTATGGTTTTTTAGCTATAGTTGTTTTCTTACGGAGAAAAAAACATCGCCATTGAATCCTCTTCTTAAATAAATTTCTTTTGAATTAACATAATTGAACATTAAGATATGTTTACATAAAAAAAATCTTACACTCAAGGAAAATGAATTGAAATTTACACATGAATACCAAAAACAAACACTTGCGAGATTAAAGAACATCAAACTACATTCTAATCGATGTTCAATAAAGCGGTCTGTGTGGTGTGGCACACCACATACCTTAAACACGACATTATGCGGCCCTTGCGCATAAGCGAGCCGCATATACGGGCCGAGCGGTCGCATATCCGTGTTGTGCGGCTGCCTAAGGTTTAGTGAGTCAGGTAATTATCGAAGTTATATTGAATCACATAAATCACAACGTTTAATATATCCATTTACAAATCCTAATTGCATGAATTATGGGATGATTATGAACGTTAAGATATATTTTTTGAAGCTAAATTGAACAATAAACATCCGTTATTCTTTGGAAATAATGTCGAACTTTATAGAAAATATAACTTCATTAATATACATGTCTTCTTTTAATTCCATTTCATTTATTATATTATTGATTTTATTTGCGTTGATTTTTTATTTTATATAAAATAATTACATATTTTGGCAATTGTTGTCAACTAGTATGCGTGCTAACTTTTCTATTGATATTTGGTGGAGTGATTGTTTTGAGATTTAGTTGAAAGCTAATTTTATTAGTTCTTCCATTGGATCACATTTATTCATAAATTAGTTCAATTGCAGTTACTTTTCTAGATTTTTACTTATTTTAAATAAAAAATAGAAAAGTGTGTAGAACTTTATGTGCCCCCACATAACGCTTAATCGCTATGCAACGACCTTTCCGAATGCATATACGTACCGCTTTCCTGAACCTTGATTCAAATGCCTCTTCATCCGTAAGCAATACACGCTCCAGACATACAACGGGGAATGTAGCCGCAATAAATATAAATATCAACCGGAAAACAAAATCAAGTAAAATGCCAACCTTAACACTTATGACCTTCTCCGTTAAAGCATGGGAGGTGCCCTATTCTTCTAACCATTGCATATAACAAAAGTAAGACAGTTATACTTCATTGAAATGTAGTCGCAGCAAATACAAATATCCACTGGAGAATAAAATTGAGTAAAATACCAACGTTAAGAAACACACAAAATTTTATAATTTCCAAACACATACGATTATAAGGATAAAACAATAATGCTATCTTTCACCGATACAAAAGAAGAATGAAACCAACAACAATAAAACAACACTTATGATTTTCCCTCACAAAGCTTGGAAGGAGTTGCCCTTCTCAAAATAAGATGGGGAAAAAAATCGAACACCTCACAAACACACATTTTTGCAGAACAATAAAGCCAGGACGATGTAAAAAATACTCTAAACATAATTAGTTGATACTCGAACCAAACAAACCGGCAAAAGAAGAGCAAAATTCGAAAAAGTATAAGCATGCGAAGAAAGATAAACCTAGAAAAATGACATGGTTAAGTAAAAGAACAACATAAACACCTATCAACCGCCATCTCCAATAAATGGCCAACGATGTTACTTGAAACGAAGATGCAAGTAATAATTTTTTACGAGAACGTGCTTACATGTTATAAATGAAGGGCATAAAAGTCTCTATTTTTGACGAAATTCGAATGACATGTAGGAGAGATATAAGGATGCATATACATGGTAATATTTTTCAAAAAAAAATGAAAAAAATTACGGAAAATAAGGTGGGGCAGCCATGTTGGTTACCCCAGGGGCCTGTTTGGTTGATGGGTTGGACTGGGTTGGGTTGGGTTGGGGTACCCCTGTGAATAGTAAACTGTACCCCTATGAATAGTAAACTGTGAGGAGGATTGAGAGGGTTGGAAGGAGGGATACACCGGTGTACTCCAACCCGGTGCAGTCCAACCCAGCAACCAAACAGACCCCAAGAGCATCCCATTTTTTCCTAATAAAATTATCATATTTTCAATAAATTAAATATGTGCAAAAAGTATTTATAATCTTGTGTTTTTGACCTAAATGCATGCTTTTTTAATATTTTATGCAGATGTTATACCCTTATATAAGAATCATGATTGAACATTCAAATATAGATAGCATATTTTTAAAAATTTACTTTGATGAAAATATTTACAAGTATACACGATATAATTAATTTTCCATATACCAAAGAGTAATTACATATATACATCCTCAATAGATATCGTGTGCATATTGTAATTGCACACATACCTATAAAAGTTGGAAGTATATAATAATCAACGACATACAAGTAATTTTACACAAACACTTACGTGTTTTGCACGGTTAATATGTATCTCTACAAACACTTACGTACTCTGCATAGTTAATTATGTATCTCTAAACACAAATATTCTTGTTGCATGTCACTATGGTCTAATGATGTCAATGTTATTAATTCAGATGCTCACGTTTCCTTTAAGAGAGCATCCGTTTCAGGAATAAGCAAGAATAATGATGACAAATAAGGATAAAGGTATATTATTTGTTCGGCCGGAAAGATGTCAATAGAAAGAATAAGATGGAATAAGGGTAGGTGAGGTGGAATAAATATGTGAATAATGGTAGGATAAGTTGAAATAATGGGATGTAGATGGGAATAATTGTACCTTTAGAAATCACATCAGTCAGGTAATTGAGACCTCATTTCCAGTGCTTATTCTCCAAACGAATAGGACTAAAGTCCAAAAGCAACAAAGAATGACATAATTTATATACAAAGTTACTTTTGTAATTTTAGAAATATGATATCATCAATAAAAAGTAACAACAAATATACTTCAGGACCTGAAATATTCTTTACTTAAATATTTTTTTATATAAGTCCCTAAATTTTTGAGATCATCCATGCAATTCAATTAAGAAGAAATATTTATTTAGTACAACGTGACGGACATTTAGTGAAAAAAAAAGATAAATCTGTCTACGAAAATAGAAAGAGTTTGAATGTATATGGCTATCTTGGATATATAAAGGACATAGTTAAAAAAGCATACATACATACATACACACACACACACATATATATATATATATATATATATATATATATATATACATATATACACACACACATATATATATATATATGGGTCATATGTGGCTGCCCCCTAGGGGCAGCCAACATGGCTGCCCCCGCCTTATTTGGGCAAAATTTTTTATTTTTTTGAAAAATAACACCATTTACATTCATCCCTATATCCCTCCTATATACCATTCGAATTTCGTCAGAAACAGAGACTCCTACGGCCTCCATCCGGACAGTAATTTTTTAACGGTAACATGATTTTTTTAAATCGATACCATCGAGATGGAGGCCGTAGGAGTCTCTGTTTCTGACGAAATTCGAATGGCATGTAGGAGGGATATATGGATGAATATACATGGTTTTATTTTTCAAAAAAAATAAAAAAAACGCCGAAAAATGGGGCAGGGGCAGCCATGTTGGCTGCCCCCATGGGGCAGCCCCATTTTTTCCTATATATATATATATATATATATATATATATGGGTAAAATGTGTATGCCCCTTAGGGGGAGCTAACTTAGCTCCCCCGCCCCTTTTTCACAAATTTTTATATTTTTTTGAAATCTAAAACCGTGTAAATTCATTATTAAATCCTTATATTATGTCATTCAAATTTCATGCGAAACAGAGACTCCTACGACCTCCATCCAAACGGGGTCGATTTAAAAAATCATGTTACCGTTAAAAAAATGACTGTCTGGATGGAGGTCGTAGGAGTCTCTGTTTCACACGAAATTTTAATGACACAATATAGGAATATAGTGATGAATATTCATGGAAGAATTTTTCAAAAAAAAACATGGAGAAAATGAAGCGGGGGTAGCTAAGTTAGCTGCCCCTGGGGGCAACCCCATTTTCCCTATATATATATATATAATCTCATTGCAATGAAATTTAAATTGCTACATCACAGCATACCACAAGAATAGCTTCCAATATGTATCATATGCATCAACCTCGTCAAAAAGCATGATATATTTTTAAACAAAATGTTACCCTTCACTGTACGGACATGGAAGAAAATATCGGGATATATCGACGATATATTGTCGATATATCGATATCGACATGAGACCGATATGAGTATCGATATAGCGATATATCTCGATTTCCTAGCATTTTTTCACAAAAAGCTCGTCGATATGGGCGATATTTCAAAGATATATCGTTGAAATATCGTATCGATATGACGTCAAAACGATATCGATATCGATACGGCCTTCCACTGCGGACATATATGCAAAACATCTGAAAAATACTCACCGCAGAATAAAATAGTAAAAAAGGAGGAGAGATGTAAGTGCAAAAAATAAATAAAGAATAGGGGGATATAGGTTACGAAAGAGGGAGGGAGAGATATCGAGGAGAGGGATGGCAAGACATCTTCTATAAGTAATGGTGGTGAAAGATATGGTGTAGCACAGGTACAAAAGAGAAATTGTATAGAAGTTAGAGGGAGATGACACATGCATATAGTCGAGGCAAATAGAGGGAGATAGCAGAGGAGAGAGAGGTGCCCGCTGGAGAGACAACGGGAGAGAAATGGAGAAAGATGGGGAACCTGCCACGTGTATGGCACTGGGACGAAGGATGGATCCACTAAGGGGTTGTTCGGTAGGGGAATAGAGGCACGAGAATAAGGAGGAATAAGGGGAAATGGGGCTCCGATGTGTACGGCAATTCCCCCAATTTTGGCCCCCGATCTCTCATCGCCCCCGACCTTATTCCCCTTCCCTCCCGCGCCCCTCCGTTGGCCGCCCATCCCGCGCCCCTCCCCCCGCCCGGCCATCCCGCGAGCCTCCGGTGTGCGACGTCGTCCACGCTTGTTGCCTCGGGTCCTCTCGGACCCGCGCTCCTCTGACCTGCCGATGGTAGGGCTCCTTTTGGTCGGCCCCTGTGGGAACCTCCTCCGTGATTTTCGATCGAGGTATGCCTTTCACTGTTCTTGCGGTGTGATGGGTCATCCCGCTGGTTGTTTTGGCCATTATATCGGCCACGGTTGCCTTGAGCCCTCTGCGGTTGCAATGGAATCGATGGAGTCTAGGGTTTCCCATGGCTATAAATTGGGGCGGAGGAGGAAATCGAGTGGGTTGTCTGCCGCAGCTGGGGTTCAATTTGCACAGGGATTGTGTTTTCACATATCATCTAGCTTGTGGTGGATCACCAGGTACATTCGAAAGCACTCCCTCAACTTTTTTGTGCTATGATGATCATGACCTGTTACATATCCCGTTGCTTTGCTGATCGATGCTTCATTTGGGTCTGGGCTTCATGATTTGTCGTTGCTTTACGACCTTATATGCTTGCTGCTTGTGAGTATAGACTGTCTCTCCAAATCTGTTGCTTTGTTTTATGATGATTTGGGTTCAAGAGCAACCTATGAGGTGCTCTTGGATCTGAAGTAGTTGGCATCACAACCACATTCTCGGCCGTGAGGGGTTGGTCGCCTCACTTGTGCTGGATGATGGTCTGTTATGCTTGGCTGTTGACAGGAGGGGGTCGTAGGTCGCTTATTGATGGGGGCTGATTTTTTTGCACTAATCTGATGGTTCCTATTGATTGTCCACTCCTTCGATTAGGCTATTGTTATTCGCCAATTGGGTGTTGGTTGAGGACCTACTATTTGAGAGGACCTACTAGTTGGGAGCACTAATCTGGGATGTAATGACCTGTGTGGTCGTTATCGTGGCTGAGAGCAACGCATATGCAGCTCAATGATGTCCTTTTTTTTGGTGTGAACAACACACTGGTGTTGATTAATGTTTTTAGCTGGGCGCTTCATCCCACGGCTGTTGCTTGATGCGGTTGAGGCTTGGCTGAAAGTGGCTGCATAACATTGGATAATTGAGTGATGTTTAATATTGATTATTGATGAATACCCATTCATCACTCTTCATTCTTATATTTTAGCTATAAAAACCTTTGCAAATACATGTAGATATGTGTAAATAGGAATAATTGTCAAAAGCATGCATTATGTAAAAACCTATAATTAGCATGTTTTTGTGCAAAAATAAAAGAATAAAGATTAAAAAGAAAAAGAGGGAAATATTTAGAATAAATATTGAGCAACCTAACCCAAGGGAGGGCTCAGCATGGGCCTGACCGCATAAAAGCCAAAGTAGAGGGAGATAGGGGCTCAGGTGTGTAAATATTTATGTAAATAAATAAAGATATTTTCCTCACCAAAAATATGCTTGTAAATACTTGTACATATTTATAAAATATAAAAAACCAAAAGAAAAAGTTAAAAATAAAAAAGAATTAAAATACCCCTTTCATCATGTACATAAACCACATCTATATATTTATTTAACCTTGTAAATAAATAAAATTATTTTCCAAACTTTTTGTAAATATTCTATATTATATATTGTAAATAAATAAAATAAAAAGAATTAGAACAAAAACAAAACAAAAAGAGCAAAAGTAAAAATACAAAAATGCATTGTACATATACCATGTATATAGATGTACATATGTATTTATTTTACCTATGTATATAAATAATAAAAATAAAATAAAAACACCCTTTTACTCCTTATTTTATAATGTAAATAAATAAAATATAAAATGGAAATAAAATTGTATAAAAATAATATATAAAAATCAAAAATCAAAAACCCTATATATATTGTATATACCTATATCTAGTACATATTATGTATATAGCCTATTTTTATTTCCAAAAATTAATTAAAAATCACCAAAAAAATAGAAAAAAATAAAATAAAAATAATTCATGTTTTAAGTTTTTGCAAAATCAGCCATTTGCTACCTTATTTTTGAGCTGCAAAGTTTAGCCACGTGGCCTGATCTCACTGGGTCCTGGGGATGTTGACCGCCCGGTCAACTGGCCCCCCCAGGACCACTTCTCACGGATTCGAGCTTCGGACCCAACTTCTCGGATTTTCCCCCGCTCGACCCGATTGTCTATTACCCAAACCCCGGCTCCGTTTTGAACCTCCCACATCCGACACCCTCGCCGGGCATCCACCTTGGGATCCGCGCGCCACCACGATCCTACCCGAGCCTTCCTTCTCGGACCCCTCCAGCATACATAAGCGAGCTCCGCCACCCATTTTCTCCATCTTTGGCCATTTGCTTCGTTCTCCAGTGAGCTCCAGAGAGAGAGAGTGAGGTGACAGCTCGATCGCATCCCCGACCTGTTGCAGCGAGGAGAGCCGGCGAATCCATTGATCCGGCGACGTAGCCGCCGTAGCTCCGCCACCTGAGCGAGCTTCGAGCCTCGGGCCGAGACGACCCTCGAGGCGACGACCAGGAGCACCCCCTGCTCTTCCCCAGTCCCACCATTCATCCAGGTAGTCCCGTAGCTTCGCCATTTCGTTTGATTTTCGTTTACCCCCAATTTGCGCCGCCGTCGTCTTTCTTCGATTCACCCCGGTTCCGACCACCATCCGACCATCGGACCCGACCTTCACGTTCGCCTTCCTCTGCCGCACGTTCTCCACCCACACACGCAACCCAGCTCGCACAGGAGCTGGGAGCCGGGCTCCTCCGTCCACCACCTTCGCCGGAGCCCGCCACCCCGACGCACCAACCACCTTCACTCCACCTAACTGGGTCGAGGCAGTTTGCCCTCGACCCGCGAATCTTCTGAGCCACTTTGTAGGTTCCACCGAGCCCATCTAAGGGCTTGGTCATTCAGGCCAGGAGACCCAGCTCTGCCGACCGTCCCTGAGCTCCTCCGAGCTCGGGCCGATCATCGGAGCATCACAGCAGACGCGGGAGCACTCCAGCATTCTTCTCCGACCTTCAGAGGGCTCCAAGGAGGAGCGCAACGCACGTACGAGCCCATCGAAGCTCGCTGGGGCTTTGTTCTTCCATCATCCTCCAGCACCGTCGATCGCCCCCGTCTCGCTCCAGTTCAGATCTTGGCCGTCCATCCTTGGAGCAACCTGCAACGTTCGATCAGAGAAGGGACGATCCGGAGCGCTCACCAGTCCCAGCCTTCCGATCAGCCACGTGGAGCGCATCCAACGACTCCGGTTAATAAAGGGTAATTTACCCTTAGGCCCCTCTTTTTACGTTATTTCGTTTTAGTCCTGTAAGTGTTTTAGTCAGTTGTTTAGTTTTAGGTTAAATTGCACATTGGACCCTGAGCTTTAGTTTATTTGCATTTATACCCCTGCCAGTTGTGGACACATGCTTCGACACGTGATTTCTTTGGGTTATTTGCAGTAGATACCCATGTAGTTCTGGATGTTCCTAAATGAATGAAAGTTTTTAGTTATTTGCATTTATACCCCTGTGCGTGGTTTATTTGAGCATGTGCGATTTTTTGGGTTATTTGCAGATAAGCCCTTGGACTTTTGGTACTTGTTACCAATAAGCCCTCGGAACTTATTTTCCTTACATTTGGGTCCCTGAGTGCCCCAGGCACGTGCGTGGCGCGTGTTTTGCTGGGTATTTTGCACCAAGACCCCCAGAACTTTGGGTATTTGCACTTTGGTCCCTGTGCACAGTGCCCTATCTCTATTATTGAATAAAATATCAAATCACCTCCAAATCCAACGAAAATTTGACACATGGCTCCTGCCATGGTGTAGGATTTTTGTAGATTTTTGAGAACATTTCTGATTTTGTTTGCTATTTTTAAAAATTCAAAAACCTATATTTTCGGCACTGTCCAGATTGTAAAATCACAAAAAAATCTAAAAACTCGTTCAAAAATTCCCTAAAAATTAGCTACTATTTAATTTAGATTGTTTGATTTTCCAGCCAATTTTGGCTATTTTTCATTATTGAAAACCACTGAAAACTTAAAAACACTCAAAAGCCCATAAAATGTCTAGTAAATAAATTAAAAATTCAAAAACAATAAAATTGGTACCTAAATTTTCCTTGTTTTACCTACTTTACAGGAAAATTACCTCCAGGCCATTTTGAGGCCCTTAGATATTTTATCTAGGGACTTTTGGCTCGGCTGGACAGTACCTCTTATTTTTGCTACTGTTTGATTTTTAGAAAATAAAATAAATATCAGAAAATTATCAAAAATTCACCAAAAACATAAAAAAATATATAACACATAAAAATATTTTTGTTTTGATTTTTGGTTGATCTTTGGTGCTTGAAATAATTTGTTGAATTGTGTTCTTCCTTGCTTTTCTTATTTTCTTAATAAACTTAAAAATCCAAAAAAATATAAAAATAATTAAAAACCACTAAAAATATTTTCCTCTTTTCTTTTATTTGTTTTGACTACTTCGTAGGCCTCTCGGCCAATCCGTGCTCCTTGAGTTCGACCCTGGGTGCTATACCAGGTTAATCACATAGCAGGACCGCTTATTCGTGCTTGATTGATTTCTGATTTATTTAGTGGTTCGTTTTTTTCTTGATACACATCGTCCGATCGCTTGGGTCGCAACGACCCTATTTCTATACCTTATACCCGAGTGGTCGGTCGTGTTGTCAGAATGGCGCCGTTGTCGGGGAGCACGGCTTAGTGATGAATCCACATTTCATCATCTTTATTCTATCATTTTGGCACCAAAAATCCTAGCAAATGCCTGTAAATAGCATTAAAATCATCATCTTAGCATTCATGCATGTGCATCTAAACAGTGTATAAATTACTGTAATTAAGGCCAAAATTATAGAATAAATAAAGAAAAGAAAAAGAATAAAATATTGTAAATATTTTATGACCCGAAACCCCGAGACCTAGGCATCTTGATGAATAGGTCGACAAGGAATAAAGTAGGGGGAGATAAGGTCAGAAATACAGATAATACACCTATACATTTTATTCATTCTTTATTCATTTTGGGACCTATTTTTGGTTCCACTTTTTATACATCAAATAAAGAAACTTTGTACATGAAAGTTGTAGATAATATCATAAAGAAAAATATAAAATTGATTTCACCGAAAAATAATGTACAGATAAAAAGTTATGGTCTGAATAAGAATCCAGAATGCCAACTTTCCAGACTCGTATCTCACAATTGAAAACTCCAAATGCAGCGTACTCACCTTTAATTGTATATAGAAGAAAATAATCTATTTAATGGTGGTGGCTTCGCATTTGGCGGAGCTACGGTTTGAAAGTTGACTTTTGGCCCCCTATTGTATACTTGTACATATTAAAATATTCAATTTATTAATTATTTATTATTTTTATATATTTTATATTTTTATAATGTTATAAATAATACTTATAATAATTATGTATATTAAAAATCAGAATAAAAACATCATTAAAACTCAAAAAAATACTTGTATATATTTGATACATAGGTATTATACATACACTTATACCTATATAAAATACAATTCTATTTTATTAATTATACAAATTATATCAGAAAAATAAAATAAAAATATATACGTGTATATAAAAGTATTCTACAATTTTATAAAATACTAAATAAAAATAATAAAAATAAAAATACCTAAATAAAAATAAAATACTCAAATATATAGATAATATACCTATATAGGGGTATAAATGCAAACTTGTAAAAATATACTCCATAAAAATAAATAAAAATCACCATAAATTAATTCATAAAATAATAAACATTTTTTATTTTATAATAAAAAATTAATAAAATCATTTGCTATTTTAATTTCAATTTAGAAGTCTTTTTCTCCAGGTTTTTCCTGGTTGGTCCACGTGGACCAACCAGGGGGCTAGGAGAGTTGACCTCGGTCAACTCTCTGCCCAACACCTGGGCGGCCTGTCAGAATGACTTTTCTTGATTTTCGCGGATTTTTGGAGACCGCACCTTTCACCGAATCGAATCGATGTCTTCACGAGAGTTGATCACCTATGATTCCTCTAGCTCGCCCTAGGATTTTTTCGGGGAGAGCATCACTGCTCTTCCCGTTGCGCCTTGATCTTCGAGCCCCCTCGGCCTTGTTTCAAAAACAACCCATACACTTCCTTTTCCCTTTGAACCAACTTTGGGCGCCAAAAACCTTCGGGTGAGGGTCGAGGGCTAGTCTCCGGTGACAGGGGAATCCTCCCCCATCTCAGGCGAGGTGCGGCGAAGCACCTAGGGCTGCGTTCCAACTCCATCTCCGGCCACCGCCGTGAGGTCTCCTTCCTCGTGGTCAACGCCACTTGAGGGCAGTCTCCTTCTTGTTTTTCTTATAAGTAGATAACTGTTAGTATAGGTTTTCGTTTCGTCTATTTAGATTGCCATTACAACCATCAATCAGTGACGGACATCATCACGATCACCTCGCCGGAGTTCTTGAACTCCGGCCACCATTTTCACCATTCCACGCCACCATTCCTTTTTTGCTGGCCCTGGGACCTTTTACCTCTGCTGGTACTTTTATTGCAGGTCCAGGAGCAAGAGACCCCACCTGTGGGTCGAGTTTTGGAGCACGCCGGACCTCCTGGGGGTTCATTCACGTCTTCATCGCCTCGGTGGCCCTCCGGAGGATCACCTCCCATTTTGAGGCCGCCGTTCCATCAGGGAACCTCCCAGGAGCTTGTCCGGGCTGCTAGAAGGAAAAAGAGGTGTCGGAGATCGGAGATCCTGCCAATCCAAACTCGCTCCCAGTGAGTTCTTCAGCCGTTCTTCGTCTTGGCCTCCCTGCCGTCCGATCAAGAGCAGATAGTCCAGGATAGCAGCCGCCCTTGGATCTTGGAGCCCCCACAGCCGTTAGATCGTGGGCTAGGATCTAATCCTGGCCGTTATAATCGAAGGGGCATCGGGCGTCGTCTGCACGCCACGTGGCACATGTGAAATCCTCTCAGCCGTGCGATAAAGCGCCTGGGTATTTTGCATTCCAACCCTCGCGCAATTTTGTTTTTTTATTAGCACGCAAACTTTCATCGGCCCTTTAAATATTTTTGTAATATTTACATAAAGCCCCAAAACTTTGTTATATTTCAAATAGGTCCTTGCCAGGTCACGTGCACAGTGCGCGTGACCTTGGTAATTTTGCAGGTCCATCCTTGCGGGTTTTGGTTATTTGTGTCTGGACTGAAAATATATTTTATTCAGTATAAGTTTTGTGGAAATTTGCAAGAACGCCCCTGGATTTTTGATATATTGCACATATACCCATGCCAGGCTGGTTTAATTTTTGTATGCTTGTTGTAATTAATTGACCTATCATTCTAACTCCAAAAATTCCACAAAAATAGGGTTAAGCTCCTGGACATGTGTACTTCCACGCCACCATTTTAGTTTTTGATTTTACTTGATTTTCATATTTATTAAAAATTAAAAACTTGCTATTTGTGCACTGTCTAGCTTAGAAAATACCAAAAATATAGTAAAACACCCCCAAAAATTCCAAAAAAAAAATTCCCTAGTGTTTATTTTATCTTATTTTAGTGTCAGTCCAAAAACCACTAAAAAACTCAAAAGAAAAACACTAAAAATTTAAAAACACTCAAAAACTTCAAAAAAATATATAAAATCAAGGAAAACTCTAAAAATTACAAACTCAGGTTCTGTTTGTTCCTCATTTTGTTCTTCTTATTCGAAAAATAGTTGAAAAAATTGTGGTTGCTGTTTGATATTTTTAAACCTCATTTTATTCACAGCCAGCCTTATTTGCACTGTTTTCTCTTATTTCAGTAATTAAAAATATCAAAAACACCTTG
Organism: Ottelia alismoides; assembly: GCA_037367405.1. Classification (NCBI taxonomy): domain Eukaryota; kingdom Viridiplantae; phylum Streptophyta; class Magnoliopsida; order Alismatales; family Hydrocharitaceae; genus Ottelia; species Ottelia alismoides. The sequence goes on along the minus strand of JAZKJV010005119.1, from coordinate 132,154 downwards.
AAAAATCCCCAAAAATCACAAAAACAGTAAAAAATCATAAAAATATCAAAAACAATTTCTTTCTGAATTTTTGGTACTTTTTACTTAGTTTTATAAATATTTTACCTTGTCTTTTATTCCATTGTCTTTAAATTCCAATATTGAAAAAGAAAAAGAAAAAAATATAAAATATAAAATTATAAAAATCAGAAAATTAAAAATCAAAATACAAAATTAAAAATTAAAATAAAAAAATATTAAAAATTAAAAACCCACAAAAACATCCTTGCTTGCTTAGTGTAGACACTTTACACACACACACTTGTGCTTACATTTGCTTGAACTACCCTGCTTGCTCCCTGTGTTCGAACTCTCTGCATACTTGTCACTATACACCATTTGTGCAGAGTTAAAAATAAATTTTAACTCCACATTAGTTCTAATTTATTGATCTTTAGTGTGGGTTAATTGTTGATTAAATACACTTTATTGTGGGTCGCCGCATCGACATCGGTTGTCTCCGCCTTGTGTGAGACATACTCTTTAGACCTACGATAATCTGTGTTTATCACTTAGTAGTCATTTTTTTAGCTTTTCTGCGGCTTTTGATTTTCGCGGCTTTTTGTATGGATTTTTATAGATATATTTTTCTGATATTTTCTGATAATAATTTGGACTGACCACTTGTCTCTTTTTCTTGCGAGGGGCCGAGGCTCGAGGCGGCCGATTTGAGAAGTCGACGCAACCGCGAGACTCGGAGGCGGCTCCCTTCTGCACGGAGCCGCAGGAGAGAGCGAGAGAGAGAGAGAGTTGAGTGGGTAAGGTTAGATTAGGATTATTTGATTATTATTGTTGTAATAATACAGGGACTCAGACTGGACTTGGACTTGGTTGACCTAGCGGGTCTGTTTCGCCGAGCACCGGTGTGCTCGGGGGACCCTTAGGAGTTTTTCGCGGTTTTACGCGGCTTTTTTTCTTTCTTTTTACTGCCTTTTACGGTTTTTAGCGGTTTTTCTCGAGCCCCTAGATTTAGGATTTTCTGCTTGACTGTGCCATAATTAGTAGGATCCCCACACTTAATTAATTGCCTGGTCCTATAAAACGATAATTGGACCTACTAATAAATCAATAATAAAAATAGCTTAGTCGCTTTTCTGAGAGCCTACGCGCCGCGAGCCTACCCCGTCAAGCGCTACTCCTGAACTCGACTTGTCGAGAAGAGGAGGGGTGGGTCTAGACCGGACTCTTTGGATCGAGGGCGAGTGACTAAGCTAGACGGTTCTATCGAGTAGAAATTGCCTATTTAGGACTCGGTTTTCACCGCTGCACCATATAGGTAGTTTCTTTCCTGTCTTTACACTTATGCGCGGATCATATTGCATGTAGAGTGCTGGAGTCAGGTACGCCTTCCTTACTTTGCATGCATCATTGATTTCATCGTGCATCGGCTTTTTCGACTTCTCCCCTCTGTTTTCGGACTTAATAATCAGGAGAACCGAAAAATTCGTTAGGCGTTTGTTTGATATTTGAAAAATATTAAAAAGAAAAAAAAACCATAAAATTGGGACTGGTTAACACTATTGATCTTAAAAGTCGCTCACCCTAAAAATTTTGTCTTGGGGAGAGCAACCCCCTCATTATATGGTTTGGATGCGCGAGAGAGTGACCCGCACCCTAGGTAGAGCCCTCCGGTGCTAGTCCCGACTGATTACCGACTCTTCCGTGCGGGCCAATCGGTTGGGTTAGCATCGGGTATCCTAACAGGTCACGTAAGCGCTCTGATATTTTGTGTGTTCATCTAATAAAATCGACAAGATAATTAGACCGAACTATCACGGTCTTCAGCTCGCGTTGCGTTGGTGAACCGGGGGTTTGTTTTGTGATCATAGTTTCTCCAGATCTCATCCGCACTACTCGCCAGATCAAGATGATGGGTAGACGCTCTCTTAGGCAGCCTCTGGCTGCACCGCTTTCGGGTACGTCTACCTCATCATCTAGGTTGGCTCGCGAGAGCCCAGACCCGCTCTCCGAGCCCGAGTACGATTCCACCCTGTTCCCCCTCGACCCCCTTTCTATCCTGCCTGAGAGACACGAGCCCGATGAGAGACTGATTGATTTGACAACACCTGAGTTGGGCTCGTTTGATTTTGCAGACATCGCCATGGCCGGCAGTTCAGACGATCACCCCCGTCAGCCCGAGCATTTTGTACTAGACCAGGGGGCAATCAACTCCACCCTGATCGCATCACTTGAGACAGTCCAGCAGCAGTTACGCGATCAGGGAGCATTTATGATTGAGATGAGGAGAGAGTTGGAGAGGCTCAGAGCAGAGCGAGACCAGAAGAGCGAGCCTGAGGAGATACCTGATGCAGAGGCACGAGCCGCAGCAGCCGCCGCCGCAGCAGCAGCCGCCGCGGCCGGAGGACCACCTAGACCGATGCGGGAGTTGCACAATCCCGGATCTACACTGATGCACCATTGGGTGGTGGTACCTGCTATCGTGGGGGACTTCAAGTTCCCCCCGAACACCCTGCAGATGCTTCCCCGTTTTCACGGACTTGCCACTGAGGAGCCCCACCTCCACCTCCAGGAGTTTCTGATGATTTGCAGCACTGTCCACGATCGCCACGTGGATCAGGACACGATCAGGATGATCGCCTTCCCCTTTTCACTGGCAGATAGAGCAGCCACCTGGCTGAAACACTTGGGGAAGTTTGTCTACACCTTAGAGCAGCTCCGCACCGAGTACTTGAATAAGTACTATCCACTCGGGCGGACCAATGCAGCGAGGGCCCTGATCAGCAACTTCTCCATGCTCCCCAACGAGCAATTTCACGAGGCATGGGAGAGGTTCCGAGAGCTCACAGATAGATGCCCGCACCACGACATCACGAAGCCGAACCTTGTTCAGAGTTTTTTCAGCGGGTTGACACCAGAGCTCCAGGGCCTGGTGAATGCTTCTTGCGGCGGGTCCTATTTCGCCAAGGATTACGACCAGGTCTGGGCCATTTTCGAGGAGATGGCCGAGAACTACATGGTGATGTCCCAGACCCGGTTGTACACACAGGGGAGACCCCAGCAGCAGCTAGGATCCGTGCAGTACCAGAGGATAGCACGGGTCGATGCAGGTCCATCTAGTTCGTCCGCAGTCGCAGCAACACAGGCAGAGTCGTCCGCTGCGGACATGGGTATCATCAGCGAGAAGTTGGACCGCATGAAGCTGATTGAGAAGAAGCAGTGCCAGGGCATCACTCAGATGGAGCAGATGGCACAGACTCTGAGCGACATGAAGACCCAGCTCTTGTGTCTTCAGGAGGCACAGACGGCTTCTCAGTCCTGTCTTCAATCGCGAGGCGGCTCCGGCAGCAGCAGCAGCTCGTCCCAGCGCTCCAGCACCCTTGTGCAGCCTAGACAGGTTCACCTTGTACAGGCGGAGCCGTACCAGCAGCCGCAGCCCACTTACCAGTCCCCACCATCTCCAGAGATGCAGATGGTGGTCTACCAGCCGGACCAGCCTCTGGCAGTACTCCCGCCAGCCCCCTACGATGCAGAGCCGTTGATGGATGTCAACGGGATTTGGTATGACCGCCCCCAGCCTGGGATCCGACGAGACCATCCCGGATTCAGGTGGGGGAGTGGTGGTGCCCAGCCCCAGCATCAGCCGTCAGGTCAGGGAGGGCAGTACCCCCAGCAGAGAGATCACCAGCAGCCGCAGCAGCAGCCCCCAGCATACCAGCAGCACCAGCCATCATCCTTCGGTCCGCGTCCCTACCAGCAGCAGGGACAGTCTTGGAGACGTGAGCTGCAGGCTCACCAGGCACCCCAGCAGCAGCATCCTTCCTCCTACCCCTCTTACCAGCAGCACCAGTTCCAGCAGCCTCAGCACCAGAGAGGCTACCCGTCGGGCTCCCATGAGAGCCCCGCCTTGGATGACATAGCCCGCCTCCTCACGGACCAACAGGCTACATTTAGACGGGAGATGGACGAGTTCCGCCATGAGATGTGGGACTTGGTGATAGGGAAGGCCGCTATCCCTGCACAGATCGAGCCAAACCCGAACATCCTGAAGAGGAAGTCTGAGCAGGTAGTTGACACTGAGCATACTACTCCTAGTGATCCATTTGATGATATGTCTTCAGATCTGTTTGATGCTGATTTTGTTACACTTAGGAGCGGTAGAGCACCAGCAGGCGGCGCCTCATCTGAGCGACTACTCGAGGATCCACCCAGGGCGCCAGATGAGGAGGAGGAGAGCGGTACTGAGGCCGCACATGATGATGAGGGTGGTACTGATGCCACCAAGGATGCTGATTCTACCGGCGGTACTGAGGCCGCCACTTCACCAGTTCGAGGAGGTGGTGCTGATGCCACCCGAGGAGCCGAGCCAGCCCGCGGTACTGAGGCCGCGAGACGTCCAGTAGTAGAACCAGCCCAGGTGGTACTGAGGCACCGGTGTTTTTGTAGAGAGAGCAGTTGTTTTTCTCATTCTCATGTATCTCAGAACACTATTTTGAATAAAGGAAAGGTTTGGTTTCTTCTGGTCCCACTGTGGTGAGTGATGTATGTGTGGATCCGGCCGTCGAGCCGTCTAGACCTTTTCCTAGTCTTTCATCTGAGAAGGACCCTGTGATCCCCTTCCCTAGAGCCCTTCAGATGGGGAAGAGGAAGAAAAAAGAAAATGATCCAAAAAAGAGAGAGCAGGAGGAGTTCAGTCAGAGCATGATCGATAGATTCCACATCCAACTGACCTCCAGGAGGCTTTGCAGCACATCCCCCTGCTTCAGCGATCTTTGAGAGACATGACCACAGTCAGGAGGAGGGAGGAGGAACCACACTTCAGAGATCCATGTGCTGACGAAAGCCACGTGTTTTGCTATCCAGAACCGTCTGCCGGCCAAGAGGCCAGATTCAGGGGCCCCGTATGTCAGATGCCAGATTAGTGAGCAGAGGTTCGATCGGACTCTATTGGATAGCGGATCGTCGATCAACCTTCTTCCGGCAGCCCTTCTCGACCGCTTCGAGTTGGGCACTCTTAGACAGAGCAGGACAGTCCTTCAGTTCGCTGATCGATCTGTCAAGAGGCCGAAGGGGTTGTTGCAAGATGTTATCGTCACGATTCAGGGCCTGAAATTCCCCGTGGACTTCGTAGTGTTGGACATGGAGATCCCTGATTCAGTGGCCGATACCCCCATCATCCTTGGTCGTCCGTTCTTGTCCACAGCCAAGGCGGTGACTGATCATGATAGCGGGAAGGTGTACTTTCGCGTCGAGGGCGAGAGTATACAAATAGAGACGGTCGAGGACTACAGAGCTAGAGAGAGCCCGCTCAGATGCGAGTACAGATTCAGAGCAGCTGACAGACACAGAGCCAGACATCCACCAGGACTGTGATTTTGTGATCACAGACGATGAGGCAGCTTGGGCAGATCCTGCAGCACAGACCATCCTCTCATATTCAGATACAGCTGATGCCGAGATGATAGCGGAGGAGAGTCTGGAGAGCACAGTCCCTGGTTCAGGATACCATAAAGGCAGCAGAGCCGGTCCTTGATCGCGACACGATGTTAGTGATGGTGATGCTGAGGCACCTTGTTTTCCGGTGGTACTGATGCCACCGCGATTGATACAGATCCCTCGGATTCAGAGTTTGATTGGGTCGATTGCTATGATCAGATTCCATACCTGAGTCCACCTGAGCCTATAGATGAGGAGGAGGTAGATGCAGAGCCGAGCAGAGACAGTGCAGTTGAGCAGCCTTCTCCCGATCCAGTTTGCGAGAGTACGCTTCACGTTCCCAGGCAGATTTGGCAGACTTAGCAGCTTTCACTCAGTTTCTTCCGCAGCCAGATTTGCCAGCACCCAGTATCCAGAGCTGAAGCCGCTCCCTACTTCGCTGAAGTATCGATTCCTCGCGGGCGATCCAGAGATGTACCCGGTCATAATCTCCGTCGAGTTGACTGGAAAGCAAGAAATCCCTTTTGATGGGGGTTCTTGAAAAGAACCGCAAGGCGATCGAATAGAGCGTAGCAAATCTCCATGGTATTAGTCCATCAGTGTGCTCCCACCATATCTATCTCGAGGAGGGGGCGAAGCCGTCGCGTGAGTTCCAGCGGCGACTGAACCCCAACCTGAGAGAGGTCGTGATGAAGGAAATATCGAAATGGTGGAGTGTAGATTTTATTTATCACATTTCCGACTCCAAGTGGGTCAGCCCCTTGCATGTGGTGCCCAAGAAAGACGGGCATCACGACTATGATCAGTGAGTCGGGAGAGGAGATCGCTACACGAGTACCCACCTCTTGGAGGGTTTGTGTTGACTACAGGAGACTCAACCAAGCCACCAAGAAGACCATTTCCCCTGCTTTTATGATCAGATCATTGAGAGACTGGCAGGGAAGAGCCATTATTGCTTCCTGGATGGCTACTCGGGCTACAACCAGGTGGCCATCGCTCCTTAGAATCAGGAGAAGACCACCTTTACCTGTCCCTTCGGCACATATGCTTTCGACGCATGCATTTGGGCTATGCAATGCCCCTGCGACTTTTCAGAGGTGCATGCTGTCGATCTTTTCGGACAGGTAGGGGAATGTTTAGAGGTCTTCATGACGATTTCTCGATCTACAACGACGGATTCGACTCTTGTCTTGACTGCCTAGACCGAGTACTCCAGCGATGTATTGAGTACCATTTGGTTTCTATCTTGGGAGAAGAGTCACTTCATGGTGACTCAAGGACGGTTGCTTGGCCACATCATCTCCAACAGGGCATGGAGGTTGATCCGGCCAAGGTTGATGTCATTAGAAAACTCGCACCGCCGTCCAATTTGAGGCAGCTACGGTCATTCCTGGGGGCACGTTGGATTTTATAGGAGATTATTCAGGATTTCAGCAGGATTTCCCGACCGTTGACTGACCTCTTGACGAAAGACACCGAGTTCCTTGTCAATGACAAGTGTCTCTCGTCCTTTGCGACTCTCCAGCAGTGTGTTATTGAGGCTCCTGTTCTCCAGCCGCCTGATTTGGTCTCTCCCCATTCGAGATCATGACGGACGCCTCCGATTTTGCCGTGGGGGCAGTGCTGGACAGAGGAGGGATGGAGTTCCGTTTGCCATACACTACGCTAGCCGCACTTTGATTCCGCTCAGCGGAATTACACGGTCACAGAGAAGAGATGCCAGCCGTAGTGTTTGCCTAGATAAGTTCAGATCGTATATCATTGGATCTAGATGACTTTGTTACAGTCCCTAGATAAATTTTTGAAATAAATAAAAAAATCAAATCCAAAAAATTAAGCAAAGGCCGTATCCCCGGCATATGACGCCATTTGATGAATGTAAAATTCGCCTCTTTAAAAATGATGGAATTATTTTGTAGTACAGGAGTGCGAATTTTGTTCAGCCAAAAACCACAGACCTTGAATGCTGTGGAATAGTTATGCTTGGCAAGTGTACCAAGTCGAACACAGGGACACAACTGCTTAATTATAGCTTTTGAATTTTGCTTCATGGAGTTCAATCTCAATTTCAGGTCCATATGCAATTTACAAGGCAATACATGATGCATGCATTTTTATTTTGTTTTTATGCAATATAAAATGATGCATGGGCAAATAATGCAAAGGAATATGCATGAAGAATAAAATGCCAGAATTATACCCTAAAATGTGAGCAATGCAATGTAGAATGAAGTTAGAGTCTAATTGAACACATCATTAAAAATCGGTCATCAAATCCAGCAAGACAGATAGAGCATGGTCCCATTTTTGACATAAAAATTCACTTAATTTAAAACAATGTCAAATGAGACAAATAAGTATGCTAGATTGTAGAGGACAAAACAAGGATCAAAACGACACTAAAATCATGCAATTTGGACCTACGATGCTCAAGTTATGCTAAAAATAGTGCAAGGGCATAAATGTAATAAAAAATGCAAGAAAAATAAATGATAAATATTGCATTTAGGTCCCTGAAGGGACCTAATTGCAAATACCAAAACCGCTTGGGCATTTTGTAAATTCTCCATTTGCGCGTAGGGGCCTTTATTGCAAATCTTCAAAATTTGGAGGGCTTCCCTGTAAAAATACCCAGGCACGCACGTGAGGCACGTGCCTGGGGACCAAAATGTAATTCCATAAACTTTCGGGTCTTTTTATGCAATTTACCCAGCACCTCACGTGCGCTGCACGTGAGGGGGCTAGGCTCGGATGAGCCTCAGCTTCGGTCCACGTGGCACTGTCTGGTGGTACGGCTCTAGGCTCGGATGACCCGAGCCTGTAGGTCGGGGAAGAGGCTCGTTCGGGCCACGCGTCATCATCACAGACGTCCGATCGCTACGATCGGACGGCAGCTGTACCCTTCATCTCCTCCGCAGGTTCACCGGAGAAGGCGGGTCTCCGGTGACCTGCCCCTTGCTCCACCATGCTACCCATGCCTTTCTGATCATCGGAGGAGCTCCCTGGAGGTTCCGCGAAGATGCTCATCACGAATGGAAGCTCCATCATCGTCTGAAGTAGCACGCGGAGGCAGGTGGTCGGCGAAGGAGCTTGGGATCGGCGAGATAGCTTGGGCTCCGACCATTGAGCATCTGCATTAGTTAGACATAGCCGAAGCGAAGTGCAGAAGGTGCGTAAGGGTTTGTGAGGTGAATGGTGGCTTGGGGTGATCGGAGGTGGAGGCCAAGGCTCCTCCTCCGGCGAGATGGAGGAGGAGGTGGGTCGGAGTGGTAGGGGGTTCTGGAGAAGGGAGAGGGGGTTCGTGTGACGGAGGGTGAAGTTGCGTAGCTGATGAAGGGGTCGAATTAGGGATGATGGTGAACGTAGATGGTGGAATAAATAGGAAAAAATGCAAAGAAAAGCAAGGAGGAAGACAACCTCATCGGGAGGGGACCCTGGCGGAGGATGGGCTTGGGATTAGGCTCGATAGAACCTGGGGGTCGTCGCCCTACTGGTCAGCCATCCAGCGGGCTCGGTGATGGCCGGAGCCACCAGACACGGCGACGCTCCGCCGTGGGTCGACACCGGGCGTAAGCCATCGTTGCCTCAACGCCCCGCCTCCTCCGCTGTCACCGGAGGGGCGGGGGGAGACTAGGCTTAAACCAAATTGGTGGACAAAGGCTATGGTGGCGGGGAGGTGAGTTATATAGGCGGGGGAGGACGGCGGTTACGTGGGTAGGAAGGCGTTTTTGAGTGGGGGTTTTAATGTCGATGGAGGTGATGGCAGAGGGTTATGGAAGTCGCGCGAGGCTGGCGGAGGAACGGGCTATGTAGGGCGGCCGTTAGGAGTGGAAGAGGTGGCCGGAGGAGCGGGCTATATTAGGAAGGGGGCGCGGGGGTTACGTGAGTCGCAACGCTGGAGGGGGGGTTATGCGAGGTAGGAGATGATGGAAGGCCGTTTGGATCTAACGATCCAACGGCTGGGATGGTGGCGCAGAAGGAGGGTTAGGATCAGATCAAAGTTTTAATCCTGCAGCTAGGAGCGAAGTGAGATTGACGGCGGGGATTAGATCACATGGCTGATCGACGGTGCGAGGAGAGAAAGAGGGTGACGTGGCGCGATGAGGGGTGTCGCATGGAGGAGAATCGGATGGCTATCATTTAGGCGCTCGCCAACGGTAGTGATTGGACTTGGAGATGGATCTGACGGCTAGGAAGTAGAGCGGTGATGGATGGTTGAGATGGAAGCGGGTCGGAGGAGATCCACGGCCGAAAAAGGTGCCGGTGGCGGAAAGGAGAGCGGGCCACGTGGGCGGCCCAGAGGGCGCCACGTGGCCTAATGAGAAAATTCAGAAATTAATTACAAAGAAAAATAGAAAAGAAATAGTTAGAGGCAGAATTTGAAAAAGTCAAAACATGAAAGTTGTTCGTCTCAACGAGATCTACAACTTTCATGTTGGTCAAAAAGCCAAAGAGGTCATTTGTACAAAAAGTATTTTGATGGTATTTTTAAGGGATAAAAACACCAAGTTTGTGGTTTTGAGATCTTTTTGTATTTTTTTATCTTTAAGGTCAGTGAATTATAGACAACTTATCTACCTAATTTTTAGGGGTTTTTAAGTGATAAAATAATTAAAGAAAAATAAGGGCAATTAAATACAAATAATTTAAGGCTAATATACACAATATGGTACATGATAAAAATGGAAAATTAGAGATATTTTTATTGGCTTGTTTAAGCAGGGATTTTAATAAGGAGTTTTTAGCATGATGAATACGGATTCATCACCTAACCCAAGGGAGGGCTCAGCATGGGCCTGACCGCATAAAAGCCAAAGTAGAGGAGATAGGGGCTCAGGTGTGTAAATATTTATGTAAATAAATAAAGATATTTTCCTCACCAAAAATATGCTTGTAAATACTTGTACATATTTATAAAATATAAAAAACCAAAAGAAAAAGTTAAAAATCAAAAAGAATTAAAATACCCCTGATGTACATATGTATTTATTTACCTATGTATATAAATAATAAAAATAAAATAAAAACACCCTTTTTACTCCTTATTTTATATGTAAAATAAATAAAATATAAAATGGAAATAAAATTGTATAAAAATAATATATAAAAATCAAAAATCAAAAACCCTATATATATTGTATATACCTATATCTAGTACATATTATGTATATAGCCTATTTTTATTTCCAAAAATTAATTAAAAATCACCAAAAAATAGAAAAAATAAAATAAAAATAATTCATGTTTTAAGTTTTTGCAAAATCAGCCATTTGCTACTTATTTTGAGCTGCAAGTTTAGCCACGTGGCCTGTTCTCATTGGGTCCTGGGGGATGTTGACCGCCCGGTCAACTGCCCCCCCCCCCCCCCAGGACCACTTCTCACGGATTCGAGCTTCGGACCCAACTTCTCGGATTTTCCCCCGCTCGTCCCGATTGCCTATCACCCAAACCCCGGCTCCGTTTTGAACCTCCCACATCCGACACCCTCGCCGGCATCCACCTTGGGATCCGCGCGCCACCACGACCCTACCCGAGCCTTCCTTCTCGGACCCCTCCAGCATACATAAGCGAGCTCCGCCACCCATTTTCTCCATCTTTGGCCATTTGCTTCGTTCTCCAGTGAGCTCCAGAGAGAGAGTGAGGTGACAGCTCGCATCCCCGACCTGTTGCAGCGAGAGAGCCGGCGAATCCATTGATCCGGTCGACGTAGCCCCGTAGCTCCGCACCTGAGCGAGCTTCGAGCCTCGGGCTGAGACGACCCTCGAGGAGACGACCAGGAGCACCCCCTGCTCTTCCCCAGTCTCACCATTCATCCAGGTAGTCCCGTAGCTTCGCCATTTCGTTCGATTTTCGTTTACCCCCAATTTGCGCCGCCGTCGTCTTTCTTCGATTCACCCCGGTTCCGACCACCATCCTGACCATCGGACCGACCTTCACGTTCGCCTTCCTCTGTCGCACGTTCTCCACCCACACACGCAACCCAGCTCGCACAGGAGTTGGGAGCCGGGCTCCTCCGTCCACCACCTTCCTGGAGCCCGCCACCCCAACGCACCAACCACCTTCACTCCACCTAACTGGGTCGAGGGCAGTTTGCCCTCGACCCGCGAATCTCTGAGCCACTTTGTAGGTTCCACCGAGCCCATCTGAGGGCTTGGTCATTCAGGCCAGGAGACCCAGCTCCGCCGACCGCCCCTGAGCTCCTCCGAGCTCGGGCCGATCATCGGAGCATCGCAGCAGACGCGGGAGCACTCCAGCATTCTTCTCCAACCTTCAGAGGGCTCCAAGAGGAGCGCAACGCACGTACGAGCCCAGCGAAGCTCGCCGGGGCTTTGTTCTTCCATCATCCTCCACACCGTCGATCGCCCCCGTCTCGCTCCAGTTCAGATCTTGGCCGTCCATCCTTGGAGCAACCTGCATCGTTCGATCAGAGAAGGGACGATCCGGAGCGCTCACCAGTCCCAGCCTTCCGATCAGCCCACGTGGAGCGCATCCAACGACTTTGCTGGGTATTTGCACCAAGACCCCCAGAACTTTGGGTATTTGCACTTTGTCCCTGTGCACAGTGCCCTATCTCTATTTTTGAATAAAATATCAAATCACCTCCAAATCCAACGAAAATTTGACACATGGCTCCTGCCATGGTGTAGGATTTTTGTAGATTTTTGAGGACATTTTTGATTTTGTTTGCTATTTTTAAAAATTCAAAAACCTATATTTCCGGCACTGTCCAGATTGTAAAATCACAAAAAAATCTAAAACTCCTTCAAAAATTCCCTAAAAATTAGCTACTGTTTAGTTTAGATTTTTGATTTTCCAGCCAATTTTGGCTATTTTTCATTACTAAAATCCACTAAAAACTTTAAACACTCAAGAACCCATAAAAATTCTAGTAAATAAATTAAAAATCCAAAAACAATAAATTGGTACCAAAATTTTCCTTGTTTTACCTAATTTTACAGGAAAATTACCTCCAGGTCATTTTGAGGCCCTTAGATATTTATCTAGGGACTTTTTGGCTCGCTAGACAGTACCTCTTATTTTTGCTACTCTTTGATTTTTAGAAAATAAAATAAATATCAGAAAATTATCAAAAAGTCACCAAAAACATAAAAAAATATAAAACACATAAAAATATTTTATGTTTTGATTTTTGGTTGATCTTTGGTGCTTGAAATAATTTGTTGAATTGTGTTCATCCTTGCTTTTCTTATTTTCTTAATAAACTTAAAAATCCAAAAAATATAAAATAATTAAAAACCACTAAAAATATTTTCCTCTTTTCTTTTATTTGTTTTGACTACTTCGTAGGCCTCTCGGCCAATCCGTGCTCCTTGAGTTCGACCCTGGGTGCTATACCAGGTTAATCACATAGCAGGACCGCTTATTCGTGCTTGATTGATTTTTTGATTTATTTAGTGGTTCATTTTTTCTTGATACCATCGTCCGATCGCTTGGATCGCAACGACCCTATTTCTGTACCTTATACCCGAGGTGGTCGGTCGTGTTGTCAATTATCGATTCCAAAACTTGACCAACAACTACATTTTTGGGGGTAACAGCAACATATATTCTACTCAAAGCTGTTATTGTTTACATGGATTCTTGGATGATGTTTGTTGCTGGCTCATGATACCATTATGTGACTGAGAGCTAAACCTCAGTGATGCTCGATGAAGTTAATATATCGTTTTGAACTCCTTCATGGTGTTCTACAATGTCATTACTTGTGTGCTTAATGTAATGTATGATGTTTGATGGACTTTGAGGCCGGGCTGATATTGGATGCATGCTTTGGATTGTTTCGTGATGGTTTCTACTGGTTATCGATTCTATCAGTTTCAATGCGGCCAATTTTTTGGTGGGCTGAGAGCAGTGTCTCCCATGCTCGATGATGTTCAAAATTTCCTTGCGAAAAGATCAAAGATGATCTTGTGCGGGATAAAATATGTTCTTTTCTTGACTGATGTTGATTGCTGGGCTTTGAGGCCGCGCTGATAGTTGTTGCATTGCCATGTAATCGTTGGTGATGTTTAATCTTGATTGTAGATTGCAATACTTCAGTGAGAGCTACGTAGGTTGTAGCTCGATGAATTACACCTGAACTAAGCCCCTATGTGTGATTAAAATGTCTGCTTTAACTCACAAATGCTGATTGTGGGGTCCGCATAACTGTTTCTCCAATCCAATAATTGACTGAGAGCTACATTCTTTGCAGCTCAATGATGAAACCCTTTTGTTAAAACCTAAACGGTGATTACGCTAGCATAACCCTTGACTGAGAGCTACAGTCTATTATGGTTACTACTCAATATCGATTCCAGTATCTAATGAGGGCAATTTTTTTAATTAGGCTGAGAGCAAGGTATTTCCTTGCTCGATGATGTATATTTCTGTTGAGAAAAACCCAAGGATTGCTAAGTACTGATTGCAGCTCTATGGTGAGTAATTCTTGACTGAGAGCTAAGTACTTGCAGCTCGATGATGTATAATTCTTGACTGAGAGCTAAGTACTGGCAGCTCGATGATGGTAACTATTTGTAACACTTCAATGGATAGTTGGATGATGGTTACTGCTGATTGTCGAATCGAAAACTTCTCTGAGAGCTATATAGTAGGTGCTCGATGATGTAAATATAAATCTGTAGCACCTACATGGTGCTCTACGGTGTAAGTACTTGTGGGTTAATCGCGTGGATGATGTCCGATGCGCTGTGATTGGCCTGAGAGCATCCCATTAGGTGCTCGATGATGCATTGTCTTAAGAAGACAACACCTTACTTCATTTCAATTCATCATTGAGGATTACGTCATTGCTAGACTTGCATGATAAATTCTTGTTATCGATGATGTTATTTCATTGGTGGAGAGCACCCTACTTGGTGTTGTACGATTATTGTTCACCTCAAGGATGTTTACATGTGTGCTATCTCTCAGTAATGTTACGCCGCTGCTGTGATCTTTACCTGCTGAATGCATTACTTCAGTGACGCATTCTGAAATACCTGTGACCTACCTGTACTGCTGTTTGCTCTGGTTAATTTCCCCACTGCTGCTGTGTGATGCTTTGTGCTTCGTCTTGAATTAGTTTGGTGGTCGATGCCTGATTGTTACTATTAATTGCTGAAGTTATCTAAACATTGGGTACAAATTTTTATTTCAAAGTTGCTGAGAGCCACATATGGTGCTCGAGGATGTTCATGTGCTTGTGGAGGAGCTACCTATTGGGTACAAATTTTTATTTCAAAGTTGCTGAGAGCTACCTATTGGGTGCTTGAGGATGTTCATGTGCTTGTGGAGGGCTACCTATTGGAGGGCTACCTATTGGGTGCTTCGAGGATGTTCGTGTGCATGTGCTTGTCCATATACCTTGTTCGCTTGGCCGCATGGCTTATGTCGTGGTCTAAGATGATTTGTACAGTATATTTTGGTTGATAATGACCGCATTGGTAGGTCCTCATTGTAGTTGACTTATACTTCAGGATGTTCACGGCTGGTGCGGGCTCGTATGGGGTACACCTTAGGGACCACGAATCGTCAGTCCATAGGGTGAAGTGGACACCCGCCATGGATGAATGTCTTCTCCAGCTGTTCAAACATCACTTTGATGTGGCAACTGGGTTGGAGGCTCGTTTACATCACCGGCATGGCACAGTATAGTAGACAAGTTTAGCATGCACACTGGAATAACTGGGACAAGGCAAAGCTCAACAATCGGTGGAAAACCATAAAAGAAGGACTACACTGCTTTCGTTTGCCTCATGTCGAAGAGCGGTTGGGGGTGGGACCCACTGACTTGCACCGTGGTCGCACCTGACGAGAGGCGTGGCTCACGGTGAGTAACTCTGCATGTGCACCCACTTTAACGTTTCCATAAATTCTAATATACTCTGCTCACTTTTAATGCACTCAGATTGACAAGGCGTACAAGCCATATCGGAGGAGTCTTTCCCCCACTTCGGTATGGTTGAAGCAATTATCAGAGACTACACCGCGAAGGGAACGTTTGCCTTCTCCTCGCAGACAGCAACCCCTTGTTCATTTGCCGCCTTCTTTGAGGGCGATGCTGGTACGCAACAAGCATTCGAGGATGATCTCGAAGGAGACAACGAAGCCGCTGAGGGTCCCCGAACAAGGGGAAGCTGCTGCCCCAAGTACGAAACAAAGTCGGAGGAGAAGACGCCGAGATTCAGGCACGCAGGCAACAAGCACGAAGCGTTCGCGCAGTGACGGTACCCCCTTACCGTCACAGATGTTGGGGGAAGACGTCGTCCGTTTGACGACGCAAATGTGGAGCTGCAGCGGGAGCAGATCCAGCGTGGACTCCGAAAGATCCGCACCAGGGGGTGGAGGAGCTTCTGGATGAGCTCGAGTCACTAGTTTCGGGCTTACCTGCGGAGGCCCAA
The DNA here is from genome assembly GCA_037367405.1 of Ottelia alismoides. Classification (NCBI taxonomy): domain Eukaryota; kingdom Viridiplantae; phylum Streptophyta; class Magnoliopsida; order Alismatales; family Hydrocharitaceae; genus Ottelia; species Ottelia alismoides. The sequence goes on along the minus strand of JAZKJV010005119.1, from coordinate 116,318 downwards.
ATTCGCTTGCCCACAGCCTTCGTGACCCATACGAACGAATTATTTTCAACCGGGCCAAGTCTGTCCCTGCAAAGTTGATTGCGTGGGTGAGCATCCAGTTGGGCAAGGATTAACTGCTCAACACGTCATCTGGTGACTGTTTTGTGGTCTACATTACGTTAGCTGTTTTTCTTATGCTTCGTTTTCGCATTTTCATTTCTTAAGTTGTCTCCCTGGCATGTAATATTTTCATGTTGAACAATATTTTATGAATTTAACTTTCGATGGCATGTAATAATTAACTTTCTGACGCGCTTATGTTGCCTGCAAAATGTTAAGTTCCTAGCCTCAGTACATGTCTTCTACATCATTCGCCTGTTATGATTGTTGGTGGTGATCAATGAATGACAATCCATACGGAAATGTTTGTTTTGTACAGGTCCCATGGAGGGAATGGCGGCAATCACCGCAATGAGGTATAATTTGGTCATGTTGAACATGACATACCTGTGTGCAGCGACAGAGGATGAGGAGAACCTGATCGATGGAGCAGCTTACATCCCGAGACAGCCACAACATACGTCTATGCGTACAAGACATGTATGGATTCGAGAGATGCTGAATGGACATGTTGCCCGATCATATTCTATTTTCCGGATGTACCCCAATACGATTCTACGTTTATGCACTCTCCTAAAGGATCGAGCTGGCCTGAAGGATTCAAGGCACCTCAAGGCAGAGGAATCCCTCTGCATTTTCTTGTATTATCTCAGCCACAACGCAAAGAATCGTGTGCTTTCTGAACATTTTCAACACTCTGGTGATACAATTTCGAACCACCTCAACGACATTCTCATTCGCATCGTCTCCCTCAGAGATCAGTTCATCAGATTCCCAGCTGCTGACTGTCCGATACCAGATGTTATTCTGAACAACAGGAACTTTTATCCTTATTTCAAGGTACTCCTGCATGATGGATTTAGAATGCAACTTATTTACATAAGAATGTCCAGTTAATTCAACATTTTTGCAGGATGTCATCGACGCAATCGATGGCACGCTTATCCCCGCAAATGTCGCTGCGAATGTCGCTCCAAAGTTTCAGAGCAGGCACCAAACAATAGCACAGAATGTCATGGCGTGTGTCGACTTCAGTTACAAATTTATATACGCTGCCGCCGGATGGGAGGGTTCAGCCGCAGATATGAAGGTGCTAAGATGGGCTTTAGACGAGGGAGGCTTTCATGTACCTCCGGAAGGAAGTTCCTGCTCGACTGTGGATATGCAAACACAGAGAACTTCCTCACCCCATATCGTGGCGTTATTGCACACCTACCCCAGTTCAGGGCTCGAAGGGGACATGCATATCGACGGCCGAAGGAGTTGTACAATCACAGCATTCCCAGCTCCGTTCATATGTCGAACGTACTTTTGGCATCATGGAGGCCCGCTTCAAGGCCATAACTGAGCGGCCGTTTTACAGTTTCGCGAAGCAAGTTTTGGTTGTCATGGCTTGCTGCATCATCAACAACTTCATCGTGAAGTCCAGGGCGAGGATCAGATATCAAGTGCATTCACTCTTGAATCAGCTCAAACTGGGTCGTCTGTAGACCTCGCTACCAATGACGAAGAGTTTGACAACACCGCTGAGGTAGCGACGTCAGGGGTCTCCGAACAGGAGATCCGAGCTGGAGAATTGTTACGTGATGCTTTGACAACGGCCATGTGGGAGAATGCGCAGCGTTGATTTTATGTTAGTTACGTGTACCTTATGTTACAATTGTGCCGCCTGCACCTACTATTTCGTACTACGTTATTGGTAATTTGGGTTCTCTACGAGGCATCGCGCATTGTTGTACATAAACGTCTTCCATGGATATTATCGTGATTTCTTATTAAAGTAAATCTTAAAATTTCTGCAACGTCCCTATGATGATTCCCGCCGTTATAACTTACGATTTAACGATGCGGTGTCGATCTTGGCTGAGCAGCCACAGTAGTGGCGTGGCTTAACCGACGTCACTGTCGTCGTTATTTTCCATGTGGAAATTGAAATATGAGGGAATCTATAAAACGTCTTTAATTTTTCTGTATTGGTACTTCTCATTATTTACTATTAGTAGTTTTTCTATATTGGTAGTTTTTTCTATAAAACTCACTGTCGTCGTTTTTTCTGTATTGTTATTGAAAACTATATGCCACCTATAATTACATATTATAACCCATCACTCCTAATAACAACCAACAACTTTACCTAACTTTCAAACCTTATTCCTTATCCCACAAAACCCATCCGAACAGAGAATAAGCCTTATTCCACCTAATTCTCCTTATTCTTATTCTCCTACCGAACGGAGAATAGACCCTTATTCCCCTTATTCCTGCTTATTCTCCTACCGAACGGGCCCTAATAGTGTGGATTATAGAAGAATTTTTCCTTCTGTAACTGCACAAAAGTTCCTGAACCATAGACCAAATTTCATCGTCATGTTCCAATGTTAAAAGTTACCAATGGGGTGCATGATCTCTATGATTTGTTGCATGTTGTTAGGAAAGGAATTGGTTGACCTTGTTATTTTTGCTTGAACTAAGGGGTGCACGTGGCTCGAATAAAATCAGTAATCCGATCCGATGGGATGGGACGGGATTTATCCTTTCTAATGGATAGTAATAGATTGAGTTTTCAAAATCCATTAAAAATCCATCGATCATATCCATTAATGCTATATATGGTAATATTAACATTTACAATATTCCTTCTTACCCACTTTGTGAGTTCACCCATATCCTCCATGGTCGAGTGGCACTTGATCTTAATTAATATGTATATCATGATATAAATAAAAAGAAGTAAACTTCAAGATTAAAATATAAAATCCAGCCATCCTAGCATGTTCTCACATGTTGACCTCACAAATTAACAATGCAACTTTTTTGACCTTGCATCTCCTTCTCAACTTAGGCCTGTTTCATCTTATATCAGTTGTCTATGCTCCAATTCCAACTCTTGGGTCTCCTTTGTTGCCTCTGTTCGTTGTTTGGAGACACGAGATACAATTATCTTTCCATCTCAATTTCTAGCTGTAAAATACAAAGCATACACCCAATGTTAATATCGTTGCCTTCTTGATCAGTTCCTTCCCCATTAGCGTGATAGTTTTCAATTGCATTGTTTTCGATCGGAAGTCGATAATATAACAACTTTTATACTTCTTTTATAAAGTAATTGTATTTATTGTAATTGAGATATTAATTATGTTAAATCCGTCGTAGTGAACACTCTTTTTTATGTCAATTAAACATCAAAAGGAAATACAAATGTTAAGTGCTACTAGCATGAGTATAGGTTGTGAGGGGGGAGGGTATATATGCATAAAAATCCGGTCCAATCCGCAGTTTGGTGGATCGGGGATTGATTGTTTTGAATATTTAATAGATCGGATCGAATCAATGAAGGATGTAATCCTCCAAGGTCGGAGTGGACATGGATTAAGTTAAAATTGATCCGACCCAAAGGGAAAAAACTACTATCTTTATGCATTCTTTTTTTTTTTGCTATTAACAACTCTAGGAGATTTTGTTGAGTATACATGTTCTTACGAACAAATAGAACATCATGTAGTGATGTCTTATAATATACTTTTAAATCTTTATAGTTGATGCCCTTGCATGCATTTATGTTATATCCAAAGAGAATCAATTCTCTCGCTTCAAAGGGAACCCATGTTCGAATGAAATAGTGGGAATGGTATCTTGTTCGTTTTTAACAATGTAATTTTACTTTTGGTATCATCCATATGGGAATCATACAACTCATTACCGATAAAACATTTGATTTTGTCTTTCAAATGTATCGATAAATTATTTGATAATAAAAAGTAACCACCGGAGTATTCATTTTTGGGAGACATCATTACTAAGAATTTGGTAATATAATCTCAAGTTTCTTTACGGTTGGTCTATTTCTCAAGGGGGCTTCAGTGGGAATGAGTAAGAATAGGAGGAGAACTAAGGAGAATAATGATCTATTCTCTGTTCAGCTTGAAATATAGGAATAAGGAAAATAGGTGAAATAAAGGTAGGCAAGGTGAAGAGCCATTATCCTTTGCCGCACATTTATGATTTGTTCGATCAACTTTAGGATCTTCGGTATTTTTAAAGATCGATCTTTGATCTGACTATCATCATCTGAGGATTCGAGAGTCTGATATTTTGTAGACAGCTTTTCACGACTCAATATGGACACTATGAGTTTGTGGTGATGTCGTTCGTTATCACCAATGTCCCTGCAACATTCGTGGATGTGATGAGTAGGATCTTTTCGTCCATGTTTGGATAAGTCCGTAGTCGTATTCATGTGATGATGTGCTGATATATTCTCGGAATGAATGAGATCATGTGAATGATCTAAAAATTATCATGGACATATTACGAGAGCACAAATTATATGCCAGGCTGAGCAGGTGCTAGTTTGATTATTTCAGGTCTCATTTCCTGGGCATGTCATTTCTGGAGCAGTTATCGTAGTAGATCCTGTGAAGATTGAGACAGTCGTCTCTTGGTAGCAGCCAAGACCATCACTCAGATTCAGAGCTTCCTTCGATTAGAGGGCTATTACGGATGCTTTGTCAGCGGGTTTTCACGCATCGTTCTTCCTTGACACGATTGACAAATAAGGGAGTTCCTTTCAGGAGAAGGTTTAGGAGCGGTGTTGTTGCAACGAGGTCATGTGATTGCATATGCATCATGTTAGTTGAGACTACATGATCGAAATTACCCCACCCATGACTTGGAGTTGGCGGCAGTTGTCTTTGCCTTAAAGATCCGACGCCACTATCTATACGGGGTGAATTTTGATATTTTCACTGATCACAAGAGCATGAAGTATATTTTTGATCATAAGGAACTAGACATGAAACAACACATGTGGTTTGAGTTGCTAAAGGATTACAACTGCACGATCTCTTACCTCCCCGGTAAGGGAATCGTGGTAGCATATGCTCTTAGCAGAAGATCTCTTGCAGAAGGTATGACAAACTGATTATACACGTGGGATATGCCTACAGTTTTGATTGATGGTATCCTCAAGAGAGTGCATTTATATCTATTGTCGTGCCTCCGTGATTCAACCATTTGCAGGATCGCATGGTAGAAGGTCGGAAGTCTGATCATTTGATTCGAGATAGATACATGTGCGCCGTCAAGGATGACATTGGTGATTTTATTGTGACGGAATATGTCGTGTGGGAAGCATACAGGGTCATTGTGCCCAATGACGAGGAGTTACACAGATACATGCAGTTCACGATTATCTGCCCATCATGGTATAATAAGGATGTATCGTGATCTGCGTCGATATTTCTGGTGGGACGGGATGAAGTGTGATGTAGCACATCATGTTAACAGATATATGACATATCCGATGGTCAAGGCAGAGCACGGGAGACCACCAAGATTACTATAGTCTCTCCCCATTCTTGAATGTAAATGGGGGAGTATCTCTATGGATTTTTTCATAAGTTTATCGAAGACACCAGGTGGTCGTGATTCTATTTGAGTCGTGTTAGCAAAGTCTGTCCATTCATACATGATAGCATGACTTAACTCCATCCAGATTGGCCAAGCTTTATGCGCAAAATATTATAAGGCTACAGGGTATACCGTGTGAGGTAGTGTCTGACAGGGACTCACGATTCACATCGCACTATTAGCATCAGTTCATGCCAGCACTACAAACAGAGCAGAATTAGTTCTACATATCGTCCACAGACCGACGAACAGAGCGAGCGCACCATTTAGACACTCGAAGATTTGCTATGTACATGCACATTGGAGTGGAAAGGGTCCTGGAAGGACCATCCGTCGTTGGTGGAATTCACATACAACAACATCTATCATTCCAGTATCGGCATGGCACCATTTGAAACCTTATACAGGCGGAGATGCCTCACACCTCTCTATTGGCTTAAGATAGGCGATCATGCTCTTTACTCCATAGATCTCTTGGAGGAGACTACGAGGGTTGTTGATATTGTGAGATGAGATGAAGCTTCTGACAGTACAGAGCCATTAGAAGAGCTATGGAGATCGTCAAAGAAGATACTTGGAGTTTCAGGTAATATAATCCTCTTATCTTAATCAACTTGCAAAAAGGATACTTATTGAGATTCAACTTAATCTCATACTAATAGGACTTCTGTAATAACATGAAGGAGATTGGGTATTCCTTCGAGTATCTCCCATAAAGGGGTTCAAAGATTCGGCATTCGTGGCAAGATGGCGCTGCGATATGATATATTGGACCATTTGAGATACTTGCTCGTGTGGGAAAGGTGGCATGCTGAGTGTTGTTCCTTCGCACCTTTCTGTCATGCATGATGTATTCCACGTATCCAACCTGAGGAAATATGTGCACAACTCTCGACACATCATCGTCTACGAGAATATTGACGTGGAGACAGATTTGACATATGAGGAGAGACTAATGCAGATACTAGACAACGTTGTGAAGAAGCTTCACAATAAGGAGATTCCATTGATCGAGGTGTTGTGACACCGACACGGTGTCGAAGAGGCAATGTGTGAGACTGAAGCAGACATGCGGGTACGATATCCACAACTCTCATGTAATCATCAAAACAAGCTTATATAATTATATATATGTTAAAAGAATATGATTTGTTTTTCTTTTGAGATTTTTATGGGTTAAAACCCTTTGCGATTTTATGACCAGGTGAAATCCAAACAATACACAGAGTAACCTTGAATCGAGTCTCGAGAACGAGACTCCTGTGAGGTTTTTATAGTTGAATCATCTGAATTCGAATAAACCCGAGTCTGACCCGATTAGGGTCTATGTAATTGAATAAAATCATCAATCAACATTAAATAATTGAATATAATCAATTGATTGTAAATTAAATGTCGTTCGGTCACAGTCGACCAAAAGTTGATTGCATCGTAATGTGTGCTAGGGAAAAGCTGCATCACGAAATCGGAAACTGTGAAACAAACCGAGACTGCCATAAAATCCGGTTAGACGAAATAAGGCCAACAGAATAGAACGTTCATTGATCGGAGGTCAATTGATTTTTTTAAATCGCAAAATTTGACCGCAAATCAAAAATGTATCTCGAAAATTTCAAGGATTCATCCTCGATCCAAAGTATATGGATATTATACTCATATTGATTGTCGTTTAGAGACGATCGAAACAAACTATTTTGCATCGAAATATGACATTCGAGGCATGAATATAGATATTTTTAAACATGTCGAACAAATAAATAAATAAAATGAAATTTAAAATTTCTGTAACAGTAGCAGCAGACTGCTATTGTTGTCTGTCTAGTTCCAATATATAAAAAAGGGGGGACAAATTTATGACATCAGCAGGCTGATGTCAGCATGTTGATGTCATGGACGATGTCAATTTTAAGTGACTTGATATAGGAAGCTTCCACCCCTATTCCCTTCCCCCTTTTTATTTCCATTCACATTATGTTTTTACCACTCTTCAAGTTCCAACATGAAGAGCCTCTCTTCTTTCTTCCATCCCCCCCCCCCCCCCAACCTTTCCCCCTTTGTTTTCTTTCCGTTCTCTCTGAAGTTCCAATGAGAGAGGAAGCCCCCGACCCTCTCCCTTGCTGAAACCCTTCCTCCAACCGCAGCTGCTGCTCCAATACTCTACCAAAAGCTGCTACTGCATCTGATCCAACCTTTGAGGTATTGCTAGAAACTAAAAATCCTGAATTGAAAAAGATATATCAAGTGATCGATATGTTTCCACGTACTTAGCTTTTCCACAAATATAGCAATTTAATGCAGTAGATACTTACTTTCTTAAAGACCCTTGCAATTCTTCTTGCATATTAAATTAAGCACCCATCATTTTCTGAATTTGAATCATTCTTTTTAAAATATTGGAACTATCTGCTCTCAAATCATTGATAACCCCTTGTTATTGTACAAATCAGAAGCTATTACAAGAGTTTATAAAAAAAGAAGAGCAAATTAAAATGCTAAATTCAGTCTTCACATCAGTAGATAAAATTTAACCCTTATAATTTGAGAGTTTTGTTACAACTAATATCAGAGAGTGATTAATCATCATTCTCTATTTCGTCTACAGGAGGTAAATTCTCTGTTTTGCATCGTAGTGGTAGCAACAACAAGTCCTCTTGGATATTGTATGTCTCCTTTCAATACTGAATCGTAGAAATGACATCCTGGAGTGGGCATCATGTTTAGGTTGTTCTAATGTTGTGGACAGAAGGGGAGCAATGTAAGGGGTATTGAAATATGAATTTGGAGGCTATGGATTGTAAAGCCTGAGGGAACATCTTGCTTGGTAACATCTTGCTCGGTTTGGGTAGTAGGGGACTCTACTTTGATTTCAAAATGAGTAGGAACTTCACCAATACGAGGAAATTCCCTTTCTTTGATCTTATGAGTATAGTAGGAACCCGTTTACTTTGATCTTATGAGTATAGTAGGAACCAAGATGTCCATATTGTGGGATATGTGACCAAAGCATTCCTTACGGTTAAAGAAATTCCAATTCGAAATCCTGAAAATCATCTAGGCAGTTTTTTTACAAGACTTGTAATGGAGTCATCACCGTAGAACCAATAAACTCAAAACGAATGATATACTAGCTTGAGAGATATTCTTTCGTGAGAGTAGATAGAGTATACCTTGATGATCAGTACCTAAGAGTACGTCAAAAGAGGTACGATGAAAGTAGAAAGGATCGAGTAGAAAAATAATTAATATTATTGAGAATCATTGATGGTTGATATTTAATAGTGCCGGTTATGGTGACCCTTACACTTGACTGTGCAAGGGTGTGGTGGCCCCCAATTGGGCGAGATATGTGAAGCTCAATTAAGGGAGCGACTGCTTAGAGTGGAGGATCTAGGATCCCAGTCCTTTTTCACAGTTTTATGCGGGCTCGCAGTGTTTTTACGCCTCGTTGGGATCCCGACTTCGACCAATTCTGATGACATCTGTTCTAGGGGTACCTAGTCTGAAGGGCCCCTCAATTTTAGTTTTCCTTACGAGCTCATTTGCCCGTACCGGTCGGGCTTGTCTAGAATGATTTTTCCATAGACTCTCTCTCACCCGTCTTAATGACGTAGTTTTGAAGTAGACCCATCTCTCTAATGGATCACACTTCTGCTTAGAGGGCGAGACGGAAGGGTCTCTTAAGAGACTTCCTCACGTTCGAGTTTTGGTTATGGAAATTAATTAAATGTAATTTAATGGCACTTCTTGTTGTTGTTCTATGGTTGTCACATAGATGTGAATGTCAAATGCAAACAGGAAAAAAAATCTCTTCAAATTCATGTTGTCTAAATGCGATATTTTCTGAATGCTGTGTAACCGCTTACCCGGATTCGAGGGGGATCACAAGTTGTGCGGCTCTCAGGAGTATCATTTGTCATGCTTACCTAATGGGGGATGCGCAAGAATTGAATTATCATAGCGGAAGCATCAAGATCATAACTCCAAACACCATAACACATGAGAGCAACCGAATTAGAAATCTCAAGGATCCATAAATCTTCTCCCGCCAAGGGAGACATCATGAGATATTCGATGAGATATCATCACAGTAATCCTTTGGTCCGTGCTCAGAAAACAAGAAAAATGATTCACCGATCAAGCATACAGGGCATAACAATCACAGTAACAGATGGTTAGATCAGAATGGATCACTTATATAAAAAAAGTATTCTTAGTCATCACATGTAAACCACAAAACAATGACATCATCCTTATCATTCTCCCATTAAATAAGCAACCGCGGTGATCAGCCAAAATATACATCTACACATCATAGAGTATCAACTGTACGGCTCTCGTGAGTGTCATTTATCATGCTTACCCAACCGGGCATGCTCAAGAATTGAATTCCCAAAGTAGAAGCATCAAGATCCAAAACTTTAATCACTAGAAACTATGGGAATAACAAAAAATGAAGTCTTAGAGATCCATGGATCTTCTCCCGTTAAGGAATAAATCAGAGAGATTTTAAGTCCATAGCATACACCATGTCAAATCACAGATAATCCAATAAGCATCATACATGTAGCATATGAGGAAATAAAGATAAATCTCATATGAAACCAAACTACATAGAGCGTGTGACCAGTATAATAACCCAACATGTAGCGGCAACCAAATGCGCATAAGTATATAGTAAACTCAATCGTAGAAGCAAAATGGAGCAATGTTTGAGATGTTATCTCACAATCCAACAAAGGGAAGAATAAATGTGCATGTACAAGCGAAACGACAAAATGCATAACAAGGACCTAGTGAGCGATATGAGGTCAATATCCAACCCATTTTATAATGTGGTAATTGATTATTAGAAGTCCTAGATTTCATGTCGAAGGGCATGCTCAAGAAGACAATTCGAGGGCTTACTGATGACACCAAACCTTTAAGGCTGGAGTGCACTGACAAAAGCTGAAAAGCCTATCATACGAGGTCCAACTGCCCCATTGATGGCAGAGTTAAAGCGACCTATTAGAGATTCACGGTCCAAGGGTCAAGGTTGAGACATGCGTAGGGCAAGATTCACGCTTTTAGGAATGAAGCTTGAGATATGCACAGGGAGATGGAGGAGCAAAACAAGCAACATAAAAGGAGAAAGGAGGGGACCAATGGGAGAGATATAGCATGAGTGATGTTGTCGTGGAGGCCATTAGATGTGGTGCCTGTTGGTGTAAGGACAAGAATAAGGATGAACGAGAATAGGGACGAGGGTGAGGTAGGGCGACAATTGTCGTATGAGGGGAACAGGGAGAGAGACATGAAATAGACCCCCTATTATTGGGCCTATTCCCCAACCGAACATGCCATGGGTAAATTGCACAAAAGTTCCCCCAATCATAGATCAATATTTACGTCATGTTCCTAATTAAAAAAACGATTTGTTGTTTCTATTATGAAAGGATTTGGTTGACCTCATTGTCTTTAAGCTTAAGCTAAGCATGCATGTGGATCAGATAAAATCTGTAATCTGATCTGATGCGATTGGGTTGGATTTGTCATTTCGAATGGATAGGATAGGATTGGGTTGAAAATTCGTTAAAAATCTGATCATATCCAAATTATTAATATTATACATGGCAACTATTAGTATTACAACATTCTCTCTTATCCACTTTATGAATTTCGCCTACATCCTCCCTTAGGCAAGTGGCACTTTGATCTTAACTTGATATGCAATATAATGTTGGAATTTAAAAGAAGTAGAACTTTAAGATTAAAATATAAAATTCCAACTATCCAACTTTACTTCTCACATGCCGACCTCACAAAATAACAATGCAGTTGTTTTGACCTTGCATCTCCTTCTCAAAAGGGACTTGCTTCATCTTAGATCAATTGTCTGTGCTCCAATCCCAACTCACTATCTCACTTTCCAACTACAAAATACATAGCATACACTCAATGTTGATATCGTTGCCTTTAGATCGGTTTCTTCACCCATTAGTGCGATAGCTTTCAACTACATTCTTTTCGACGAAAGTCGACAATATAATAAATTTCTATATTTCTTTTATAAAGTTTTTATAATTATTATAGATGAATTATTAATTGTGCTAAATTCAACGTACTAAATACTTTTTTATGTCAATTCAACATCAAAAAGCAAACCAAATGTAAAGTTGTACTAACAACGAGGATAGACCACATGGGAGTGTGTGTGTATATCAAAAAGCCGATCCAATATGCAATCCATTGGATTGGATTGGTTTGAATATTTAATGGATTGGATTGAATTGATAAAAGTTATAATCCATCGAGGTTGGATTGAAATGGATTAACGTGAAACAATCCAATACGATCCATATGCACCCCCACCTTAAATTGTAACATCTTCCGGATCACAACTAAACGAGAGGCTTTTGCTTTTGCACCCCTGCAAACTATTGCGATAACACATATTTTCCATATCTTCGTGATCGCATTATAATCCATGAGAAACTCTCGTGCTTCCGCTTTAGTTGTCAGTTGTTGGCTAAACTATTCTTTTGACAATCTGAAGGTTGTATGCATTTTGTTGTTTGATGAATCTCGTATTCATTATGCTAAAATTGGTTAATTAAATTTTGTCCCCCAAATTCCATGTGCATTTAACTATTAATAGAGCATTATTAGCATACATACATTTTGAATAACATTTGCACTTCATCATGCATAATTGCATCAAAATTCCACATGTAAATTGACCTAAATAGTTGTTAACTTCTCATATTTTTAATTAATTCATCACAACTCCAATAGACCCGAAACCACCTCCTTTGTAGATATTATTAACAAGAATAAATAAAAAATATAAAAAATTACCAACTCAAACAAGTGTCAAATAATCCCAAAGTCTAATTTCACATCTGACGGACTAAAACACACTTATCTTCTTCATACAGTGTCCGATATTGGTCTACTCATTTTTAAAGTACTCCATTTTCAAGTTCATTCAAAACAAGACTAGTTCTGTAAAATTGGAGCTCATATGTGAAAGTTAGGTTTTGGGTCTCTTTTGCGCATTTTAGTTTGTTGCTATTTTTGACCGAAGTTTTTACGTACATAATTAATCTTTTAATTTTATTTTCTTTATTTATGTTCTTTGATTAAAGTTTTATCAAACGACATGAAAATCCGAATCTAGACGATTGAAATCAAATAAACTAACCGAGTCCAAGCGTGTGTTATGAGTATGTAACAAAGTCTCATATTTCGTACTTTTATTTTAATTTAAAATCCAAAAAAATATATTAGTGTGTAATTAATTTTCCTGTGTTTTATCGTGTTTTTCTACATTTTATCCTCTTTAAAAACCAACAAAAAATTGCAAAACCTCAAAAAGCCGCTATCTACACACATGAGGAACCACCAACAATTTAACTTCTCATAAATGACCTCTTTTGCTCCTGAGTCCTTCATGAAAGTTGTAGATCTCGTCGAGACGAACAAATTTCGTAAAGATAATTTTTTGATTCGCGGTATACTATTATTTCTTTTTCCAAATTATTTCTCTTTTTAATTTTTTATTTTTTGGGTGACACGTGGCACCCCACCTACCCCACTCCTCTCTCCTCCCTCGGGTCACGTGCCTAACGCTTGACCCCCTCTCATCTTCTTCTTCCAGTCGTTGCCCACCTATCTCCCTTCCCATCAATGCCCCCCCGGCCTGTAACGCACGCTTCATGCACCCTCGTCACCCGCAACGGGCATCGTTCCCACCTCCTCACCGACCGTTACAGTCGCACCTCGTAACACACGTTCCCACCTCTCCTTTAAAACACCTCCCTCACCTGTCATCATTCCCCATCCATCGGTTGACCAACTAAGGCCCTCGTCCTGGTGGTGATAGCATCGGTCACTCCCTCGGCTTGGCGTGATCCGAGGTACGTCGCACCTCATCGCAACTCTCCTCCAGTGAGGATGCTCCGCTCCGGACTTCGTGTCGTCGAGCACTGCTCCTTCTCAGGTATTCCCTTCCCCTTCTCTCTCTATCTCTCTCACCTCCGTATCGCACATCTCCGCCTCCCGCCTTGCACAGGCTGAAGCTCTGCTCCTTCCTTCTCCCGAGACGAGTTCACTCATCCCCAAGTTCTTCGTATGAGCACGCAGAGGCCTACTCCGCCTTCACCTCCGCGCATCCTCCGACGGAGCCCCTGCTCCTCCGCACACTTCACTCTCTGCACGCTCTCTCTTTTACGCTAACTCTACAGGTGAAGAACAATGATTCCGTCGAGCGCCACCTTCTAACAGCACGCGCCTCCTATGCGACCGCTTTGCCACCAAGTCACCCGTGCCGCTAGTCTTAGTTCTGCCTCGACCGTGTGTAGGTCGAGGTCTCCAGCACCTTCCTCCACCCCTGCCTCACGCTTCACGACACGAGCGCCTTCCTCTACCACCGCCTCGTGCTTCACATCATGAGCGCCTTCCTCAGCCACTGCCTCACGCTTCACGGCACGAGCACCCTCCAGCAGAGAGCTCCAACCATACAGATCTGCCGCTCGACAACCGTCGGATCTAGGACCCTCTCCTAATCCAGCTGTCAGGCATCTGCCATGTGTCCCCTCCTCGAGCCTTGCACCCGATTCTCGAGGCTCAGGTCTACCAAACCTTGTCCGAGCCTTATCCTCGATCTGGACCTCCACTACGTAGGCTCGGAACTCCGAGCCTCTGTCGAGTCTGTCGTTCGTTGCCTGAACCTCGCTCACATGGGCAACGCACGTGCAAGGGGGTAAATTACCGGAAGGCCCTCCAACATTCTGTTCTTTGTAGAAATACCCCTACTAGGGGTAAATTGTATAAGACTCCTTCCGATTTTCAGAAATTACAGATAAGTCCTCCAGAGCCCTAATTGAGATGAATACTTAAGTTTTTATAATATTTTAGTCCCTGAAGATTTATTTTAGCATATCTTTCTCATACGAACTCAGTTTCTAGTGCATGATATGTAAAATTGAAGCCATTTTTGTGCTCTATCATATTATATGCTTTATGGAATAATCTAAAGATCATTATTATTGTTTATTACTCGAAGAGTGAATTGATCTATGTAGGTTATTTATTGACTGATTTGTGCTACTTTATAATGAGAAATTTCTAACTTTATCTGCAGGGAATTGTGTGAAGACAACTAAAGCATGATCTGATTGAATCATTTTATTACAGGGAGAAAGTTGAGCACCAATGAGCATGTGAATCTCGGTTCTTGGATTGAAATGGAGAGGTATCTTTATTATGGTCAAGTATAGATTGTCAAATATTTTGGAGATTCTTGAATTGTTTGTATAATTTAACGAATAAAATTTTACAGTTCAAAGAATTTGATCTCTTTGCAGGAACTATATAGAGGAGGCTTGAATAGTGCATTCCCTGACTTCCTTACGATTTAAGAATCTTTATTGTGGAATAATATTGCATGTATTAAAAACTTGAAATTTAAACTATTTCATTGTAGTTAAATGCAAGCTTAAGCTCTAATTGATAATTATTTTTGGAATTAACCTCTTTTGATCTGTGATTAACTTAGGATTCATTGATCATATCTTTGAGAATTTAATACGTATAAAATCACAGATCCTGAGGATAATTCTCTCTGTTTATTTCTTCGCATCTGCATTGCATTGTATTATAATCTTCCAACACATAAATTAATTGATATTTGATTGATTATTCAAACTAATTTAAAACCACGCAACTACAAATCATTGTTCACTGTGTTCGACCTTGGTAGACTTGTCAAGTAAAAATTATCCACTACATTCAAGGATTGTGGTTTTTGATCAACCGATTTTCGCCTCATATACTACAATTATCGATTCTTAAGGAGACAGATTTCGCGTTCATCATTGTTGCTATTAACATAATAACATCTTTAGGGGACATTGGTAGAGTGATGAATCAACGTTTCATCATCTTTATTCTATCATTTTAGCCTTAAAAACCCTAGTAAATGCATGTAAATAGGCTTAATTTAGGTATTTTAGCATTCATGCATCATTGTGTAAATAGCGTCTAAAATGCGATTTTTAAAGTTAAAATTATAGAATAAAGAAAAGAAAAGAAAAAGAATAAAATATTGTAAATATTTTATGACCTGAAATCCCGAGACCTAGGCATCTCGATGACTAGGCCGACAAGGAATAAAGTAGGGGGAGATAAGGGCCAAAATACAATAAAAATCCCCTTTTATTTTATTAAATCTTTATTCATTTTGGGAACTATTTTTTATTCCACTTTTTATACCTCCAATAAAGAAACTTTGTACATAAAAGTTGTAGATAATTAAACATAGAAAAATACAAAATTAATTTCACTCGAAAATAATGTACAGATAAAAAGTTATGATCTGAATAAGATTCCAAAATCCTAACTTCCCAGACATGTATCTCGCAAATAAAAACTCGAAATGCACCAACCTCACTTTAATTGTATATAATTTCAAATAGATATTTAATGAAGTGGTTTGGTATTTTTCGGAGTTACGGTTTGAAAGTTGAGTTTTGGACCCCATTTGTATACTTGTACATATTAAAATATTCATTTTATTATTTAATCATTATCTTTATAATTTTATATTTTTATAATTTTGTAAATAATATTTGTAATATATGTGTACATTAAAATCAAAATAAAAACCTAAATAAAAGACAAACAATAAAATACATGTAGATAACACCTAGGTATAATACCTACAACTATACCTGTATAATTAACACTTCTATTTTATTAGGTGTACGAAACACTTCAGAAAAATAAAATAAAAATATATTTAAGTGTACAAAAATAATTTATAAATTTATAAAATAATAAACAAAATTAATAAAATTAAATACACATAATAATAATATATTAATATATGTATACCTATAAAGGGTATAAAAGGTAACTTGTAATTTCATACCTCAGAAAAATAAATAAAAATCTACCAAAATAATTCATAAAATAATAAACATTTTTTATTTAATAATATAAAATTAATTAAATCATTTAATATTTTTAATTCAATTTACAATATTTTTTAATTAACTTTTGTCTTTTTGCAGATGACGTGGCCCAATCAGGCCACGCCATCCGTTGACCGGGGGTCAACTCCTTGACCCCAGTCTGTGACCACGGGACATGCAGATGAACCTAGTTTCTTGGATTTTTTGCGGGTTGATCTTTCACCATCTCGTCTAAGTCCCTTCTGGACTTTTGCTCTCCGTGGATCGAGGATTCACGCCGGAGGATCTCCTCGGGCTGCGGATCATCGAGCCTCCTGTTTCCCCTCGTTCTTCACGCCCGTTTCATCAACTCCTTCATATAGCCACCCTCCGCCTCCTTTGAATTTGGAACCATCTTTGGGTGCCTCAGACCTCCGGGAGCGGGTAGGGCGAGACTCCGGTGACAGGGGAGACTCCCCACACCCCCCATTTAGGTGCGACAAGGCTAGAAGATCGGATTCCAGCCATCTCCGACCACCTGACCGTCGAGGTTCACCTTGGGGTTTTAACCCTTGAGGTTTGATTTTTATTCATCTTTTCTTGCTTGTTTTTATTTACAGTAGCTGTAGGAACCATTTGCCATCGTCCCCTTCGATCATTGCCCCACTTTTCGCCTCAGCCACCACCTCACCGGAGCTCGCTCCAGTGAGTTTCTCCCTCGTCGCGTTTCACCTTCTACTGCCACCGGAGGGTCGCGACACTTTGCCCGTGACCCCCCTAACCTTTTTGCAGGTTGCAGGAGTCAACATACCCCCTTGGGAGGGTTGATTTTGGGAGAAGGAGGTACTTGGCCCCCCATCGCCATCTTCAACTCCGCCGCGGAGCACCAGGGTTTGTCGAGCCATTTTGGCTTCGTTGGCAGACAGAGGATACTTTCAGGCATCTTTGGAGGGCTTCTGCGACGAGAACGGTGGCCGGAGCAATGCCTTTGCTCCGATCGAAGTTCGTGAGGGGCAAAGTTCATCCCTGTTCTTGCAGGGGAGGTCTCCGCCGTCCGATCCAAGAGGAGCACCAGATTTAGCAGTCGTCGTTGGATCAGACGCACATGGGCCGTTCATCACCTGGAGATAATCTAATCCCCGCCGTCTGATCTGAACCGTCATCGCGCTCTCCCATCCTGACACGTGTTTAAGTGAAGAGCTGCACGCCGTCCGATTGCGCCACTTTGGGTATTTTGCTCTTTGACCCGAAGTATTTTTGTATTTATTATAAAGTACTCAAGCTTTCATCTACAGTGCATAAATATTTTGTAATAATTATAAGTAGGCCCTTAGACTATCGTTAATTGTAGACCGATCCTTGTCAACGTCACCGCACGTGACCTGCGCATGTGGGTGCGTGGACATTTTGCGAAGGGCCCCCGAGGGTTTCTTTATTACTTTTTAAGCCCGAACTTTCGTCTGAAGTGTAATAATTTTGGATTATTTGCAAATCAAACCCCTGAACTTTTTGAGTATTACAATCTGGTCCCCACCAGGGATGCGTGCGTACGCACGTGGATTTGGCATTTTTGCGGGCATATCCCTTCGCTTTTGGCTATTTGCATTTGGTCCAGACTTTTTGTTAATCAATTGAATATTTCTGGAATTATTGCGAGGGCCCCCCAGATGTTCTGCTAATTCCAAAATTACCCTTGCCAGGCCTTGTGTTTTTGTATGCTTTCCCTATTTATTTCATGCATCTATAAATACCTAAAAATTCCCAACAAAATGCATTAAGTTTGTGTTGCATTGTAGCTTCACGCCATATTTTTATTTCGCATTTTTATTGCATTTTCGTAATTATACAGTGGAACTCAATCGACGCTCGAGATATGACAATGGAGGGAGCACCGTCTCCCATCACCATGGTGGTAACCCAGAATGTCCAAAAGCTCCCTAAGCACGTAACCATGCAATAGGCTTCTGCCAAGGACCTTACCGACGTAAACGAGGGCAGACGAATCGTAGGCGCCCCTCCCCTTGCAGCAAGCTCTGTTGGGATACTGTCACCAATGCCCCCACCACCCTCGCTCCCCTCTTCCCCCCGCCTCCGTGCGTAGCAGGGCCCCCCACACCCTCACCCACCACTGCCTCCTCCACCCCCACTCCCCTCACTATAAAAAAATGTGGGATTTGTGTGCACATAAATGCTCGTTATGTGCACGCCTAGTGCCCGCCATGTGCACGTCCGAGTGGTGGGCGAGCACCTGTGCTCGTTCAGGGCGTGCTCGCTTTT
This sequence comes from Ottelia alismoides, assembly GCA_037367405.1. NCBI lineage: Eukaryota > Viridiplantae > Streptophyta > Magnoliopsida > Alismatales > Hydrocharitaceae > Ottelia > Ottelia alismoides. The sequence continues at coordinate 97,599 of JAZKJV010005119.1, read as the reverse complement.
ATGAGAGTCGCTTCGACTTGTGGGCGAGCACATTGGGACGCTGTGTGCTCGCCCGCCTGTCGGGCGTGCACAGATGTGCTCGCCGATGTGATCGCCCCTATTAAATAGGACGATCAATCACGGAGCACTTAGCGAGCACATGTGCTCGCCCAAACTGATTTCCAGGAAAAAATTATACATGTTTGACGGGATTTTGACGCCCTACCGAACCTGTATAGCCTGCCAATAAACCACTGCAGGTACTTATAAGAGCTCCATGAGCGTATATATATTATAGCAGTTCGTTAACTAAGATAACTAGCACTGACAAGTGAAAGTCACGCAATATACATGAACTTAGAAATAAACATTCAAATTTAACATCTAAATGTTATAAATATATGTTTGAAGCAACAACGACAAGTAAATTACAACATATTATATTATCGAAGTTCATATAATTTAAAAGACGTGTTAAAAGTTTAACAACAATACAAGTCAATACCGACAACAATTTACTTCTTTTTTGATCTAAAAAATTTAGACATTAAACTCTGCTTTAATTTCTTTTTTTCCTTCTCCTTTTCTTTAAACCTAGCATACATGCGTGCCTCTTCTTCAGGGTCGTTCTCCTCCTCCTTTTCATCATCAGATTCAATCTCTTCAGGTTAAGATGTACGTCCTTGCGACCTATATTATATATGGAAGATATATATCTGTTACTTGCATTTTGTAGATATAGAAATATAAAATTATTACTCATTCTATAAGTAGAATACTTACATGTACGCCGTGAACTCTTCTCGGAGCTTCGTCACCTGATCCACCATCATCGCCATCTGCGACTCCATTTGAATTGATGATTGGGACGGTTGTGGTTGTGTGTACGACGACTGAGAGTATACAGAATAGGAGTGACGATGTTCCTCCACACAATATGGAGGAAGGCCACCAAACGTCTGGTTCCTGTTCGCCACAACGTCCCTCTCCTCCAACACCTTATAAGATTTTCATTGTTTAATATAAATTTATATATTAGAAATGAGTATAGTAAGATAATATTTATCTATACCTACTTCCAGATCGTTTTATCAAACGGTGGTTGCTCTCCAGTTGTATCGACACCCCATTTTTCTGCAGATAATACCAAATAACGATCCTGAAATACAAAGTTTAATATATATAAATGAGTTATAATATATCATTTAATTGCAAATAAATTAATAGACTTACCAACAATTCTCCTGTTTCAGGAGTGGACCATTACGACCCTCCTTCTCTCCCACTCTTGTGGGACCTCGACCACCACTCATGAAAAGAAGGTTCCCTTTCCAACCTAACTGCCTGAAAAAAAAGATATAATAAAAACATTGCATTATATTAAAATAGATCTCTAAAAATAAATTTTAAATCGTAATACCATATCCACTCTAATCTGATTGTGGCTTTTAGAGCCACTTGTCGACTTGATCCTTTGTTTTTGGCGGTTTGTACTTCCCGCCGTAGATCTTCTTCCAAACTCTGCATCCGCAACGAATGCATCACAGAAATCCGTCCATCCGTAAGGATTATGTTATGATTACTGATTATTTTAAAAAGTTTATTACAAATTATTTAACAAATACAATACATATCCTCTGTACATCATGTTGGCGGAAACCTCTTCATCTCCTCAAAATTCATCTTACATCCCGTCTTCGCATGCAAGTCTCTCATTGCCTTGAAAAATGTATCGCTCATTCTCTTTTCTGCCAAACGAATGAAGGCTCTACGATAAGCCTTCTTCCCTATATTAGAACCAAAGCGGAACCTACTATGAGTATTACAACAAATTATCATATACAAAAAACTTGACCAAAAATTTCTATATCACTTCTTAGAAATTTTTCTAACCAGAAAATGTCAAACAGTCTCTCTTGTTCTGCAGCAGGGATGCGACACCATCTAAATTGCATGGAAGTCAAGTGTATCTTTATTATGTTGGTTATCTCCTTTGCCACCCTTTTGCTATTCAAAAAATCATTGTATTTGCTATATGATACAATTTATAAATATTTGGAAAAATTTTAATGACAATTTTTTTTAAAATTTTACCTCTCATCTGTCGTAACCTGCAACAAAGGGTGGGACGCCGAAGTCTGTCCAACTGTAGTAGGTAAAGGCACGGAGGTGCTCGGACGTCCAGAAGAAGGAGAGTCAGAACCCATCGATGTCTGTGCTGGTATGGGGACCTGGACTGGGAATCCAGTAGGGGCTGCTGAGGTAGATGACTCTCCATATCCTCCTAAATAAAAGGGTGACGGATGATAATCAAGAGACTCGTAGTAGGCTATCACCCGGCGGACCTCGTCAGACTGTGAATCAAGAACAACATCCAGGGTGGGCTGCCTACTGGACGAAGGTGTGTCTAAGGAAGATGGACGATTGGATATATGTAATCCATGCGCCCCGCCACGTCCAAAATCTGCCATGACTGTAATGATGATGTAACAGTTAATTACATATTTATTACTTAATATTTTAGTTAATTCGATTATAATTGTGTAATAAAACTTACCACTAATATTCATCATTTATTTCGGTGGGATTAAAGGATATTTCTTCGTTTTCTGAGTTTTTTAAGTTATCATTTCTGGAGTCAGTATCATCTTGTAAGTTAATACAAAATTTCATTATGGGCCAATCAAATCGATACTGATACAAGGTCCTTCTTCCAAAATTGTCTCAATCCTCCTAAAACTGTTGTGGATAGTCTCCACATCTTTTGGAAGATACCTTCCGCAGAATGTTGCGACTTCCTCATATATATATATATTGTGAACTTACAGATCCTCCAACTTTACTTTTATTTCGGACATTTCTTTTAAGAAAGAACATAAACCTATAAGAAATAAGTTAACATTTTATTGAAATAATAAAGAATGCGAGGAGATTATAATATTTTTAATTATCTTTCAAATGAATACATCTAACGATATTTTATCGGCCCTCCTACTTTACTTCGCATGGAATATGAATCATCAGATGCTTCATTAAATTAAAAAATGAAGGCGGAAATATCTTCTCCAAGTTATACGCAATCATAGGAATATTTTTATGAAGATAATCCATCTCCATGCGGTGTATGCGTGACGAGAATAGCACCTGTAAAATCTGCTAACATCTGAAAGAACATCGGCAATGTTTTTTTGGTAACAATCCTCTAACACTAACGGTAGGAATCTTTCTATAAAAATATAGCACTCATGACTTTTCATTCCCTTAAATGAAAACTTTTTCAAATCGACCAAATTGGAAAAAATTTGATGGATATCCGTCTGGAGACTTCAATTTGCTTGTCCAATCGCAGACAAGCTTAAAAGACTGCTTCTTTCTTCGATATGGATGATTATTTGGAACAAAACCGTATGTGACAATAAAAAAACATGGTTTCTGACTGTATTGAAGCTGGAATGATTTAGTACTCTCCATACGATATGGACAACTTTTACATCCATGCGTACTCCATTCAGATAACACTACATATGCTGGGAAGTCATTTATCGTCCGAAGCAGAACTACTTTCATGTTAAATGTTTGACTTTTATTAGAATCGTATATATCAACTATATCGACCCATAACATTTTCAACTCATCTCTAAGAGGACGTAAATAAATGTTAATATATTTTCCCGAATATGTAGGTCCTGTTACAAACAACGAAAAAAACATAAATTGTAGCTTATTACTAACCATGGGGGTAGATTGTATGGTGTTGTCATTACTGACCAACAAAAGTAATCTTTATTTCTTACATGAGGATTAAACCCGTCTATACATAAACCTATAACGCAGTTCCACTTTTCATCGTTAAATGTAGGAAAAGCTGACATCAATACTTTCTAACAATCAGACTCGGATGGATGCTACATGTACTCATCGACTTTATGTTCTGTGTGCCATGTCATGTACTTCACCATTTTTTTTGCAATAATATAGTCATTTCAATCCCGGAGTCAACAGGAAATAACGTAAAATCTTTCTCGAGATTTTTGTTCCACTCTTACTAGTTGTCTAATATCTTGGATCATTACATTCAGGATACCGTTGTAAATGTTGATGTTCACCATAATATAAAATATGGTGATTTATGCATAAGTATATTTTAACTTCCGCTAAGCCCATCTTCTGCATCATCTTTTTTGTTTTGTAATAATTATTAGGTAATTCTGCATCTTCTGATAACATTTTCTTAATAATAGTCAACATTGCATAAAAATTACGATCGGTCATATTATACTTCATCTTCATTGATAGAAGATCTGAAATCGCAGAAAGTTTTGCATACTCTCTATTAAAATGGCTCTTCCGCTGTTTTCAACTGCTCGTAAAATTCTACATACTCTTTATATGGTTCTTCATCATCTAAAAAAGTATAATTAAATTCTGGACCCGTAACATCCATAACCATATCTGCAAAAGGAATACTATTGTTAGCTTCTTCCGCATCATTCATATTGTCCTCGAAATCCTTACCATGCCTACACCAAATCTGATATTCTTTCATGAAACCCATTATATAAAGATGTAACTGAGTTTAATCTTTTGATCTCTTCCTTATTAAACGATATTTCTTGCACGGACACAATATAGTTCCATCTGAATCCACGATACGGAAACCTTGTGTCTAAGCAATTTGTATAAATTACTGAACACCTCTTTGAAAGATATCTCCTATACGTCCATCTATTACACGGTTGTACATCCACTCTCTATTTGTCATATTGATGAACCTGAATTAAAAAATTTATAATGTTAAATCTAGGAAATTGAGGATATTTAAACGTATTCCATTATTGAGATAAAAGATGAGAAGAGAAGTTTATTAATTATGTTATCACTTGAGCCCGTCCATAAGGATTCAAACTTACTAAAAGATAATCGTTGTCACAAGCATCTTTATTTATAATAAAAACTCGGCAGCATAACCCTTCACCTCTCCCGTATACCTCATAAATCAATCGCAATTAACTTTCAAAATAATCATATTAGTGATTATTTCGATAGTAAGCTATGATTGATGTGGTATACTGAAGAGGAAGGGGTTATGAACCGAATTTCCGTAAGAAATAAAGAGCTTGTGACAACGATTATCTTTTATTAAGTTTGAATCCTTACGAACCCCTTTAGTTCGGGATCTCCGAACTAAGGAAAGCTAATATAATGTAATACTTTTAAGATCACTTTATGTCATAATTTTATGTGCTACATATGAGTCTGTAAAATAATCTTAAAATATTTATTCATTTATATTAACCGAGTAATTACGTAAATTTGGCTAGTTAACGATGAAGATAGCGATAAGTGTGATCCTAATTTAGTGCCTAATACAGTGCTTGGGTCACTAATAGTTGGTGGGCACCTGCAAAAAAAAATCAAACCTGCAAACATCAAAATCAACGACCATTGGTCTGGGATAAACATCCCAAAGTGAGTTCAATAGTGTTGTGAAAAAATAAAAAAATATAATACAGTTAAAGGTGATCAAATCCTCCAATGTGTTGCAAACACCTCCCGTTGTGTAGGGCCACACACACCACACGGTGTGGAGGGACGCACTGTGTGTGAAGGATTTTGTGCGATTTAATATTCTAATTAGTTGTTAGCGTTTTAGCCTTATAATTAACCTAACTATAAGTTAATGTGACATACTTGGTTACATTAACTATAATTTAATGTGATAATAAATTATCACAAAAGAAAAATTGTTTATATCATATCTCATATCAACACGATATGAAATTGTCGAACTAATATTAATGATGTTCATCATATGTAATATCTACACTATTGAAGTTGGCTAACTAATGTTATTCACAAGTTATACCTAATATTAATCAAAAGTTATACACAATGTTAATTATTTAAGCACAAATATACAACATCATTGCAATATATTCCTATATCGTAATTTTAATCATTTTAAGAAAATTAACAATACTAACTAGTGTAGATGTTATAATAGATATTTTATCATGTATACTTTACAAAGTCTAAACATAATGTTGGTTGAGGCATTTTATCGAACACCTAGAGGGCATAAAATTATGTATATTATTGAGACAACGACAATCGAAATAACAACATTATAGTGATCCACTATTATCCTAAACATGTAAAAAATATTTAAACTATCAAAACAATACATTATATCCCACAAAAAAATCAAAAAATTGAAACCCTAAACTATCGAACAATACAATTATCTAATGAAATCTTAAAAAAAAGAGAGAGGAGGAAGGATTATACTGAATGGTAGATGTATATCTACTCGAAACACGAAAACGATAGGGGCCGGTATCGGGGCGGAGGGGTGGCGGGTCGTCGGAGGGGAGATTTTGGGGTGGGATGCGTGGGAATGAGGAAGAAAGGGGCGTCCGAGGTTCTGTTTACGGACCCGGGCGAGCACACTTACGTGCTCGCCAAGCAGTCGCCAAGTGCTCGTCCAAAATTTACTAGGCGCTAAAGTTATCCACGCAAAGAAATTCAAGTGGGCGAGCACATGTGAGTGAGCACATGTGCTCGTCCAAATTGGTAATCGAGTCGCTCCATATAATTCAAACCGGTGACCCCCATGGGCGAGCACATGTGCTCCTCGTGTGCTCGCCCAGGGTTGAGCGAGCACATGTGCTCACCTAGTGCACGCAGAGCTGTGCACGCCAATCCTGCCTTTTTTGTAGTGTCTCCTCCCCCGCCTCCGTCCGTAGCAGGGTCCCCTCCCCCTCCACTCCTCCTCCACCCCTGCTCCCTCCTTCCTTAACTCTGCTCGCAACAAGAGCCTCTACCCATGCCCTCCACCACCTCTGCCTCCTCCCCTTGTTGCTCCACCACCACCCCCTTCATTGCCTCGCCTTCATCCCCTTGTTTCTCCATCCCTACCCCCTTTCTCCCCTACCTCGCCTGTGGAGTCACTGCCCCTCCCCCTCGGCACTCTCCTTTGCTCTTGCAATGTATTTATTTAGCAACAATAAATACTTCGTTAATCAATTCAAGAATTCGTTCCCGAAAAAGATTAAAAAATATTTTTCTTGATCAGAAAACATGGTTTATCCATGTAAATAAAAAAATTATGATTTGGTGGACTGATGGAGATGTGGTGACGAGAGAGAAAACTGAGGAAGAAAATGAACCCAAATGGAGGAAGAAGAAGATGAAGAAAGATATAAGGAGGTGGAAGATCCACCGTCCAATGCACCCCTTGTTAGATTAACTCATGTTATCGACTGAAGTCAAAATAATAATAACGGTAAGGTTTGTGGGATAAGACGTACCAAGTTTATAAGGTTGAGGGAAGAATCATGTTGTTTCAAAGATCATAGAGGTAAATGAAAAAATTTATAAGATCTATCAAGTAAAAATCTTAATAAAAATAGTTGCCAATATTTTATGTTATTTTTCTTCCCTTCTTACAATTAATAGTTTTATGTGTCAAAGTCTGTAATAGAACTTTCTTTTAATAAAGTTATCAAGCAGCATCCATCGGACGGCCAATATCGAAATCTCTCGTTTCAACTTGGACCGTTGGAGGGAAAAACCAAAATCCCCTCCCTTCCCCACCCTCAAAATCCCAAACCCCCGACTCCCCGCTCACTCCCCTCCAAATCCAAGCACCTCCCGCCCTCCACGCGCGGCATCATCTGCGGATCCGTCGTGCGCAAATCCAGATCGCGCTCTCGCCGCCGGTCCCTGGAATCGCCGCCTCCGCGCCGCGGGAGGTGAGATCCTGGCGTATAACGTATTCTCCCCTCTCCGTTCCAAACGATCGGTCCATCGTAAACAAACCCTAACCGGGGCCTTCCGATGCATCAGCCGCAGTCTTTGCGACGCCGTTTAATTCCCGGTCTCTGTTTTTTAGGATTATTGAAGATAGACTCACATAAAACCGTACCAACTTGCTCAAATTATCAAAATAAAAACGTCTGTATTGCAAAGTTAGTATTTTTCCCGCAAATTTTCAGTTTTGAAGAGGTGGAACTCATGGCGGCATTGGACCGGGCAATTTGAGTGAACAGAGTCATGGCTAAGGCCGCGGTTGGGGAAGCATTTGTTCATAATTTATCCTTCGGGAGATCTCATGCTGAAGCCATGCCGAAGAGGAAGACCCCTTCGGAGTTACGTGTACGTAGATTGTGTTGCATTTTAGCCCTTTCTCTGAGTTCAGTGCTGTTTTCGGTTGACAAAATGCTGTCGTGATGCGTATTTTATTAACTAAATCTGCGGTATGAATTAATAGCTGCTGGGTAATTTAGGGGGCATTTGCTGTATGATAGAGCTGGTGACAGATTGAATTAACCTCATGAAGCTGACTTCAGCCTGTTATATACTGGTATAGGGCCCGATCGGTTTGGGGTCTACTGCTTATCGATCTAGGACGAGAGGGTGAGGCTGTTGGCCATCATAATGGCCATGTGGCTCGCCAGGAATGCCTTGATCTTTGTGGAGTAGAGACATCATTTCGAGAATACTTGAGATCAATTCTTGGTTTACAGTAGTTATTTGAATTATTACATTATAATTGTGAAAAGTTGAGATGAATCTTTAGTTTTATTTTTAAATTAAAAATGACAATATGTACATCTTTCAATCAAATTTCCCCTGTTACTGTTTCATTTTTTTTCTGTTATTTTTCTATATTTATCAGGATTTTTTCAAAAGAAGTTTCTGTCAACCTCGCACGTAGGATGCATTTGCATGTATTGTATGCGGATGGAGATGCTGTTGATAGGATGCAGATGGACGCTGTTACAATAAAAAAACTGAATTCATAACATGGGACATTGTGCTCAAGGTGTTTGTTTAAAAAAAACAAAATTTAAGTCATTCAGTGATCTAATAGTCATATTTATGGTTGCTGTTTCTTTGTTTTCACAAAGCTTAAGGGACGTTCTTCTTCAAAAAGAACCAATGTTGGTCTGCCTATAGAGTTTAGTTTGGATGCTGTACACTGACAATTTAGTCCCTCACACGGTTAATTAACTTCACACATACCTTTATAGGTGCTAAAATATGCAGATTCAAACATGTATGTATATTTAAACAAGTATCTCTGTATATCATGTCAACCTAGTAAATTGTTAGAGTGATAGGAAGGAATTGGATTTCACACGCTTTTCCTTGATGTGCAAGTTTGTACTGTGTTTCAAACATTTCAAAAGGTGATGGCATACAGTTCAGCCTTATTTTCAATTGCTTGTTTGCAAATGAGAAGTCAAATGATCCCAGTAACATACATTCTTCTCACATGACAGGGTGAACAACTGAAAAGGAGGAACTTTGAAATACCCACCGAGGCTCAACTAGCTTCCTTGCTAGCTCCTGATCTGTAGGTTTTGATCCATGCTGATACTTTCATGTACTGGTCTGCATCACGAATTTTGGGACTACTTTTTTTCCAGGGAATGCTAACACTGGATAATTTTATTTTATCATGACTCATGTAATATACGTTATTTGTTCTTGTCATGCAACATACCCTGTTTAGTTGTTAGTCCAAATCCACTTTCTAATTAAAGGCCACCCTTAGTTCACATCTTCACATCCAGCCTTTGGTGGGCACCATTTTGAATTTCTTTATGAGCACTACAATGTAATCTCTCTTGTATCTATATACACCACCACCACCACCAATGATTCGGATTGTAACAACATTATGGGCACTCAATGTTATTTGGTGAAGCAAGAAAGTTCTCGAAGATTAGAGGAGAAACATCGTGGTGCCTCTTTATAAGAACAAAAAAGACATTCTCAAATTACATAGTATCAAGCTGATGAGTCACACTTTGAAAATTTGAGAACGTATGATCGAAAGAAGATTGGGGCAAGTTTCCAAAGTAAAAGAAAACTAACTTGGATATATGCCAGGTCACTCAACTGTTGAAGCCATCTACTTCATGGGGAGAACAATAGAGATTTATAGAGCTAAAAGGAAGAACCTCCATATGTTTTTTATTGATTTGGAGAAAGCTTATGATTATGTCCCACGTGAGATATTGTCGTAAATTTTAGAGAACAGACAAGTACTTGTCCTATACACTAGCCTCATAAAAGATATGTATGATAGAGCTTCATCTTGTGTAAGGATACATTCTATTCTTTTTTACTTTGATCTTGTATGAGTTGACAAGTCACATTCAAGATGACACCTTGGTGTATGTTATTCGTTGATGGTATTGTGTTGATTGATGAGACCGGAGATGGAGTAAATGAGAAGCTTGAAGTTTGGAGACATGTATTGGAGACTAAATAATTTCAAATAAGTATGGCTAATATTGAATATATGGAGTACACTTTTGGTGGAAGCAACGGTGAATGAATTGAGGTGAAGATTGGTAATGACAGCATTTTGATGAGATTCTTTTAGATACTTGGTATCTATTTTACAACATGGTGGGGAGCTTGATGGAGATGTTATAAATAGAATAAATGTAGGTTGGCTAAAGTGGAGTGGAGCTTCTGCTGTTATCTGTAATAAGAAGATTCCTTTAAAAATTAAAGGAAAGTTTTACAAAGCAGCTGTGAGACCTGCTATGTTCTATGGATATGAATGTTGGCATGTGAACCATAAACATATACAGAGAATGGCAATATCAGAAATGAAAATGCTAAGGTCGATGTGTGGACACACACATACACGTACAAATGAAATTCGAATGATGCAATCAGAAGGAAAGTTGATGTAGCCAAGGTTTGAAAAAAAAATAAAATGCGAAACGAGGCGTTTTCCCTGAAGGCGATGCGAGGCGTAGTCTCGAGGCGATCGAGGCGTAAGCATCAGTTTGTATACAAAAATAGTTAGAAAAAGTATAATAAATATATTTATTGGTGAACGAATCTAATCTGCCAGACATATAATATATAACAATGTAATATATGATGACACTATGAAGATGCGAACATGAAAAAAGGATATGTCAATGCCATAAATTTTTATACTAAATTTCCACCCTATAAAAAAGAAATCATTGGCTATAACTATCACTAAAATATTGATCAAAAAGGGGTTGGCTATAGTTGTCATCAAACATATTTAAGTTGTTGATATGAATCATATGATCTGAATTATAACTGTATGTTATGCTGAACCCAGATGAAGAACGGTTTAATGTCCTCCTATGCCACCATACCCTACCGGTACGTGGGTTTCGTTGCCTGGTCAGCGAAGTGGCGGCGGGGGGGGGGGGGGTTGGACCCCTATTGCAGGGGGTAGCGCTCCCATCTCAATTTTTTTTTCTTATATTAGTATTTGAATTCGCACGCATTTTCTTATATTTTAAGGGTGTAATAGTAAGAGTTCACTATAATAATCGAACACATTAATGGTAAATATGAATATGAAAGAGCTTAAATTTAAGCATTCATCTTGGATAAGTACATACTCAACAAATATGCCTTTATAAACATATGAAAATATGAATAGGATTAATTATTTTGTTTAAAAAATTCTTAAAAAATCTCTAACACCTCACCCTGCCTCATTGCTTTGGCTCGCCTTGACTGCCTCATGCATCCGAGGTGTAAGACACACCGAGGGGGTTCGAGGCAGTCACCTCAAGGCGTTTTCTCACCGCCCATTTTTGCCTCGAGCGCCTTTGTGCCCCGACACACTTTTTTTTCAAAACATAGATGTAGCTCTGATCAGGAATACGATGCCAGAAAATCGCTTAAGATGATTTAGCCATTTACAAAAGTGGTCATCTGATACACATTGATGAGATGTGAGTTTTGGGTTGTTGAGTTTGCGAAGAGAGAGCAAGGAAGGACCTAGAAGTGTTGGAATGAGATTATATATAGAGATCTTAATTTTTTGGATCTAAGCTTGAGAATGACTCAAGATAGATCTGAATAGAGGTAAAGAATCCATGTAGCTGTCCTCATTTAGTGTGAGAAAAGGCTTTGCTGATGTTGTATCTATATAGCTGTGGAATAATCACATGCCTCAATTAAGTAGTCATCATGTAGCTTATAAAAAAAGTTAGGTGTTTGCCTACACATGGAATGTAATAAACCAAATTTTAAGTTTTGGTCTATACCTGCTAATATTTCGATATATCGATGATATCTTGTGAGATGCTTATATTCGAGAAAATGTCATACATGGTAGCATCGACATTGTTTGATATCTAATACCTGATGTATCATCCATATATTGACACTATATCCCAACATCTAAATCAACGACACTCCTTGACTAAACAAACTCCACACAATTAGCTAGATGACAATTCTCGCAACATTTAGATTTCATTTATCTAAAATTAAAAAACTTAAATAAATGTAAATAAGTTGAAAGACCAGTCGAATCGACTTACTAGAGTGACTAGTCAAGTCAACCAATAACATTTGATTTGAGCGGTTGGCTAGTTTTATTGGAGTTGGGTACCCCTCCCCTGCTCGAATAGTTGGATCAATTACTTGTTCGAGTCAGCCGACTTTTGTAAGCTTGAGCATGGTTTTGAGAAGTGGTGGGTTGTAAGAAGAAGAATGAAAAATATGTCGATCTCGTGGGGTTTTGGATGGGAATGCACTAGGATGCGTGGGATGGGGGAAGGAAGCACACCAAACTGTGGGAGGTAGAAGAAATGGGGTCAAGGGGTCGAAGGATAGATGGGAGGAAATAAAACCGAGGGAAAGGAGGATAAACCTCACATGGAAGGAAAAATTCATTCATTAATCACAAGAAGAAAGAAAATCAAGGGAAAAAAGGGATAACACTCACATGGAATGTAAATATTCATTCATTAATCACTTGAATTAAACATTAAGATTAACTTCTTTGTAAATGATCTTCGTATGATGTTTACATTGAGAAAGGATGCATCTTCATGAATAATAGCTTCTCATGATGTTTTTTTTGAAGAAAACACTTACAATTAAAAATACAATAATTGATCATGATTTCCCCCGTCTTGAAAAGCCTGGCTTTGAATTTGTTATTAGTTTCGTCATTAGTGGCGATGAAATGGTTGGGGTGGTGAGGTTATAGTGGTTTACATAGTGGGGGAAATGATGGACCAATAGGTGGTTGATGAGGAAATTAGACAACATTGAGGTGGTTAGGAGATCATATAGCCTCGATGATGGTGGTTAAGAGCTTGGTGCAAATAGACATCAATATTCTGGTAGTAGTGATAATGCTAACACAATGCTTTGCTTGGCTAATCAAAGTGGTGGTCCCAGTGATGTGGATGAGGGTATAGAGGAGGCTTTTGAGGTGGTCGGACTTGGGGGTAGAACATGGGTAGTCGACTTGACAATACTTGGAGGATAGAAGGGTGGTGCAAGTTGGAGGAAGTGGGGCCTGATGGAGTCATTAAGGACGTTAAGGTAGAGTTGTCAATTGATATGATAGAAAATTCAGTTATGTTCCAATGATTGATGCGCAATCGACAATGGAGTCATACATGGCATGAGGGAGGAGTGTTGATGAAGTGTAAAGTGGCTGAAGGTGACGATTGTGTGAAAAAAGAGAACATGAACTGAAATAACTTTATTGGTGATGGTTAGTGGAGATGGTGATTTGAGGTGGTGATAGGCAAACACTAGCGGTAATGGATGGATGCGAAATACGTTTTTCATATAAGACTAATTCGAGGAAATGATCTACACTCATTGTTGAGATATTAGTTATATATTATGTAATTTATCCAACACGTTTCTCCTCTATATAAAAGAACTCTAGGGCCTCATGAATAAACAATTCATTATTTTATTTCTACGTGATATTAGAGCGACGATGCTAGATTGGAGTTTTGTACCCCGTGCCCTAACTCCACCTGCCACCTCTCTCTCTCTCTCTCCTTAGCGTTCTTCCTACGAAGGCTTCTGCGCTGCTGCAACCCCCAACACCTCTTCTCGGAGGGCTCATGCGCCACTACAACAACTACAGTGGGCTGCATTGTTGCCAACCAGCCCTCTAAGCATGGTTATTAAGGCGGCAAGGCGACAAGGTGTTACACCTGGACGCCTGGGCGCCTAGGCGCGCCTAGGCGTTTTCCAAAGTGTGTATTACGTATCGCATTTGAGACATGCGGCATATAGTTATTTAAAGCAAATGGATGTCGCATGTCTCAAATGCGACATCATTTTTTTATTATATATATATATATCGCATTTCAAAAATGCGACATGTATATTGCATTTTCAAAATGCGCTATGTTTATCGCATTTTGTAAATGCGCTATGTATATCACATTTTCAAAATGCGATATATGTGCAGAGCACATAAAAAAATAGTCGCCTAGGCGCCAAGGCGCACAGGCGACCCAAGGCGTAGACACTAAGCGCGCCATTTTCAATAAAACTAAGGCGCTCTTTTTAGGCGCAAGACCTGGGGCGCCTAGACGCCTAGGCGGCCGCCTAGGCGCGTCTAGGCACGCGCCTTGACATCTATGCCTCTAAGCCATCCCCAACATCATTGATGGCCACCATCAGTACCGCCTAGTCCTTCATGGCACCGCCCAACCGTCGCTAGCCCTTTGTTGGCATCTGATAAACCCCCTAAGCCTCTGATAGGCACCTTAGGGATCTTCTAATCCTCTTCGACACTGCCCAGACTTGCTGTGCGGTTTGATTTTGATTGGAAAAGATGATTTCAAACCAATAAATCACCTTTCCTGGCCCAACACGGATAAATGATTGACTAGGATGGTTGTGTGAGTCTATACATAGAACCAATCCTCTATATGATCTTGTAGACTTGCTTGGATCAGTCTACTTCCCTGATCGAGTTTCGTTTCAGCCTCCTTTTCCATCATGTTAGAAAACAAGAGTGATGTCTTCTCTTCGTCTGGTGCCTTCAAGGCGCGGCTTCCATCGTGAAGTAGGATGGGACCAATACAAGTTGTGGTCCATGCATTTCTTAACTCTCTCGTAGTGCAATAACAAGGAGCACATTCTGATACAACCAGAGTCGGCAAAGAGGATCAGGGAGAATGCTTTGTGGAAGCAAGTTGACACGTACACACGTATTTGACTCTTTGGTATTCTTACCACATAGATGCCAATGAATTGTGAACCACCCCACCGTCAAGGTGATGCGGGATATTATGTTAGCCACATATGGGCAAGCGAAGAACAGATCGAGATTCCTTAGCTACAGTTCGATATCTACATGACCAAGCAGAATGGTCGGCCTTTTCATCAGTGTTCGGGAAATTGATCGCACAGAGCGACTGCACATGCCCGTGCAACATGCAAATTGAGTCATTTTTATGAGTTGATGCATTATGCGCCCAAGCACATATGTGGTCAGTATACGCTCCGCATACCCTGTATATGCCCCACATATCCTGCATATGCCCTATATACTACTCCATCAGCTCTAATTCTCCAATCCTCTCATTCGGGTGCTTACCTCCCTAGCTCCGTCTCTTCATCCATTCGACTATAAGAATATGCCATGCATTTGTATACAATTGGAATGTATTATGTCATTGAAGATATGCAATATTTTCACATCTTTTAGAAAGAGCCGCTAATTAAGTTCTAAGTTAGGTGAAGGAAGTATGAATGCTTTACCAGTAGTTAAAACTCAATATGACTGCTTTACCAATAGTTAAAGCTCCATCTGACGACGTTTGAACTTGTATTCCTACTGTTGTTATTTCCATTACAGACAGATACATATTCCAATCGATATATTTAATGCTGGAATATGACTTGCTATTAATGTGGGTATTTATATCTCCAGAGTAGGATCCACCAACCAAATTAAAGCCACGAAATGAGTAGTCGACAAATTAAGATTGGAATTAGCTCCATTCATGGAGTTAGAAGCCTTTACACAATTCTGTTTTGATCTTGATAAAGCTACTCATGATTAATTGACAAGAGAGGTCAACGATTACATGAGTTGCTTTAACAATCCCAAGTAAACCCTCTTACGGTCTATGAACAACTTATATATTGTTTTCATGAGTATATGCAATGTATCGTCTAATATTTTAATATATATTGATTGGGGCTTTTCTCATGTATTGCAAATCTACATGTATGTGTATTAAAGTTTTGTTATTATGAATCATCTAATATGTGTAAAGTTTCTATGGCTAATTTTTTGCGATTGAATGTTAGGTAATTAATGACATCTACTCAACCATCTAATATGACTCTTTTTTTCTTAGTACTTTAACTTCACTATGATACATAATTCGATAGTAATATTATTTATATATTCATTTATTTTTAAATTAAAAATTAGAAAATCGTACAGAACTGCATATGCCATCCATATACCCATGCATACTGCCTATTTTGTATTCAATGACTTGTCCGAACGCATACGCATACTGCTTTTCTCAACCATGCTATGCATACTTTTTACTCTTCGCTTCGTGGCACGTTCGAGAATCTTCATACTTCATACTCGTTGTCACATCTTCCGAGCAGTAGACAACGTACCTATTCTCCATGTTTGTTGGAGTTTTCTTGATTGCTCTTGATTTTGAGCGTGTGGCATCACAAACACAACTTCTTACATGTGCAACCATTCCTCGAATGGAGGAAGCATATGGTTGACTCAGTAGGATTATTGTCCCATCTTTGGCTACCACACATACCTCTTCAACGATGGTCGCATGTCGCGACAGGGGAGACTTTACTTGGTTCATATGGTGTGATACTTAGGGATGTCGCTTGATGCGGTAATATTCATATTCGTTCATATTTGTATTCGTTTTTAAGAGGATATAGTTATTATTTTTTTTAAAATAGATGAATATGAATATGAATATTCTAAACGATTTTTTTGCGGATACAGATACTAATACGAATCTTAAGTTAATGATTGCGAATACGAAAAAATGAATTCAGTTACGAATACTGATATTCGTATTATATTTTCTAAAAAAATAAAATTAGGGTTAATATGCCCCCAATCCCCTCCCAGTCCCTACCCCTGACACCCTCTTTCCCTCGCCCTCAGATCGCCACCCTCGCCTCCCCCTGATCTCCTCCTTACGTTGGCTGTCGACATGGCCCACCACCTCCCCCTGCGCCCTCCGCCTCCCTCGCCACCTCCCCCTGTCGCCCGCCTTCCTCTGCATCCTCTGCCCCTGCCTCCCCCTGCACCCTCCGCCACCCCCTGCCGCCCCGCACCCCCTGCTCCCTTCGTCCCCTTTGCCGTTCACCTCCCCGCCTCCCCCTACCGACCACTGCCTCCCCTTGCGCCCCTGCCACCCCCTACACCCTTCGCCTCCCTACCTCCCCCTGTCGACCACTGCCTCCTCCTATAGTCCCCTACCGCCAACCCTACCCTCGTGCCGGCCGTCTTCTCTCCCTCCGTTGCAGTCGTTACCTCGCCTCGCATGCCCTCTTCCCTCCGTTGTAGGCTTGTAGCTGACCATCCTCGCCTCCCCTACCTCTGACGCAAGCGCTGCCTCACATAGCATGCCCTCTGTCGTAGCCACAACGAACTCCCCCCTGCCCTTGCAGTTGCAACCAACTTCCCTCGTCTCCCTCGCCTTTCCTCGTAGCCACAACCACCCTCCCTCACCTCCCTCACAGCCAGAGGCAGGCACTCCCTTGTCCCCCTCACCCTCCCTCACAACTGCAGTCGATATGATATAGCATCTTAATCTTTTAATGTTCATTCCATTCTACCATTTTCTTATGTGATTGCACAAGATGATCTCTTATATTATGGCATATAATGTATATTTTATACACCATATGCTGCTTGCAAGCTTGCAAAAGTCGCCCAACTAGCTGGCCCGACTAGTCGAGTCGGGGGGGGGGGGAGTAGCCGACTCGAATAGGCCTAGTCGGCCGTTAGTTGGTCCTCCCGACTACTCGCGCCGATTAATCGTCCGACTTTTACAAAAAGTTTTTTATTTTTTTAGTTTTTCACTTTTTTTAAAGCAAACAGATTCTAATATGCTTAATGTTATATTTAAAGTCAATTACTTCTTTTGTTTCATTATGATGTCATATCAAATGTACAAATATATGTATATATATAAGAATATATGTATAAAAATGATTTATATTTTTAAAATAATTTAAAAAAAATCAAAACCAACTAATGACAGACTAGTTCCGATTAGTCACCCGACTGTCGATTAATCCTTAGTAGGTTACCGACTACCGCTTTCTGCAACCTTGGTTGCTTGTTTGAATCATGGAATGCAACTAAACAAAAGATGGAAGTTATGCTGAAAAGGTCACCAAATAATCGAGGTACATTTTTATTTATAATTTAATATTCATGTTAAAGTTAACATTCGTTTGTATATTCGTATTCGTTCATAAAAGATTCGTTTCATATTCGTAGTATTTTGAAGATATGGATCTTGATTTTTTACATTCGTGTAACATTCATATTCTTATTCGTAAAATAATATGGACATGGTTATGGTATGATCGGAATTTGCATCGTATTCGTTTATTTGCATCCCTAAGTGATACCTGTGGCAGAGGAGGCAGACGTCAGCGTGGTCCTTGCACTTATTACCGTCGTCCGGGTCATTCTGAGGATACATGATATCAAAAGCATGGATCTCCTACATTCGCTTGTGTGGCCGAGCAGATTGAGCATTTCGATAGTTTCATTACTCGTGCAGATTTTTGACTTGATGACATTGTCTCTCATCTGAGGGAGATAGTGATTCATGCTGCTGGCACCACTATTGGTCGTCCAATTGTTGCAACCGTTGCTGAAGCTTCTTTGAGCTCCTCAGGTATAGCCTATGCTTTTACTAGTTGTAGCATGGTAGATATGACTGAGTAGATTATGGACTCTGGTGCTTCCCACCATCCGTGTGGAGACAGAGCACAATTCGGTTCATACATGTATATACCCTTGTTAAATGGGTCGTCATTGCTAACACGGTTCATTTACCCATTACAAGTCATGGGGATGTTCATTTGACACCATCCATACACTTATAGAAGGTGCTATATGCATCTAATTTTCAGATGATTTACTTTCTATTAGTCAGGTTATGAAGGATCTTCATTTTCGCACCATATTTGACCCCTCTTCTCTTGTGTTTTAGTGCATCCTCACGTGTAGGGTGATTGAATGTGGCTATGGACAACAAGTGCTCTACTTATTGGTCCAATCTCCCAGTGTTGGTACCTTTACTGTTCATCGCTTATTTCTTTGGTCGTCAAAGTCGTAGCAATAGTCATTTATTTGAGCTTGTTCATTTAGATATTTGGGGTCTCGATTGTGTTCCTGACTAATAAAGACATTGCTTTATCTAGTTGTTGTAGATAATTATTCTAGACTTTCTTGGGTTTTTTTCGTTGAAAATCAAGTATGAAGTTGGATCTGCCATCAAATCTTTTATTAATGAAATAAAGAAAATTTTCTATGTTGTTGTCAAGTTTATTTGCTTTGACAATGAATTAGAGTTATGCACATTACCGCTATCTGAGTTTTTCAGGTCTCTTTATATCATACACCAGACCTCATGTGCTTACACTTCTCGGCAGAATGGTGTTGCTGAACACAACCATTGTCATTTACTTGATGTAAGTCATGTGACTATTACACTTTTGATCCTGAGTTGTGCTCCTCTCTTTTTATGGGGTGATGCGGTTGCCACTGCTTGCTACTTGGTGAAGCACATGCCATCTTTCGTCTTAGGAGAGAAGGTTCCTTTCTTGTTGCATTTCCCGAGAAGGGGCCGTTCCCCCTTACACCACGACTATTTGTCTCTATTGCCTTTGTTCACCATTTGACACCTAATCGTGACAAGCTGTTGCCTAGAGCTATTAAGTGTCTTTGTAAGCTAACAGTTTGATGGAAGTACTATGTTAGTGCTGATGTCGCCTTCTATGGGTATGCTATGTATTTCTCTCTTACTTGTGGTAGATTGACTCTATTTGACTATGAAGAGGAGGAGGTATATGCGCCTCCTATGGCACCGCCACCTCTAGTACGTACACGACCCCCACCCCCACCACATGCTCTTTTGGCTACTCCCTACACCGCTACCCAGTACTTTGGCCTAATTATTGCCACGTTTCTATATTCACAAGACTTACACGGTTCCCCCTGCTCATGGACCTTCCCTATCATCCAATACACCCCTTGTATGTATTGAACATTGTTTCTATTGATGGCACTAATGATTTATCCATGCAACTGGTTTCTTTACATGGTGAGCAAGTGCCCTCTCAAGAGGGTGGTTTACATCTTGAGGAGGTGGGTGATCTTGATGTACCTATTGCTCTGCTGAAGGAGAGTTGTAGTTGTGCTACCTATTTTCTTACAGCCTATGTTTCTTTGTAGCGACTCTTAGAGGACATTAGGAGATTTGTCGTGGGACTATCCACCATGAAGATACCACATATATATTAGGAGGCTATACATGACAGTCAGTGGCATCTTGCCATGGAGGAGGAGAGACCGCATTAGAGTCACATGACACATGGAACATTGCTACAACTTCTATAGGAGCATTTGTTTTGGGATGCAAGTGGGTGTTCACAGTGAAGCACTGAGCAAATGGCAACGTGGATCGCTATAAAGCATGGATTGAAATTTCGTGGAATTTTGTCAAAATATAGGTTTCGAGAAGTCATGGGTATCAGAACTCCCCTATATGTCGATTTCGTAGATTTCAACTAAGATGGGTCAAAATATCACCATTTTTTCGACATATCGACCCATTTTGTCTGAAATTCATGGGTTTTAGTACATATTTTCCTGGATTTTGATCGATATTGATGAAATTTTGTCTATGTATATCAACGATATTATCTATGTGAGCTTGCGTTTAATAGTTAGTTACCTATTCTCAATATTAAAGCACATAATGATACATATATTTTGTCTGAGGTTTAGGGCACCGCTCCCGCACCCCTGTAGGGAGAGCACACCTGCTCCCCCTAGACCCCCCTAAGGCTCACGGACTCCCATCTGGTAGGGTATGGTGCGACAAGGGGGATACATACGACGATTCTTCAACTTGGGGAACTTCCTCCCCTTTGGGTTTAAGCAATGGAGACCAAACAACTTTATAGCTTCTATATATCCAATATAGCTTGTTCGTTTCATTTGTTTGTCATTTATCTTCGTAAATAGATGCATCTTTACTGTAAGTTTGTAATTAATTCTGTAATTCATTAGAACTTTGTCCACGATAGTTATTTCTATGGATGAAACATTATCTAATTAATCATTATATACATTTTAGAATCAAATGCTCGTCTATTTTTATTAACAAAAGACGTCTTCTAAGTTTTGTTAACTTAATTATTCGATTTCAGTTTCCAATATCTATCGGTCAACTCAACAATGTCTGATATGACTGATAAGGTGTGATATAAGGCATACAGATGAGAGGTGTGTGATATAAGTGTGTATTAGTAAGCTATTGTTGTTTTAAGATTTTTGACTCGACGATATCAATTTCCAGTATGTATCAACCAAGAATCAACATTAACATTGAATCGGCCGATATGACTGATATTTGTGATATAAGGGGCATATATGAGCAATATGTGATATAAATGTGTATTTGTCAGTTATTTATTGTTGTAATAGCTTGGAAAATCTTAATTTACAGAAAAATGGTTGAAAAATGGCTTTGAGCCATTTTGGACATTTCCATCGAAAAGGTTGAAATTTCCTGAAATCTCACTGAAATTTTGATTGGGGGGGGGACGAAATTGAAACCGAGATTTCGAACCTTGCTATAACGCAAGGCATGCGTAGGGTTGGCTATTGAGTCACGGCTCGATGAGTCGGGCTTAGCTCGATAAGGGCTCGTGAGCTCTGCTCATTAGGCTAGTGAGCTGAGTCTGAGTTAGAATTTTGGGCCCGATAGCTTAACGAGTTGAGCTCGAGCCAAGCCTCGCTCGGCTCGATAACTCAATAAGGGGCTCTATAAGGAATGCATATTACTTATATATTATATATAATACAAACAAAATAAAATTAGCCTTTTGTAATTTTTCCTCGACAAACTTTGACCCTCCCACGAGTTACGAGCCATGACCCAATTCTCAAATCCCATTCTTGCCCACACATATGCCCCTTGCTCACGCATTGGAAAACTAGTAATTTTCTATAAGCAAATATAATATTACAATATATATTATAATGGGTAAAATGTGTATGCCCCCTAGGGGGAGCTAACTTAGCTCCCCCCGCCCTTTTTTCACAAAATTTTTTTATTTTTTTTTGAAATATAAAACCGTGTAAATTCATTATTAAATCCCTATATTATGTCATTCAAATTTCATGCGAAACAGAGACTCGTACGACCTCCATCCAAACGGGGTCGATTTAAAAAATCCTGTTACCGTTAAAAAAATGACTGTCTGGATGGAGGCTGTAGGAGTCTCTGTTTCACACGAAATTTTTATGACATAATATAGGGATATCGTGATGAATATTCACGGAAAAAAATTTCAAAAAAAATAATTTTTTTTGAAGAAAATAGGACGGGGGGAGCTAAGTTAGCTCCCCCTAGGGGGCAACCCCATTTTCCTCTATTATAATTAAGATTTTATACACAACTTGGATAGTGGCCTACTAGTAAGGAACATAGTCTTTGATAGAGTAGGTCTCATGTTCAAACCCACACAAAACTCTTTTCCACCAAAAAGTACCCATTTTCCTTAACGAGCTCGCCTTGGGCTTGAGCCCAGACCATGCTCGATAAGGAGCTCATGCTCGATAAGGGGCTCGGCTCGAGCCTTATCGAGCCCGAACCAGCTTGATAAGGGCAAGAGCTCATCGAGCCGACTCGATTGGGATTGAAGGAGCTCGAGCCAGGGGTTGGCTCGGCTCGTTGGGATTGATAGCCACCCCTAGGCATGCAGCTTGTGGATTCACCCAAACATATGGGGTGGATTATCATGATACTTTCTTTTCAGTGGCTTGGTATTCTACACCGTGGATCCTTTTCTCAGTTGCAACGACACATGACTGACCCCTATATTAGCTTTATGTGAAGAATAAGATTCTCTATGGTGACTTACAAGAGGAAGTCTATATGCAGCAACCACATGGGTTCGCTATTGAGACGGAGTTTCAAAAGGTTTGCAGACTAAATAAGGTTATCTATGGCCTTAAACAGAGTTCAAGAGCATGTTTTCAGAAGCTCTTGGATTTGATAAAGCAGTATGGATTCATGGGATCGATTGTAGACCATTCCTTTATTTGTTCAGAGGCCTCAAAGAGGTACAATTGCCATACTTGTTTATGTTTGTGATATCATTGTTACGAGGGATGACATGCATGGTATCCAAAAAATAAGGATTTCCTTGGTCAGCAGCTTATAACCAAGGTCCTTGACAATTTAGGTTACTTCTTTGGACTGGAGTTCGCCATAAACTAATGAGGTCTTGTGACGACCTAGGGGAAGGGTGTTATAGATCTTCTCTCCTAGATGGACATAATAGATTGCAGACCTTTCACTACTCCCCTGGATCTTAGCGTGAAGTTATATGATGATACCGATGAGGTCGACAAGAGGAGGTACATGGAGCTCGTTGGGATGCTCTCATACGTGACCATCACCAAGCCAGGTATATCCTTTGTAATGAGCAGAGTGAGTAGGTTCATGGAGCAGTCTAGACATGCACATACGAGTGCAATCCATATGACTCTGAGGTATCTGAAAACCTCACGTGTCATTGGTCTTTTATTTAACAAAGGTACATCCCTTGTCGTTACAACTTGCGTAGATGTAGATTGTACGAGGTGTCCCAATGACATGAAGTCTACTTTTGGGTTTGCATGCTTCATGGGGAGTTCTTTGATGTCATGAAAGAGCAAGAAGCAGACTGTGGTACTTGATCTAGTGCAGGATCAGAGTACAAATCCATGTGACATGGGAGTACAGAGATGATGTGGGTTAGATATGTTCTTATCAACCTAGCTGTTGAGGTGCCTCTTCGCGTCATCGCATGCATCTCCAATGCGACAACCATGGCTCTCTTTTCATTACCAACAATCTAGCCTTCTATGAGATGACCAAACATATCGAGGTAGACTATCGCTACACTCGAGACATGATTCAGAAAGATTTCATCTCTGCCTCTCATGTCACCTAAGGAGAACAACTAACATGCATGTTCACTAAGGCCCTAACCAGAGGACCATCCAAAGATGATGTTCCAAGTTTAGCATGATTGATATCTACGCTCCATCGTGAGGGGGAGTGTTAAGATATTAGCTATCTTTTATCCTTTTTATGCACTCTCTTTTCTTCCTGTCTACATCATGTAATTTGTCCAACATGTTTCTCCTCTATATGAGAACCTTAAGGTCTCATGAATAAACAACTCATTATTTCTCTCCACACTGATCGCATGGAAGATAGTTGGGCATGGTGGGTGATGATTGTCTTATTGTGGGAATGACATTAACCTGGATATGACACTAATTGAAGTATCCTAATTTTTTTGAAGGGAAGGAATGAAGGTTTGGAATATGAGAGGAGAAAAGAAGAGTGACAAACATGCCAGGCCCACGTGATTTTGGATGGGAATGTGCCTAGATACTGGGGATGAAGAAGTGAGCCTGCCAATATTGTCCTCTAGTATAGAAATCCATTGACCGATCTTGATGTTTAGGTTTGTTATCCAATCTCCTAGAGACTCAAAAGATTGAAGGCCGTCCGGGCTGCATCTTTTGATGCTTATTGATTGATCCTCCGTTTCCCTGACCTTGACGAAATCCTCAAAATCTGTATCATTACCTAAAACACTCTGACTCGGACTTAGGGGGATACCTTGCTGACAGAACTTGAAATATTTATCAGATTTTGATCACCACATGCCAAGTTATCCCTCAGCTAACAATATATTACCCCCATGCAATGGCTAGTTCTTTATTTCTTGCGTATGCTGATGAGTTAAGACTTCCTGAATAGCAGCAAATAGATATTGGTTCACTTCAAAAATTGTTACCCAGCATTGATTTTTGTATTCAATCTTTAGGCTACTATTTGTTTGGCGATTTATGCCCATTCTGTGATTAGGCCCACAAATGGAGTTCCTTATAGTGCTAAGAAGATTGCGACATCAAGAAATCCGAAGTATATTGATACCAAGCTTAGCGAGCATTTCCCTGTCAAGAAGTCCAGTAATATATGCAGAGACATCTATGGGCTGCAAAAAGCAAAGGTTTGCTTGTGTTTGTTTAAGATATTTCTCTGGTAATCATGAATATCTATTTAGGTTTTAATTTTATTGGTTTAGGGCTCTCTCAATAGCGGGAAAACTCCGGGCTTGGATTTTTCTGATCAATCACATAAACCTTCTTCAGCTTCTACTTTTGCAGAAAAGAACATTGAAACAAGGTTCTATCTTCTGTTGCATGTGTCTAATGCGTTTTGCAGCATTCCTGAGATACGTATAAATATGATTTGCATACTGGTGAATGCAGTGAGAAAAATGGAAAGTCTGAAATTCCTGAAAGTTCAGCTCCTTGTCCAAAATCTAGTTGCAATCCAGGGTTTCAAAAAATTGAGAAATGTTCTCAAAGCACATTCCGTAGTGTTGCCCAGCTCTCTATTGGCAGGGAAGCATCATTTGATTCTGCCAGAATTGATATGGTACTGTTTCATCATGATTGATGCTTTTTTAAAAATTTCTGTTTTCTACTTAAGGCTTTTATACCTTTAGGATAAAGCACTTAAAGGGTTTACTGCTCGAGAATTGCCGGGTTCAACAGATGATTCTCCGGAGATGCTTGGTACCCATCCTACCATGGCGAAAAGCATTCAGAGGGAGTATCATATTCGTGGCAACAAGGCCCCACTTGATTTAACTCTGAAAACTACATTACATTTGGTTTCATCATCATCAGTTAAATGGTAAGTTACTGTAAATATTTATCCATCTTTCCGTAATTATAAATGAGAAAAAAAGGACGACAGTTGAACCAACTCTCATCCATTTGTTGTCAACGTTGAAAATGGAGCAACAAAGATAGAACCACATACTAAAAAAGAGTTTCTATCTCTACATAACGTGTGCTAGACAATATTTTAATCAACGATGACGAGACTGAAACACCACTAGTTTAAACTTTTAGTTTTAGGATTGACTTCAGAAGACGAGTTTGTATGTATATCTGCCAACGGCCAACTATATATGTGACACATTATAATTTGGTTTTGCTTCCAGGCTTCACAGAATTATCTCTAGTGGCATGGGAAACGATGCAGGTGAGCTTCATCACCCACTTAATGGTTCCGAGCAACATCAGCAGTGCAAAGTTAGCCCTAATACAACTTCTGACCTTTTAGTTAGCAATGCTTTGGTTTCATGGAAATATCCCCAATCATCTCTTCCTCCATCTATGATATCTGCAATGTCTTTGTCAGCATCGGCTGCGGGTATGATGCATAAGTGAGGCAAGTAGTAAGTGTCTTGATAATTAATGAACGGTTAATAACTGGAATTGTTTGCATGCAGAATTGCAGTTTTTGAAGAAAAGGCAGCAGGATTGGGAGGATTCATTTCACAATCTTTATTATCTGTTGAGAAAGAAAAACTGCAGTGCATTTTATGGTACTTGCTGGTCTGTTTATGTTTGTTTTGGCTGCTCTGGAGTTTCCCTCAAATTTACTTCTTTCTATTTATACCTGAGCAATACTGTCCACTTTTTATTTTATTTTACCAAAACTATATCCATCCTGTTCTTAAGCTTTATTAAATCTTACAAACTATATTTTGATAATTAGTCTTATTTGGATATGATTTAAATACAATATGGACTTCTGTGATAGTGCGATGACAATGTAAAGGCCAATTGATAGAAATGGGTTTGAATGGTCCTAACTGATAGACATTAGGTGTCACATGTTAGGTTTTGCATTGTTAGTCCAATAGGTTTCTGAGGTTATGTTTGGTTGCCCATTATTACTTCAAACGCATCACATCAGCTTGAGAAGAATGAGAACTAATGTCCACAATGTGGAGTTTGATCCTCATATCTTTGTCAGGTAAGGTTTCTATTAACATAATATTTTTTTACTTGCTTTCATTATTTATCAAGGACTTGTATTATTGGGTAACATACATGACCCCAAGGTTTTATTGAGGTGTAAAACATCCGGATCTCGAACAAAAGACAAGCTTTGAAGTTGAATTCTTAGACGCTTGGATTTTAGGCGAAAATGTTGGATGTTACAGGTGTAGATGCATTGTGAAGGAAGATGGGTTGAAAGGAAAGCTGATTAATTAGACAAGGATGATGAGAATGGTGAGAGGGACATTGAGAAGAGTGTGTTGATTTTTCTGTTGATCCGAGAGAAGTGCTGAAGAGCTAAAATAAAAAGAGAGTCAAATATACCTGAACTTTTGATTTCTATATATTCAATCGTAATGCTGCTCCACTTTATTTTGTATGCTCTTACCATTGGCACTTGTTCAATCAGCTCTATGTTGAGGTTACTGACATGGACTGTTTTTTTGGTGAACGTGTATAATGGACTGATTTTTTTACTGAAAGTGTAAGGTTGTGAGCATCCATAAGCCATCCAAACTTTGGTTGAGAACTTTATGATTGGTATTGGCATGATGTTAGTGAAGGTGGATGTACGAAGTTTGAAGTTGCAATCCTCATTTGCTGTGGTATTGGGGAAGCTAGAAAGATGAAAGTAGTAGCTCCATCGTTGCTCCTCCAACTACAGTGCAATACTCATCAAGCAATGTCGTATGCTTAATCTGGTTCAAGCTGTTGGGATTCCAAGCTCCTTATTGGCAAATGAAGGTCTGAACAATGTTTAGAAGGAAATGATGGACAAAACTTGTTTAATGCATTTGTGAATTCCGTGTGGGTCATGATTGAAGGATATTAGTAACCTCAACTGTTGTCATTGTCAAAGGCATCTCTGTCTAGATGCTTTGTGAGGTAAATGGAGTGGAAATGGGTGGAAACCTAGCACGGGCTAAATTGAGTGGACTTGGGCAGCATGAATAGAGAGCATAATAATGCCTAATCTTAATTAATCTTAATTGTAGTTACATATAGTCCCTCGCTTGGCTTAGAAGCTGGCGTCTTTGCGTTCGAGGCTTTATGAGTACAAGAAGATGGTCAGGGATTAGAGAGGAGCTCACTGGAAGGAGGCAGAGGCAGCATTATGTAGACTTGTTGAGATTAATGATGGTAGAGATCTTGAGGTAGAGGAGCGTAGAGAGAGGGAGGGATACCAAAAAATAAGCAATATAGAAAAAATGTAAGATCGAGTGGAAACAAATATCGAGGCAATCCTAATTGTAAGAGGTGGATGCATATACTAAGTTCTTCCACATGATTGCAAGTGGAATGCATCAAACACAATTTTATTTATTCTGTAGTCGTGAATGACATGTGGGTGGAAGGAGATCGAGAAATGAGCTTACCTCTGGCAGAATACTTTTGAGATTTTGTTTGAAGAATCACGAGTAGTTGGAGATGTACATGTATGGGGACAACGTCGTTATCTGAGCAGCATGCGAGTCACTTGATCCAGAGCTTCACGATGGAGGAGGTCAAAGCCACAATGTGGAATTTGAATACTGATGACTTGAGGCTCTTGGCCTAGATGGATTCACTATTTTCTTTTTTTTCGGGAATTTGGTTGTTGGTATGGAGAGAGGTGGAGGAAAAGTTCATTGGTGGAAATGCGGTTTTGACTGAGTTAACATGGCTCTCATTTTTCTCCTCCCAAAGGAGGTTGCCGAGAGGGTGGATAACTTCGTGCTGATTGCCCTCTTAAATGTACTTGGTGATCACTAAGGTCATGGCAAACAGATTGAACACTTTTATGGACTACATTGTTTCCCCAGTGCACTTGGCATTTATACCTGGAAGGCAGATAGGTGATATCTTGGTTGTGGCTATTGAAATCATTGTAGATAGGAAAAGGCGGTGATCGAGGGGCCTTATCTAGAAGGTGGACTTGTCAAAGGTGCACGACATTGTTGTTTGGCATTTCCTTTAGGACACTCTTCCGAGTAGGGGTTTCCCAAATGTTTGTATTACATGAATGAGGAGATGCATCACTACATCATCTTGTTCGATACTTGTCAATGTACATCGTAAGTGTGTTTTTTCAGCCAAAGAGGGGCATGGGGCGTGGCTGCCTGCTAACGCCCATGTTGTTTGTTATTGTTGCGGATGTGCTAGCTCGCATGGGTTGCCAGGTGACACAACGGAGCAAGGTTCAAGAAAGCGATATGCGTATGCCTTCGGACATGCCACCGAATATTGAATAAGCAATATACGTGGGCATATGTGGGGTATATGCGATTCTACATGATTTTCTAATTTTTAATTTAAACATAAAAAAACATCTATGAATAACATTACTACTGAATTTATGTATCTAATTAGAGTTAAAGAAGATATAAGAAAAGCGTTTCATGTTAGATGCTTGAGTATATGCTTTTAATTGCCTAACATTTAATCATAAAAAATATTTAACCATAAAAGCTTTACATATTAGATGATTCATAATAACAAAACTTCATTACACACATGCACTACACGACTAAAATCTCGTGAAAACAATACATGAGATAAACATAAAGCATAACATATATATAATGATTTAGTGTATTGCAATTGTATAAAAATGCATATCATATTCTTATAATTGATTGGAGGAAGATGCAGATCTATGGAATTAAGATCTATGGAATTAAGCACCTGAATGAGAGAATCGGAAAGTTAGATATGTTGGAGCAGTATTCGGGGCATATGCGAGTTGCATATGCAAGGAGGGCGCATAATGCACCGATTCATGAAATCGGTTCGGTCTGCATGTCGCACAGGCATATGCGAAACGATTTCATTAACACTGCAATAGAGGGTTGCTGTAGGGTGCTCTATTGAAGACATTTCAGTCCCTTTACTTCAGTACGTGGACAATACCATTTTTTATTGAAGGATTCCTGAAGGAAACAAGGGGGATGGCTGTGACTCTAGAGGGTTTTGGTGAATTGTTGGGTTTTAACACTAATTCTAACAAGTCGACAATAATCAACTTTAATATGTTTGATATGGTGGTGTCGACTTGTAAGTACAGAGGGAGAATTAAGGATGACACACGTGTCTATGCTTATTTGTTACTATGGGCTCCCCTTGTCGTATGGCAGACTTATAAGCGCTGATCGACTCCCTATCATTGAGAAATTAGAGATAAAAGCTAGCTGAATGGAAGGCAACGTTTATTTCGACATGAGGTAGACTGGTGTTGGTAAAGGTTGTTCCCACGACAATTCCTGTGTTCTTCATATCATCTCATCTCCTTCCAGTTGGTATTCGTTGTCACCTTGGGATGATTATATAGAGATTCTTATGGAGTAAACCTGGACAAGATGGTACATGCATTCACTTGGCTGACTAGGAAACTATTATACTTCCTAAGGTGGAAGGGGGCCTTGGGGTTTCACGCATTAAGATCATGAATAAGGCATTGCTTCTTAAGCGGGTTGCTAGAATCCAGGGCGGAAATGAAGACTTTTGTTACATACTCGTCTGATTGATCTATGGCATTGGTGCTGAGGGAAGTTTGTCTAGTCATCCTTCTGTTCACTCCTCGATCTTTTTGCAGGGCATCAAATCTTTGATGCCTCAATTCCCAGAGCTCTTTCGACATGTTCTCGGATATGGTCAATCTTTTTCTTTTTGGACCATGGAAGGCCGTATCGATATCGATATCGTTTCGGTCCGTTCGGAAATGGATATATCGGGATATATCGATGATATATCGATGATATCGGTGGAAATGTCGAAAATGGCTCAAAAAAGCCAATTTTCTGCCATTTTTTCATAAATTAAGATCATCCAAGATATTAGAACAACAAATAACCTACAAATACACACATATATCATACATATCGATCATTTGTAGACCATATATCACACATATCGGTATCGCTGGTATCACACATATCAGTCGTGTCGATGTTAATCACTTAATGTTGATTCTTGACTTATGAATATTGGAAATGGATTCCATTCAAGTTATTATATAACATGAATAACTACAAATATACACCTCATAAGTCATAACACACATAGATAATTTATGAGGACTATGGTCCTTAAACTCCACATATCGGTCATATCGATGGGAATATATAACGAGACGATCATTCTTTGGCAATTGGCATAAAGATTTATGATTTATCTATATAAAAGCTACAAGTACAACAACAAATGACAAATATCCAAATCAAGTTGACAATGTAAAATGAGATGACCTAGGTTAAAACCAAGAGTTTCGCGATGGATCTGAATTACCCCCCTTGTCTCTCATAACGCATCGTAGATTTAATGAACTCACAGTAGTTCTCCCATGTCATGTACGAGTACATGGCCTTGTAATCCATCACATACTGCCTGTATTGGTGGTCATCGACGCCTATGAGTATCCTGAGACGAGGATAAGCAGCACTAGATCCAGTATCACGTGTGGCACGAGGAGGCCGTGAACTACTAGCCTGAGATCCTCGGGACGTCGACGACGGAGTAGGAGAAGATGTCTGCGGAGGAGGAGGACATGGAGGAGGAGCGAAATACTCTGGGAAGAAACCGAAACTGTCATCACCAAAGAAGCTGCCTTGG
This sequence comes from Ottelia alismoides, assembly GCA_037367405.1. Taxonomy (NCBI): domain Eukaryota; kingdom Viridiplantae; phylum Streptophyta; class Magnoliopsida; order Alismatales; family Hydrocharitaceae; genus Ottelia; species Ottelia alismoides. Next base: position 66,056 of record JAZKJV010005119.1, on the reverse strand, counting down.
CTGAGCTGGGTCTGCTCGGGTTGGCTACCTTGGTAGTTCTCACCGCTGTAGCTGCTATATCCTCCATACCCATTGTTGTAGCTGCTATATCCATAAGATGGATGAGTATACGCCTGAGGAGGAGGAGGAGGAGGTCCAGGCGGAGGAGCAGGAAAATATTCAGGGAAGACCCCAAATGATCTCTCATCTTGGGAGGATCCATATCCGCCCAAGGGACTTGGTGTTCCTCCACGGTATGGGCTGTCAATGTCCATGCAACTCAACGAACCTACAGATGATATCAAATCCGACATGTAGCTATCTGTAGGATGATGACCACATCGTCCATATGCATCGTAATCCATAGGTCATGGACTCGGACTTGGGACAAACTGCCCATGTATGTTTCCATGTCGTTCTCTGTATTCCCGCTCTGACTAGAATCTTCTATCATCATGTGATCCACGACCACCTGACCCCCCTGAATATGTCTTCCCTTCACCTGATCCACCATGGCTAGCAACAACATCATCGTCATCATCATCATCACTTCCACTGTCATCTTTTGATTTGGAGTTGGATTTCGATCCAGTAGAGAGAATGTCGTCCACAATCGCATCAAGTTCCACCCCTCCAGGAGGGCCCGTGATTCGCTCAGATCTGGCCATGTAGTCGCCAACATCTTCTCCCATTTGTTGGCTTATATTCTCATTCGGCCTTCCTCCCGGTTGATCGAGCAATGGAGCACCGTTGGAATCTAACCACCTCTGCAGAACATCTTCATCTGCATCGTCGTCGTGCATCTTGAAAATATATGCAAGATCGATGGGATCTATGTAGTCCTCTCTGTCCTGCCCCCTCTCTTGCATGTTTCATTTTCAGCCTCAAGTTGTAGTGCACGAAAACAAGATCGTGGAGTCGTTGTTCTCTCAACTTGTTCCGTCTCCTCGAATGGATCAAGTTGAATGTGCTCCAATTTCTTTCACAACCACCGGTAGATGCTGTTTGGAACAATACTTTCACTGCCACTTTGCGGAGGTTGGGAGCTTCCATCCCATACAGTAACCACCATTCGGCTGTGGAAAATTCAAAGGAGATAAATCATAATTCAATAATAGTCAAATTGTTTGTTACACATGTCAAATGTCAATCAGTAGACTTAGTATTTACCAGGAAGAGTACTGCCGCGTCCATTCACCACGATCACCCTACTGAAAGAATCCAAGGCATCCCTAAAGTATTTAATCTGCACATTAATCGAAACATTAAGTCATACTGTCATAGTATGGTTTGTGCCTCAAAATAGATTGTACATTATACAAGCGTTCTTACAGTCTTACCTCATTCATGCACGAGGTTTGTGCCCTCTCATCCTTGACGAGCTTCTCGACAACAACTTGTACGATTGCTAGAAGGTCAACATTTGTACCAAGACTGTTCTTGTATTGGTACTTCAGATTGAAGTAGTATGCTGTTGACGGACAAATTTTAATAATTCAAAACAAAACTACATGCTTACGGAAATGGATTAGAAAATATAAATGGATAATAAAACGTACCAACCTTGTGAAGAGGATGTGAGAGCATCTTGGACCATCGTTCGTCTATGATATCCAACCATGCTTTAAATCCTCTCGCAACTGCTTCTCTAACCTTCTCCCTCATGCATCGCATTGTCTCGTAGATGACTCCCATAGTTGGCTTCTTATCCCCATCTACGATACGCAATGCAGAAATAACATGTTCAATTATTTTCGTGACCCTTGTCACGTCATTCCAGAAATGGTGATCATTGATGATTGTCTCCACTCTCCTTCCTCCTTCAGTTCGAGCTTTTGGGTTCTCGAACCTGTCACCTTGGCAGCACATGGTCTTCAATCCTGCCTTGTGCTGTTTGAGGCTTTGCAACACTATAAAATTGGTTGGAAAGCGTGTGATCCCAGGCCTCACCAGCTCACCATTGCATGTCCGCCTCATCAAGGCCAACACTTTGGAATGGTTGTAAATGAATGTTGTGATCGCCCGTGCTTGTTCAGTCACCTTCACGACGAGCTTCCTCTTGCCGAAGTCCTTCAGAATCAGGTCTATGTAATGCGCGGCACACGGTATCCAAAAAATTTCGTAGCTGCTGGACTTCATTATTGTTTCTCCTGCTTTCTTAAAGTTGTGCCGTTGTCCGTCAGCAACTTCAGCAGGTACTTGTAGTCCTTGACATGTTCAGAAGCATCGACAGATTTAAGGAAAATCGTCTTACCGTCGCAGTAAACGAGGAAGTTGATGATCTGCTTCCTCGTGTAACTTGTCCAACCATCATACATCAGCGTCACGCCGTATTGTGGCCATCTCTTCCTCAGGTCCGAGATGTACTCGTTCATCTTCTCCTTCTCTTACACAAGATACTTGTTCATCAACTCTTTGGCACTTGGAGCCTTCACTCCCGTTCCAGTTGCGACGATCTCATCAATGGCATGCTGTAAGAAAGGTCCACTAGCGACATGGGCTGGGATGCTCTCCCAAAAGAAGAGCTTGCCGATGGCCCTGCCCACTCTCTCGCGGGCGTTGGTGAACATCCCCTTCACCATGTTCTGCTTTGGGTCCTTGCTTGGCTTGTACTGCATGGACCCACTTCTCGTCAAGAATGGTATTATCCCCTTATGCTTCTTAGTGGGTGGTGGTACTGGTGCACCTCCACTGCCACCAGCACCGGGGAAGCCGCCGCGTGCATCAGCGAGTTCTCTCCTCTCAAACTCGCTTCTCATGGACTCTTTTGTCGCCCGCCTGTACGCCCTCTTCTCCGCTTCGTTCTGAACATCATCGGGTTAGACAAAGTCCTCGTCATCTGAATAAGAGAGGACATTGAACTCCTTCTCGAACATGAACTCCTTGAACTGTTCATCCCGTCTCGACCTCTCCAGGTCCTCCTTTTTCCCCTCCATGCTGGCCTTCACCAAGTCCCTCACGTCTTTTGGACATCGAGTGCACTTGGCAACATTTTTATTGCTGCCAACAAGGTGATGTTTCAATCTAGTAATACCCTCTCCTCCGAGTTGCTTACCACAGAAATTGCAATGTGGTTTCGCTTTGTTGCCATCTGGAGCGGTGGCATACTTCCAACCAATCTCTCCACTCTCGAAATCCATCTGTCTACGAGAACCATAAGGGCCTGTTTGGTTGCAGGGTTGGGCAGGGTTGGCCCAACCCTGGTTACTATTCACAAGGGTACTTCCTCCTCACAGATTACTATTCACCCAGCCCAACCCAGCCCAACCCAACCATGCCCAACCCTGCAACCAAACAGGCCCTAAGAGTTTGAACTGGAGTGTGCCATGATCTTGACTCCTTGAGCTGAAAAACACAAAAAAATTTCAAAAACCCTAAATTTCAACACCAAATTAGTCAATAATATCAAGAATTAATCCTCAGTTTGATAACTCGAAATTTAGGGGTTTTGGTGTCAATTGAAGCTCAGTTTCAGATCTGATCGGTAGCTCTTAAATCCATGATTTAACAAAACAAAAGATAGGGGTTTTGGTGTGAATTGAACCTCAATTTTAAAACTGATAATTAGCTCTTAAATCCATGTTTTCTCAACTCGAAATTTAGGGGTTTTGGTGTCAATTGAAGCTCAGTTTCAGATCTGATCAGTAGCTCTTAAATCCATGTTTTAACAAATGAAAAGTTAGGGGTTTTGGTGTGAATTGAACCTCTATTTCAGAACTGATCAGTAGGTCTTAAATCCATGTTTTAACAAATCAAAAGTTTTTTGGTGTGAATTGAACCTCTATTTCAGAACTGATCAGTAGGTCTTAAGTCCATGTTTTAACAACTCGAAATTTAGGGGTTTTGGTGTCAATTATACCTCAGTTTCTGATATGATAATTAGGTCTTAAATCCATGTTTTCTCAACTCGAAATTTAGGGATTTTGGTGTCAATTAAACCTCAGTTTCAGATCTGATCAGTAGCTCTTAAATCCATGTTTTAACAAATCAAAAGTTAGGGGAGGCCTTAAGTCCATGTTTTCTCAACTCGAAATTTAGGGATTTTGGTGTCAATTGAAGCTCAGTTTCAGATGTGATCAGTAGCTCTTAAATCCATGTTTTAACAAATCAAAATTTTTTTGGTGTGAATTGAACCTCTATTTCAGAACTGATCAGTAGGTCTTAAATCCATGTTTTAACAACTCGAAATTTAGGGGTTTTGTTGTCAATTATACCTCAGTTTCAGATATGATAATTAGGTCTTAAATCCATGTTTTCTCAACTCGAAATTTAGGGATTTTGGTGTCAATTAAACCTCAGTTTCAGATCTGTTAATTAGGTCTTAAATCCATGTTTTAACAACTCGAAATTTAGGGGTTTTGGTGTCAATTAAACCTCGGTTTCAGATCTGATAATTAGGTCTTAAATCCATGTTTTAACAACTCAAAATTTAGGGGTTTTGGTGTCAATTAAACCTCAGTTTCAGATCTGATAATTAGGTCTTAAATCCATGTTTTAACAACTCGAAATTTAGGGGTTTTGGTGTCAATTAAACCTTAGTTTCAGATCTGATCAGTAGCTCTTAAATCCATGTTTTAACAAATCAAAAGGTAGGGGTTTTGGTGTCAATTATACCTCAGTTTCAGATCTGATAATTAGGCCTTAAATCCATGTTTTAACAACTCGAAATTTAGGGGCTTTGGTGTGAATTGAACCTCTATTTCAGAACTGATAATTAGCTCTTAAATCCATGTTTTAAGTTTTAACAACCTCTACAAACCCCAATTTTTTCAAATACAAATATCAGATTCAACAAAATACATCACCATCTCTTCTATTAAAAACGATTGGCAAAAAAAATCACACAAAAATCTAAAAGCAAAGCAGCCCCTCTTCTAAATTTGATGGCATGTCTTTAATTTCCATAAATTAGACTTCATACTTCAAAAATCAAACTATTCACTAATTAAGAGAACAAAACCTCTACCAAAATTTGAAAATTAACCCACTAATTAAGAATTTAAGAGACTAATAGAAATCACACCTGTAAAGCTTAGAACAAGAAGGAAAGGGGCTTGGAGCCTTGGAGGAGAGCAATTGGAGCTCTAATTGTGTGTGGGTCGACATGGGCGATATGTCCATTAAATAGCCGAAACCCACCGACACAAAGATTCTATTTCGTGCATGCCAAGTCATCTTGATGCAAAGTGTCGGGCGATATATCACCGACACTCGATATATCGACGATATATCGTCGACACCCAGTATTTCGACGTACATGATGATATCGATATCCTACCCCTGTCGATACCGATATATCGGCCATATATCGCCGATATATCGCGATACGGCCTTCCATGTTTTGGACAGATGATTGGATTAAGTGTGGCTTGTCTGCAAACCGCTTACCACATCTTTTTGCTTTGGCCATTGACTGAGAGGTTGGGGTGGGAGACTGTTGGAAGAGTTGTAGTTGGATGCCCACTTTTTTAACGGACTTCTCCGATCAATGACTAAAGGATTTTCTTCACCTCCAGGATTCTTTGAGCACGATGCCGAGACATGTGAATGGAAGAGGTTATTGGACGAGGAAAGGCGGGGATTTTTCTGTAAAACGTGCTTGTAAAGCTATAAACATACCTACCGCCTCGTTAACGAATCACCTGACTCGTGACTTCAAGCCCATTTGGGATCTCAAAGTGCCTAGTTGTATAGGTGTATTCAAGGCTAATGCAGAGAGGGTGCATTCTGATTAGAGATTGTTGTTCAAGATTTTTTACAGGCGCTTCACATACTTGTTCGAATGGTTGACGGGATTTAAGCAAACATTTAGATTTCGTTGGGGCGTTCCCTACCAGCGACGCGTTGCATCACCCGAATGCAATGCGAAGTTGGCAAAGGTTGCTATACCGTTGCTCGGATGTAGTTCAAAATTTGCAAGGGTTCTCGCATGAGGAACACATGCAAGTAAATAAGCTAGTTTCTCTGCATCGCTGTTTGGATGCAATCCAAAATTTGCAAGGGTTCTTGCATGAGGAACACGTGCGATTAAATAAACTAGTTCTGCTGCGTCGTAGTCCAGATGCAATCCAAAATTTGCAAGGGTTCTCGCATGATGGACACACTGAAGTAAAGAAGTTAGCCAAAAGAGGTTGCAAAGGAAGGTGCGGATATGTTGTTGGAATATCAACACTTTGACTGACAAGTCAATGGAGATTGTAGATACGATGGAAAGAAGGAAGATTCATATACTATGTCTCCAAGAGACAAAATGGGTTGAAGCGGAAGCAAGGGAGTTCGAGACAACATGCTTTAAACTTTGGTATTCATGTAAAGATAAGGGTAGAAATGGTGTTAGAGTGGTGGTCTATAAGGGTTTGAAGGATTGTGTGGTCGAGGTGCAAAGAATCATGGATCTGATTATTTTGCTAAAATTGATGCTCGAAAAAGAAATTTTGAATATCATCAAATTTTATGCACTACAAATTGGTTTAGATGAAATGATTAAATAATCTTTTTAGGAGGATTTGGATAAGATTATGAAAGGAATCTCACAAAGAGATGATTTGCTTAAGTAGAAATCTTAATGGACATGTGGGAAAGGTTGCTTCAGGGTATGCTATGTTCATGGTAGCCATTATTTCGGGATATAAATGAAGAGGGAAAGTCATTCTGAATTTTGTAATGGCTTATGATCTTTTCAATTTTGTAAAAGTTGACTGACTAAAAGTCCCCTGACTGACCCGGCTAGTCTAATCAGTGGGGTGGCCGATCGAGTATTGACTAATTCCGACTAGGTCGACTAGTCAACTGATTTTTTGCTTGGAGATACTATTTTTTTAGCTTTTTTAAAGCAAGCTTATTCTAATATGCTTAATATTTTGTTTAAATTCAATTTCTTCTTTTCTTTCATTGTTATGGTATAAAAATAAATAAGTCTATGTAAATATATAAGAATATACATATAAAAATATTTTATGTATTTAAAATAATTCAAAAAATTCAAAGCCGATTAAAGCCCAACTATATCCGATTAGCTGTCCGACCGTCGATTAATCCTTGGTCAGTGACACAATTGACCGATTATCGACTACCGATTTTTGCAACCTTGGACTAGGCCGACTAGTCTAGTCGAGGGGATGGGGGAGGTAGCTGACTCGACTAGGCCTGTTGGCCATTAGTCAATCAACATGATTAATCGAGCCGACTAGTCACGTCGGCATTTACATAAAGATTTTTTATTTTAAAATTGTTTGCTTATTTTAAAAGCAAACTTATTCGAATATGCTTAATGTTATATTTAAAGTCAATTACTTCTTTTGTTTCATTATGAAAGTATAGAAAATGTACAAATCTATGCAAATATATAAGAATATATGTATAAAAATGATTTGTATATTTAAAGTAATTAAAAATTTCAAAACTATCTATTGGTTGACTAAATCCAATTAGTCGTCCACCTGTCGATTAATGTCAATTACCCTATCGATCGAGCACTAACTACTGATCTCTGCAACCTTGGATCTTTTCATAGCAAACACTCTCTTCAAGAAGTAGGAGACACATTTAATTACATATAAGAGTGGACGGACTAGAACATCGATAGATTACTTTGCTTTGAGGAGATGAGATCGGTTGTTTTGCTATTGCAGCATAAGAAACCCTATGGATTTTTAATTATTTATTTTCATTCGATTATATTAATAAACAATTTTTTAGGATAAGTGATTGAGTTTGATTTTTTAATTTATTCAAATATGTAAGAGGTCCATTATAAAAAGGACCTAATTGTAATTGTTCTTGTTTTTTTGGAGTTTTAATTTTATGTTTTTTGTGGTGGGACTTAGCCTATGTGAAGGGTCCAGTAGAGAAATGAATGAGAATATTATTTTTCTTTCCCCACTAATTGCTCTCTCCTCCCCTGCCGTTCTCTCTTCCCAAAACCCTAACCCATCCCATGATATGCTGCCACCCTCCCACTCCCCCTTTCTACCTAACGCCGTCGCCCCCTCCACCTCTCCCCTACGACATCACCACCTCTCCACCTGCACCAACACCATCGCCATCTACTCCCTTACCTCATGCATCTCCTTCCCCAACCTCTGCTGCTCCGCCCAACACCACTATGGCCTCCTACCAACGCCTCCCCTCTCACGCCACCTTGCTCCAACACTGTCGCCCACCACCCCCTCATCGCCCGTTGTCCTTGGAACCCCCTTCTACGTTGCTTTGGACTATCAGAAAATTCTCAGGTTCGAGTCATTCGATATTCGCTTAGATTCAGCTTGCTAAAAGTTTGATTCAGATTCGGTTCGAAAATAAAAGAATCGAACCTGGACATGAGTTTGGGTCGGTTAAATAAACGAATTGAACCTCAAAAATATAGGTTCGCTTAGGTTCAATTCGTATATAAGGAAAAACATATAATATCAAAACATAGGTGCTATTCCTTAGTTTTCCCAAAACTCCACTCCCTAGTCCCTACCCTAATCTCTATTCTTGATTCCAAATCCCTCCAAACCCAACAAATCTCAACCCTGCGTTGCCCTATCCACCCCCAAAACGTAACCCTCGATTCCCCACCGCCGCGCTCCCTTCCTCCCCTCTCGCCCACCCGCACGTTGCAAGCCCATCCCACCGCATACACCTCCTCCCCTCTCGCTCTCCCGTACCTCCTCTCCTCTTGCCTGCCCCCATCTCTCGCCCGCTTGTACCTTCGCATGCCCCTCCTCCCCTCTTGTCCGAGCACACGCCACAACCCACAACGTCGCTGTTGCATGCCCTCATTGCCCCACGCCCTACTCCCCTCTCGCCATCACATGCTGCTGTCCTCATCGTCGCTGCTGCAGACCCTCACAGCTGCACACCCCTCCTCCCTCTCTCCCACCTGCATCTCGCATGCGTGCGCCGCCACACACACCTCCTCCCCTCTCGCTCGCCTGATGCAAGCCAATAATCAATCTTTTCCCTGACAAATTAATATTTTCATATCCGTTAATCTCTACTTATATGATGTATGCTTGTTGTGTTGACCATGTTACTTCAACACATGACAACTGTCACTAAGTTTCACAATTATGATGTATTATCTAATTGTTACCAATTTATTATATTATTGTTGAGGTTATTAAAATTAAATGATCCATACAAATGTAAGGAAAATGATATATAACACAATTTTGAAGTTTTGTTTCCAAAAAAGCATCAACCAATGCAAAAATACTTATATATTTGTCATTATCCAATGTTTATTATAAAACAAACCTTTAACGAGCCGAATCAAGCATTTTCCAACCTTACCGGAGCTGAATCGAACCTGATTACGGTTTTTATTTTATCGACTCGAACCAAACCCAAACTTGAAAGTATACTAAACGAACTGAACCGAGCCTGGGTTGTTTCGCTCAGGTTCGGCTCGCTTACACCACTGTTGCTGTACCCTCATCCGACATTGCTGCTGACTAGATCTGAAGTGCGGTTCCAAATCCCCTAGCCGGTTATAGTACGAGTGCCCTCTCCATCTATAATTCTGTCTTGTTGATTCTGAAAAGGGGTGAGCTGTTCTATTGCTGATGGTTTGGTGATCGTTGAGACCCAAATCCATATAATATCACCATATTCTCTGTTAACCTTTTAATAACTTTGATAACCCTGAGTTTGTGGTGAAATCTGTGCTGAAAATTGTGATTGCAGCAGATGGAAGTTTTTTTTGTTCCGTTCGTACTTTATTTTTCCCTTCTACATGCTCTGCTATTTCAGAATCTTGCATTCATTTTATTGAGCCATATCAATTGATTTGTTTTCCGTAAATTGGCTAAATTGAGGTAACTGAGGGTTTCAGGTTCCGGTTCTAATTAATATTTTTAATCATTTCTTTTCTGACTCCAGGATCATACACATTGCATGTCATTTTTGATTGTTTTGTCGGGCTAGGCATTGAGTCCAAACTTGTTTAAGTTTGTAGTTTAATTCAAGAGCTTTTTGCAACCACACATAGGTTGCATTAGTTGCAAAGATTACAAATTAATCCTCAGAGAGAGTTTGACCACACAACATCGTTTGTTAGTCATGTTTGTGCAAATGAAAGAGCTGGTAAAGAAAAAGGAGAATTTCCAAGATCACTAAAATTAGATGGTGGAATCTTCAATTGAAGCAATCAAACTTTGTGGAGAAAGTTTTAGAAGGCTTATCTTGGGATTGTAACGGAAATGCAAACGAGATGTGGGAGGCGATGACATCTTGTATCCGAAGGGTAGTCGAAGAGATGTTAGGCGAGTCAAAGGGAGGTGGTCCATGCCAAAAGGAAGTTTGGTGGTGGAGTGGAGGGGTGCAAGAGAAGCTCAAATTTAAAAGAGCATGCTTTAAAACTATGTCTAAGGATATCACAGAAGAAACTGTCACAAACTACAAAATAACGAAGAAGGAAGCAAAGAAAGTTGTAAGCCAAACTAAGCCAAAAGCTTATGAAGTTTTGTACAAAATCTTGATTCTAAGGAGGGCCAGAAAGATATATTCAGGTTGACAAAGTAAGAGAAAGAAAGACCAAAGACCTTTCTCAAATGATATGTATTATAAGGATGAGCAAGGTCACACACTTGTTACTTAGAGGGGTATACTGACTAGATGGATGCAATATTTCCATAAGCTTTTCATTGAATCAGGAAATAGTGAGGTCACTTTAGGGATCTAGCTAGTAGTGAAAGTTACTTGACTCGTGCAAGCTATAAATGAATACAAAGGAAGGAAGTAGGGGGGCTTTGAACTTTGAAGGTTATAATACTCGTGAAAGGCGTAGGGCATGGTGGCATTCTTCTAGAAGTATGGAGAGTTTTTGTTGAGCGTTGTTTGACTTGGCTTACAAATTTATTCAATGTTATTTGACGAAACAAGAAAATGCTTGAAGATTGAAGGAGAGCATCGTGGTGCCTTTTTATAAGAATAAAGGATACATTCAAAATTGTTCCAATTACAGAGGTATCAAGCTAATGCGTCACATTATAAAATTTGGGAATATGTGATCAAAAGAAGGTTAAGGTAAGTTTCTAAAGTAAAAAAATCAATTGGGATTTATGTCAGGTCGCTCAACTATTGAAGCCATCCACTTGCCAAGGAGAACGGTGTATATTTATAGAGCTAAAGGGAAGAACATTCGTATGATTTTTATTGAGTTGGAGAAGGCTTTTGATTCTGTCCCACGAGAGATATTGCAGAGAGTTTTGGAGAAAAGACAAGTACCTGTAGGGCTTCACCTTGTGTAACGATCCAGTCTAAGAAGACTTATTATTTTGACATCAACATTTATCTGCATCAAGGTTCAATTTTGAGTCAATTTCTTTTTACTTTGATTATGGACGAGTTGACAAGTCACATTCAGGATGGGATACATTGGTCTATGTTATTGTTGATGATATCATGTTGATTGATGAGACTATAGATGGAATAAATGAGAAGCTTGAGTTTTGGAGACATGCATTGGAGATTCAAACATTCAGAAGAGAGATTTTTTAGATACTCGAATCTATTTTGCAACATGATGAAGAAATTGATGGCAATGTTACTAATAGAACGGATGTAGTTGGCTAAAGTTGAAAGGAGCATCTACTGTTATCTGTGATAAGAAAATTCTTTTGGAAATTAATGGAAATATTTACTAAGTAGTTGTGAGACCTGCTATGATCTATGGATATGAATGTTGCTTTGCGAACCATAAACATGTGCCGAGATTGGCATTCGTAGAAATGAAAATGCTAAGGTGGATGTGTGGACACACATGTAAAGATCGAATTCAGAATGTTGTATTCGGAAGGAAAGTTGGTGTTGCACTGATCGAGGATAAGATGCGAGAAAATCGCTTAAGGCTGTTTGCCATTTGCAAAGAAGTTCAACCGATGCACCAGTTAGGAGATGCGAGTTTTGGGATGCCAGTCGGCTAAGAGAGGGTGAGGAAGGACCTAGAAGTGTTGGAATGAGACTATACGAAGAGATCTTAGTTTTATGGATCTAAGTTCGAGATTGACCCAAATAGACTCTATGGAGGCAAAGAATCCATGTAGCCGACCCTACTTAACTTCGGAAAAAACTTTGTTGTTGTTGCTTCACACACTTGTCCGCTTTGTGACATCGAGGTCGAGATAATCGATCATCTTTTCTTCTCCTTTGAAAAGACCGCTAGAGTGTGGCAGGAGCTTGGATTGGTTGACCAAATCTCCAAAACCCACAGACTTTTCGAGACTCTTTGTATGTGAATAAGCACCATCCCAAATTCCCAATGAGGAAATCCTCTTATTGGTTGTGGTTGTTAGGGTGATGTGGTTAGGTAGAAATGGGGTGATCATTACGTCAAGTGGTTTTATGCAGAAAATGTAATTTTCCAAACTGTCCAACAACTTCTTACATATGAACAAAAGAGTCGGTTGTGACAACATAGAACGTAATGTCACAATCATAGAAGAATTTTATCATAAAAAATAACGCGTGCATGTTCCTCTTTTGCAGAAGTATCTTTGATGCTAGATTGATTAAAATTCTCTATCGACGTATCATCTGCTAGAGTTTAAGGTCTTTTTCCATTCATTCATCATATTTACTTGTCAAAGGTGTGGTAGTTTTAATGGACACTTCTCTTGAAGCACCTTCATCTTCAAAGTCTTATCTTTCTTTTTCATTTTTGTTTCTTTCATTTCGTTTCTCAGTTTAGGTTCTACCCTAGCACACCAATATATATTGCCCTTTATATGTGTTGGATGTTGCTTCATTTGATTCCCTTCCTCCATTCACAACATTCCCACTGAAACAGCATGTAACCATGTTGTGGTTACTTGGATTTGCTAGAAAAGCACACTTTCTTTCCGGATCATTCAATCCATGAGGACAAAAAGTGCCAACACCTCACTTTGAGTAGTTTCAACACGAGGATTACTCCCGAGAGTAGGAGAAGACCTACTAATACATGCTTGTGTAGACGCTGTTAATTACTTAAACATTCAACCACAAGGAATTAGGTAAGCACGTGAAATAAACTAAAAGTATGTATCTCAATGAGACATTATATGTAAAAAAACAATGCCTGTTACATGTATGTACCTCAATCATATATCCAATCATGTATCTCTCATATTTTCAATCATTATTTCATTTATGTTTGTATCTCATTTGTACATACATTGTTTGATGCAGCGTGACCCTAAATTATAGGGCCGCATTTATTTTTTAAGTTGTCGTAAACGCCTAATTAAATAATTGAGATCGCATGTGATCTCAACGTTTATTTCGTAGATTTTAATTTGAAATTGGGTCAATTAATTAGTTAGAGTCAGTTTAGGCAAGTTGATTGTCAATTTAAATGAATTTACTATTTTTGTAAACCCATCTCTCCTATATAAAGAGAGGGTAGCCCATTGTTTTTATTCAGTCAAGTATGAATTAAAATTGAGATTTTTATCTCCGTCCTCCTCTCCCTCTCTCTACACGCGATCTCCGCGGTTCTCCTCCTTCAATCTCTCGTATTCCCGGCGTGTTCTCTTCTCAACCCCTCTATTTTCTTCTTCTCAACCCTTCTAATTTCTTCTACCAAATATTTTCCACCGTTCAAATTATTTCCCGCGCGACGCTGATTTGTCGTTTGCATCATTTGGTATCAGAGCATGGCATTTAGGTCGTCCTCACGACCTAACGATCCATCCAGGCGCTTGCACCGGCATCATCGATCATCCGAGCAAACACGACGAGCCGACGACGCCTACGGCAAGGAGACGGAGCGCATGTTACGTGATTTGCATCGCTTGCAAACCACAATCCACGTCGAGTTTCGCGCCCTTGTGGCCAACTTCGAGGCCCTATGCGTTGTCCAATCAACGTCTCCAATCGCTGAAGCCGCCGCCGCGAAGTTTGACGAAGAAATCATCGCTGAAGAAGACAAAACGACTGCTGTTCAGATCGTTTTAGAAGAAAAAAAATGCTGAAACGCCTGCTGTCCAGATTTTTGATGAAGAAATTTTCGCCGTCAACGACAAAACGACCGCTGTCCAGGCCGTTTTAAAAGGGAAAAACGTCGAAACACTTGCTGAACAGGTACTTTCAGATTCGCAAAACTCATCGGGATCGACCTACGCCTCATTCCCAGTCCTCGTGCGGACTCCACCCACCACCTCGCACCCTCGTACCCCCTCCTCACGGCACCCACGATCCCAGCACCTCCCACGAGTCTTCCTACCCCACCACTACAGCTGCTGCCTCTCATCGCCATCCTCACCATCCCGGCATTCTTCGCGAACCTTTCTACCCCACCATTGTCGCTATTCCCACCCTCGCAGCCCCCTTCCTGCTTCCAACGCCACCAACCCCACCCGCCGCCCTTGCAACCCCGAGGTTTTCCCCTACGCGCCAGCCACAGCACCGCAATCACCCCACAGCACCGCGCGAAACCCCTGCGACCCACACCTCGCCGCGCTCGAGCGACGCCGATCGCCACCTCTCCAAACCGCTCTACGCCGCGTGCCAGCACGCCCCGCCTGGCCGAGGGCTGCCGCCCTCCATCTCCAGGTCGCCATCCACGAGGTTCCCGCGTAAAACTCGGTCCTGCCGCCTATTGCTAGTGAAGAAGGGAACCCTAACTGGGAACCCGAAGGAGACGGGTCGTGAATCGCGTGACTTGCGGAAGATCATGTTGAATGGGAAAAATTGTGGGAAAAATCCCCACAAACCCAATATTTTCATAGGGACCAAAAGGAAGAGAAAAGTAAGACAAAATAAAGGGGCGCGAAAATTGCACCCACACCCCTGGCAGCCAAAATATTTAAAAAAAGAGGCTGTAAATCAGAGAATTGAGGATTTTCCTTATCCAAATAGGACTAGGACCTTGGGTTTTCCCTATTTAAGGATCCCATGGCTTCATTCCTTAGCCACATCCCCTCTTCTCCTCTCCTTGTGCCATTGCTTCATTATGGCTTCTCCAAGGACCATATTCTCCATGCCGCATCAAATGTTTGAACATCACGGGAAGGAGACAACAATCAAAACGACGCCGCCATTTGCGCCGTACATGTTCTTCAACCACGACGGCCGCATCATCCCCGCTCGCCTATGGATTCCGCCGTTCGCTCCACATCAGTTCTTCCAGAAGACGACGGAATACACCGAATCATCCTCCAAGCCTGCAGATCCCGCAATTCGTCAGGAGCCGAATTTTTAAAAGCGGAGGAGAGTTGATGCAGCGTGACCCTAAATTATAGGGCCACATTTAATTAATTAATTAATCGTCAATTTTATTTACGTTTTTAAGTTGTCGTAAACGCCTAATTAAATAATTGAGATCGCAGGTGATCTCAACGTTTATTTCGTAGATTTTAATTTGAAATTGGGTCAATTAATTAGTTAGAGTCAGTTTAGGCAAGTTGGTTGTCAATTTAAATGAATTTACTATTTTTGTAAACCCATCTCTCCTATATAAAGAGAGGGTAGCCCATTGTTTTTATTCAG
Source organism: Ottelia alismoides (assembly GCA_037367405.1). Classification (NCBI taxonomy): domain Eukaryota; kingdom Viridiplantae; phylum Streptophyta; class Magnoliopsida; order Alismatales; family Hydrocharitaceae; genus Ottelia; species Ottelia alismoides. The sequence goes on along the minus strand of JAZKJV010005119.1, from coordinate 50,621 downwards.
TCAAGTATGAATTAAAATTGAGATTTTTATCAACTTCCTCCTCTCCCTCTCTCTCCACGCGATCTCCGCGGTTCTCCTCCTTCAATCTCTCGTATTCTCGGCGAGTTCTCTTCTCAACCCCTCTATTTTCTTCTTCTCAACCCTTCTAATTTCTTCTACCAAATATTTTCCACCGTTCAAATTATTTCCCGCGCGACGCCGATTTGTCGTTTGCATCATTGTTTCAGTAATTTAATATAATATATTCTCGAAGTGATTCTATGGATAGAGGCAGTTATCCTCAATAAATGTGTCTTTGTCTAATTAATTTTTTATACGTTGCAAACAGAAAAAATCCAGTCAAAAATGTATGCGTGTTCATTACATTTCTACGACACATATTGGGGCCACCTGATGTTTTGGTGCTAATGGAAAAAATCCAATCACAAATATTTCATGTTAGTTTGTCCTGTTTTAAATTTCTTCAACATTCTAAATAAGATTGCATGAAATTCATTGTTGTGCACTTGACTATGGTAATCTCATACGCAGCCTTTTCAAAAAATCGGATACTAATTCCTTGTGACTTTTGGAAATAGGAAGAAGAAAATATAATCTTACATATCGTCGATGTCAGAGTACAATTCTATCTTGTTATTTCAGCTAAGGGAAAAGGATTTTCCCCATGGGTTATGAATCATTATTTTTCTTGGAAATTAATTACTGTTGTTACATGTATCAATGTATCTCAATTATACTCTCATTCATGATGCGTGATTAGTACCATTTCAGTAGTAAAAACTGCAGCATTAAAAATCTGATACATACGTGCAATAGGTTAACACTTAAAAAAACTGATAGTAAAAATTTAGGATTTTTATCAGTTGCGCCCCTATGAGATATTGCAATTTCACTTATATCCTTCCCTTTTTGGGAATATCACTTGTGCCCTTGATTTCTTCCACAGTAATCACTTGTGCCCCTCGGGTTAGTTGTTGTCAATGCTCATCCTAATCGGCCGCTAAATTTGGGGATACGTAGGTAATTAATTAAAAAAATGAAGGGTAAAAAATATTTTCTTCCCCCTTCTTCTTCCTCGCTCCTTCATGGCCACCTCTATCACTGCCCCTCCACCTCCAGGCTCTCCTTCACCGCCCCCTCCTCCAGGCCCTCTACCGCCGCCTCCCTTCCCCCTCTAGGCCCTCCTCCGTCGCCTGCTCCTCCGTCCTCATCTTCTTTCACTTCTTCATCCTCCCCCATCTTCTTCCTCTTCCCCCCTTTCTCTTCCTCCTCCCCAGCCCCGTCCTTCTCCTCCATCACCTCCTTCCCCGGCCCCCAATTCCTCCCTCAACCTCTCTCCTGCCCCCACATCGCCTCCTCCACCTCGAACTCCTATTGTCCCCCTGCCACCCCCGTACCTTCCCATCCGCCCCCACACCTCCTCTGCACCCTCCCCTGCCCACGTGCCTCCCCCGGTTCTTCTGCGCCTCCTCCGCCTCGAGGACCTCCCCCTCCAACCCAGGCCTTCCCCTTCGCCCCCACTCCTCTGTGCCCCCCTCCTGCCCACGTGCCTCCCTTAATTCCTTCGCGTTGCCTCCTCCGCCATGAGGACCACCCTCTTCAACCCTACGCCTTCCCCTCCGCCCCCACTCCTCTGCCCGCCTTCACCCCCAACTCCCCCATCCCCAGCCCCCGCACCTCCTCACTTCTACGCCCTTAGCCCCCCTCCTCCACCCCTCCAACACCTTCGCTGCAGCTTCAACATCCTCTGCACCCACCCCATGTTCGGCTTGTCAGACCTCCCCTGTAGCTTCGACATCCTTCGAGAGCCCCCGCCTCGACTGGTCAGACCTCCCCTTCGTCTACGACATGTCTGTGTCGGCGACTCCTCCCGTCGTCACCTCTGCAACCTTCCTTGACATCTTTCCGTCGAAAGAGTTTTTCCTCGACATCTTTCAGATATGTCCCTCTTAACTACACCATGGCTTGATTAAACCATGGTTAAGTTCAACTTATTGACGGTTAAAGTAACGGAGGAGTACAAATGATAGAACGGTAAAAAGTGGGGGGCACAAGTGATATTCTCAAAAAGGGAAAGGCATAACTGAAATTGCAATATCTCAGAGGAGCACAACTGATAAAAACCCAAATTTAGAATATGTACCGATGCTTGAAAAAATAACACCTGATGTGATGAAAATCATTTTGAGATTATGCGATGTTATTGCAGCAACTCACAGAAACCAACATAACTCGTAGCAGTGGGGCTTAGGAGGGGGTTTGAGCAGCTTGACGAGAGCTAGGGGAGGTCCAGCTGGCGATCTTTGATTGTAGATTCATAGGTGGAGGTGACTTCCAGTAAGAAGATGGTTGATTGCAAGTTGAAGGGTATTCTTAGGTGGAGGTGATCTCCTGTAGCAATCAATGACAAAGTTAAATGTGCAATGAATTTCTTGAATATGGTATACTTCTGTAACCTAAGTTCGAACTGAATGATGCAACTCTTTCTAAAAGGCGTGAATGCAGATAAAAAACATCTCCCGGATAAGCTTCACGCCCTCTTTGAGGTATCATAATTCTGGAAATTGATACGTGAATCAAGATTGAGGAAAGGCTGTTTTCAAATCACTGACCTAGACCCATTGTTGAATCCTACTCAACAGAATACAAAGGTAGTACTTATGGCAGAATGTGCCAATCTGGTCTTTCACAAGAAAGTGATAGATGGACATGAAACGACTTATTAGCAGATTAATAGAGAACTTTGGAATGGCATATACATCAAGGCCCTAAATGTCGGTTTTGGTCACCATTTCGGTATCCACCAAAACAGAATTTCGTTGGAATTTCGGTGGAATTTCGACCAGAATTTCAGTCATTTTTTGAACTAGGACCCCCATATTTCGGCCATTTCGGTTATTTCGATCGGATTTCGATTTCGATTGGATATCGATATTCGACAGAAATTCGACCGAACTTCGCTGAAATTTGAGGCCATGATATACATCACACATCCTGGATCAAGTTCAAACTCTAGGTTTCCAACAAGCCACTGCTACATCTATTTCCTTAGGAATTGATGATCTTTTAACAAGACCTTCTAAGGGATGGTTAGAGCAAGATGCTGAACAACTAAGTTTGATTTTGGAAAAGCATCATCATTATGGGAGAATGTACACGCAGTAGGCATGGGTGTTGGGTAGGAAATACAAGTATTATGGTTATTTAATTGGATCTAATATAGCATCAGATACGATTAACATTCAGTATAACTTAAAACACATTAAACAACTATTTGGACTGCGTATGTGGCATATTCAGCCTGCCTATGCATGGTGGGTGCATATGGCCCTACTTCTTGAATGTTGTGCAACTATGAGCCCAGACATGTATATGCAATCGGCGTCCACATATGGTGCTCATGTGTGATTTTCAGAATCATGCTTAGAAGTTGTCCTTTTAGAAGCCTCCAGGCAAACGTGATAGGGTAGACAGTTTAAATCCGTACTCTTAAGCAATGATGAAAATAAAATTATGAGAAGATTAAAAGGAAGATATTCTTTTTGCATCAAGTGTAAGAGGAAGATGACCTATGCGTCCACACAACCACATAACGGGCTGCGGATTATCTTTATCGCATCTCCCTTATTACAGTCACTAAGGCAACACAATTTTTTCTCTAAAAAACACAATTTGAACTTAGAAATATATACAAATCGTCAAAAGAACAGTCTGATTTTAATATTTTTCCTAAATGTTCAATAAAACTGTCGGTAGAAAAAGTCAACTCACATTTTGACTCATTAGTGTCCTGCAAACTTAAAGAAAGTTGAGGTACATCAAGCACATGAAGTACCGACAATATTAACATGAGATCCATCCGCAATGGGCACATGATATGATCTTTACCGGATGCTAATTTATAATCATGTAGTGATTTTTGATCTCTGGTCATGCAATATATGGTGCCATTATAAACATCCATTCGTCTCCATCATTATTATCACTGTTGCTTTCCCCTTATCTACACCAATATTAGTACTTAATATTTCAAAAGTTTTCATCTCAGATACCCATCATGATAAGATAAGTTTGTAGATCTTCAATTTGCCCTTTGGTATTAGCTTGGTTAGTTCTCTCAAGGAATAAATGATTGATCAATAGAGAGTGGATGGTTGACTAAGCTGTAGACATGATTGGATGCTGATTGATCAAAATAAGCAAGGTGACTGACCGAGCTCAAGACTGAAACAGGGTTAATTGATCAGTTGGGAGAAAGTGATTGATCACCTTCCATACACATAGAGTGGTGATCTATCAAAGGTTGAGGGTTGCTTGATCAAACCCAACTCATGTTGCATATAATACTTTACAATTAATTAATCATTTAAAGAAGGTGATTGATCATAACACAATTGTTAAAAACTCTTGTTGGTAATCTTGATCAATGTTTTAAAAAATGTGAGGTGGATGAGCCAATTTCCTCATCATTGAGGGTTGGCATAAGCCTTGAGGTGGTTGAGTCAATAAACTTCACTTTTGACAAAGCTTTCTCCAACTATAAGCATGGTCGGCTACATGCATTCTTGCTCAAAATAATGTTGAAAAGGTTTGACTATTTTTTACGTTGGCTGTTGACTACCTAACACAACCCTACAAGGGGTATTTGAACCCTGGTCTTTTGGGTGGTATGCACACTGCAATAAACTTCACTTTTTAAGGGAAAAATATTTATTAAGCTAGAGTGAAAATACACTATTTGAACATTATGAAATTACAACCAGACTATGAGAAAACCACTTCTACACAACATGAAATTTAAGGCTTTGTATGTAATTGTAACATTCTAAATATCATTCTCCCCTTACTTAGGATCAAAATATGACCTATAATAGGGTTAATTGATCGGTTGGGAGAGAGCCATTGATCACCCTCCAGACACAGAATGGTGATCTATCAAAGGTTGAAGGTTGTTTGATCACACCCAACTCATGATGCATATAATACTTTACAATTGATCAATCATTTAAATAAGATTGATCATAACACACTTCTTAAAAGCTCCAGTTGGTAATTTTGCTTAATGTTTTTACAAAGTGTGAGGTGGATGAGGCAATTTCCTCGTCATTGAGGGGAGGCATAACACATAAGCCTCGAGGTGGTTGAGTCAGTAAACCTCACTTTTAAGGGAAAAATATTTAAGCTAGAGTAAAAAAAATACACTATTTGAACATTATGAAATTACAACCAGACTATGAGAAAACCACTTCTACACTATCATAAACATCAAATTTAAGGCATTGTATGTAATTATAACATTTTAAATATCATTCTCCCTTATTAACGATCAATATATGACCTATAATGATTCCTACTTATGTTAATTGTTATTATAGTGCACCTCACATTTTCTATGTATGCGTTTAACTAATAAACTTCTACTTTCAAGTATACATATTAAAAGATATATTTCTAAATCATAGTCGTACTCATATAAGAATCAATACATGAAATAAGATGAAAGAACATCATGGTCATAAACAATCCAGAAGAAGGAAAAACATGGATTTAGAAGGCAATGTGATCTTATTTATAATCAGGACATGGTGCTTATCTTCCTTTGTTGGTAGAGTGCAGAAATTAGGAACTTCAATTATTGGTTGCTTATATTTTGAATGGACGATACATTTATATTTAGTTGAATATCAAATTTAATAGGGATTTTATCACTTGTGCCCCTCCGAGATCTTGCAATATCAGTTATACCCCTATCTTTTTGGTAATATCAGTTGTGCCCCTGTAAACTTGGTTGTAATATCAATTGTGCCCCTGAGGTTAGTTGCCGTTTCTATCTCTCCCAAACGGACGTTTATTGCAATTTGATGTGACATTGCCCCACTGACAACAAGAGAGCAGAAGACCGTTGTATGTATATTTTAATAGGGTTGGTTGGGCAGTTGGTGGGTATTAATTAATTGCAAATGAAGTCAGTTGACCGTTGGAAGAGAAGGTCTATTTAAGAGACCCAAAACCCTTGGCAGTTCCTCACATTGAAGGAAAGGAGAAATCCGAAAGCTTGCTTTCATGAAATTTTTCGAGAAGGAAGTTTACATAAATTCTGTCAGGTATTTGTTTACATAGTAGTTACCAAACTAGGCACCTTAGGGTAGGTAAGCTCAACCTTCCCAAAGATCGAGTCGAGAGCAATGTTTCTTCCCCTCTACACTCTAAGATAGGGAATTCTCACAGTGAATTCCTCCCACAATCTATCTGAAACATCCTTCACGGACAACGTGGGATTCTCCCTCAACCACTTCTCACAAAATTTAGCAATCCATCTTTGCTTGGCCATGCCCGTATCTACCCTGTTTATACTATTGCAAGTATGAATACCCGACAGGGTCTTGATGCGGAATGTGGCTCCTCCAGCAAGCCTAGAAGCATGGATACGCCAAACGCATCCATCACTGGCGCATCTTGCGGTAATTCTGGTTGGATCAGACTTCAGAAACTTCACTTTGAAATCCTTCCTAAGGCAGTATGCAGCAAGTTGAAAGCGAAAGGCAGCATGATCATTGAAATCACTGCCCACTTCGAAGTCTTGGTTATCAACTTCGACATTTGGACCCTCGTAATCCTGTACGTCTTCGATCTCTAAGTCGAAGGCATCGTCACTATCAAAACTCGCATCTGTACTCTCAGAAGTATCCTCGGTTGAACTGGCGATCCATTCGTCATCCGAATCATCGTCAACACTGAAGACATGTTCAAATACAGGGTCTGCGTAAAAATCCTCTTCCAAGCACCGCCTTCTCTTCTTTGTACCTGCTCTAGTGGATTTTCTCTGATCTGCAGCAGCTTGAGGGGTCTGCTGTGACTCCCCTATTCCCGATTGCGCAACATTTCTTTTTGGTGTTTCTTCTCTTCGTGCCTTACGTCTTCCCGACCTTGGCGTGTCATCTCTATCTTGTGCTGACTCCCCTTGCCCCGAATGTGCAACCTTCTTTTTTGGTGTTTCTACTCTTTGTGCCTTACGTCTTCCAGACCTCGGCGTCCTTGACACCACTGCTTTGCGAAGCATTCTAGGTGTCTTTGGTGTTTCTGCATCGACTTGTCTTCCACCAGCAACTTCTTCCTGCCCCAGATCTTCCATAGTATGCACCCCAGTATTTCCCCCCTCAAAATCACCTCCTTCTCCCCCCTATCACCCCCTGCCCCATCCATATAACCTCCTCCCCAGAGAGCATCGAAGAAATCGTCGGAGAGATCAGACAAACCAACCTTTTCTGCTGCTGCATTGGATGCTTGTCCTTGGAAGTCTAATTTGCTGTTATTTGCTTTCCCTGCCTTCTCAGCTTCAAAATGCGAGAGAGCTTCGATGTCGATGAACCCGACAATGATTTCCACATCTCTTCCATCCATGTGGCCATTGAACATAGTCATCATTTCTGCTTCATTTGAGAGCTCAAGGAAACGGCTTGCTCTCGACTTTGGGTCCTTGTATCTCATTGAAAGGGCAGACGAACTGCTCCAAGGAACGATCTTCGATATCGTCTCGATCAGGTCAAACCAGCAAGTGTAATCAGGGTCGATTCCAATGACGTCCTCCACGAAGTCCACATATTTTTCACCCCGACATCCCTTGGTGTCCTTAAAGCGCCCGCTGTGTCTCACACGGACCGTCAGCACACCTTCTTCTCCATTGTACCAAACCATCCTACATTCAAGATCATCAAAAAACGAAATGGTGCACCATCTATATGCCTATCACTTCATTTCGAGAATATGTGCACCCAATCAATCCCAAACAGGTATGATCAAAAAACAAAAAACATTCAATCGAAAAACCCTAAAATACATCAATACGGTAAACCCCAAACCCTAATAACGTCGTCAACACGGTTGCAATAAGAAGCTCCCTACTCGATTAACGTCGTCAATACGAAAAACTCCAAACCCTAACTAACCTGGAGACTCAATGGAGAAGCTCCCCACTCGATTACAACCGTCAATATGAAGAACCCCACCCACCAGGACTCGATCGGCTTGCGGAGCTCCTCAGCGTGATGCGGAAGAAAACTGGAGACAAAAGTTGACGTTCTCTGCGAGGGAGATGAAAGCAGCCGAAGGCATGCGGAATTTGGGGGGAAAACGCTTCGTCTAGTCCTCTACTCCCGCCACTTGCGCGGGGTTAGGACGCGTGGCAACTTCTATTTTCCCGCCAACATGTTTTCCTCGGGAATCAACTGAGTTAGCACACTTGAGTCATGTCTAACCACGGTTAGACGATTCCCATTAACGGAGATGTTACGGAGGGGCACATTTGCTAACGGCCAAACTTTCGAGGGGCACAACTGATATTACCAAAAAGATAGGGGTACAACTGATATTGCAAGATCTCGGAGGGGCACAAGTGATAAAATCCCAATTTAATATGTATTGATAAACAATACCGTTGATCTCGTTCAAAATTTAGATTAAGTTATTTAAGTTACTAACGCTTCTATTTCTACAATACACCATAATAAATAACAAAGACCAGATTAGGAAAAAGGAAACTATCGCCATAATTTTTCCTTTTCCTACTTCCAAGTGTAGGATAAACTCCATAGGTAATATGCTTTTTTTTCTTCGAAGTATTAGGATGAGAAGCTTTTTGGGTTGAAAAGTTGTAACTTGAATAAAAACTCAAAATATAACATAATTAGTTTGGGTGGTTTAAGCAACACCACAACTTCACCTTATTGCCTCACAAGTGTATTGAGCCCATCTTTGTCTCAGTAGAGTCTTTTAGTGGCATGTTTCGGTCCTCTTCCCCATTACTTAGAAAAAGTGAGCCATCGGTTCAGGTACAAGATACTATCATTGCCACCTGGACAATTAGACATCCAACCCGTAATTGCAACGACCCAATTGCATGAGCGGAGCTCTACCAACTGAGCTATATCCCCCCGAATCAAGTGGAGCATGCATGAAGGAGTCAGATGCTTTTTCTATTCTTTTCCCTGCGCAGCTGGGCCATCCTGGACTTGAACCAGAGACCTCACCCATGAAGTGCAAATCTCATAGATTCTGGGTGAGGATTAAGCAGCCTCGAGGCATTTTTTTTGTCAAAAATACATCGGGGCATATGCTTTAGTGCCTCAATGCACACCTTTTGAAACAATGTTCCCAATCAATCAAGTTGTGCAGGATAAACGATCACAATGATGATTCAATGGTGAACGTGACGTTCTAGAGCATCTTGTATTAATACCAAGGTTACCAAAACACAACGGATGCCTTTGGTGTGACGAAAACAGATCCTCCCTTTGTGAAAGATCCTGATGAAAGGATGGAAGTCCTAAATCATACGGGATCACGTAGGCAGATACCCTCAATGTGTATCAAATACATCTGTAGCTTCCACAAAATCCTAATCATCGATCAGATACTCTGATACCATGTAGAAAACAAGCAAGCAACAAAGGAAACACAGATTTACATGAAAATCCCTTCTCAACTGAATGGTAAACGCAAGGGGGAGAGACCCTCGTCCTCATTAAGGGCTAGATATGTCTTCTCTTTCTTACTTTGTGAAAAAGAGGGGGTGCATAATACAAGATGACTCGACAACTGTGATTTTAATATTGGTTTTATCGTTCTTGTTCAAATTGTGACATAATTACTGTGTATTTGGCTATAATGCATGTTAGGTGCGATCTATGGCAAGTCTTGTAATGTCTTGCATCGTTATCTTGTAGCCGTATGTGGGCTTTATATGCTACGTGTACGAAAGATTTCTGTTGATCTAATTTTTTTATGCAAAACTTTATGCACTTTGTGGATATATTTTATGCAAAACCTAAGGCACTTTGTGGATATTTTTTCTTTAGGGTAACCTTGAAACCTGATCATTAGGTGTTGCATCTCTTTAATCTATTAATTCAGATTTTCATGTAGCATTCTTCATTTATTCTATACTATCTACGTTACTTTATTGAGTGTAAGTTATTTGATTAACCTAATCCAATGCATGAGTCTTATAGTTCCCTAATAATTTCTTAGCAATGTGTTTTGCTTGTTGACACCTTTTCCTGAAATGCAGTCTATACAACCCAATTTGTAGCATTATTTGTTGGTGACCTCTCAACTTCAAAGAACTGCTGCAATGCTTACATATCACGGTCAACTAATGGTTTGCGTGCTGTGTTGGCAGAAAATGTACAGTAGGCTTTATCTTTGTTATCGTTAAACACTTATATTACTGTTCTTTTTGCATAATACTGCAAGCCACCATAATTGACTCTCAAGGATATTTGCTGACTTGCTGTGGCACTGGTTTCTGTCTGCTTCTCAATAATGCAATAGCACCTTCGTTGGTTTCCTTTTCCCTTCAGCGTTTGCTTAACTATTTCCTTATTTTGCAATGTTTGCGGCCACTGAGAATTTTGTTTTACGATTTCCATAATATCTTTGAATGTATTATTTGAACAATATTTTTTTGTTATATTTATGGTCTGCTGAGTTCTTAATTTGCATACCTTTTGATTGCAATAAAGATGATAATTTTCTTCTTTATTCAAAAATACACAATCAATTTCTTTCTTATTCGGGGTCCAATTCTGACGTCCTTGAAGTTGCCTTCCCTTATTACTCCATATGCCCAGATTGGAATATTTCAAGATTTTGATTTATTATTTTTTGTTGGTTCAGGATATTTCGTTTACAATGCCTCTATGTCGCTCAAAAGTAGAACAAGCTACTGCAGACGACTTAGTGGAACTTTCAGAAATTGAAAAGCACAACTTGGGCCAGGTTTGTATCTTAGTTGTTCTCTACTAACTTACAATTTGCATCCGTTATATTCTGAACTTTTTCTCTTGCAATTGAAGGCCCATCATCTGGATTTGTCATCTGATGTGGACAACTCTCCACAGTCTATGCTTGCATTTCTTGGAAACAGAAATGTACATGCCTTGTTTGATTTCTTGCTGAATTATAGGTACCACAGCTGATACTTTATCTGGCAAAAGACAAATGCATTTGTTTCTCATACCGTGCAATGAAGTTAGTGTGGACGAACGTTATTTGGCTCAAAATATTGCATTTTCTTACTCAGGTCTTTTTTAAGTTCTTTATCATCCTTTGATGTACCTGTTCTGTATTCGCCAGTGACTTTCAAGAACTCATCGGTATCTTTGCCAGAAGTGAGTTCGATTCTGGTTTTTGTTTATATGTAAAGTTAACACAGTTGGTGCTCCCAGAAAACATAAAATCAGCTGATATTGTTGTGTGCTCTTTACGCAGGTAAGGTGCAAGGAAATGAAAAGAGCCGATCTTATTCCATCTTCCAGCGGCTCAGACACTGATGATACTGGATCCTATCCCAATCCTCCGGCAATCTCTGTTTGCCACATCGTTGAGATAAAGGATGACATTCTCCCTCCTTGGGTTGTCTCTGGAATATGTGCCGCCATGGTTTCTCGATCTATTGACTTTGAGGCAAGGTAATCACAACTGCAATCTTATCTCCAGCATAAGTTTCACAACCATGTTTCTGTTCAACTATTTCGGGCTTGATTTCATTCAGGGATCTGTCAATTTTTTGTAGCTTCACATTGGAGCCCAAATCCGCAGGGCTCAATATTGCCCTTGACTCTCTTTGTCTAAGAGACGGAGTACAAAAGATTGTCCCTTCTGAAGGTGTCAATGTTGTCGGCTTTGCTGAAACTGTTGCAGTTCCATGGTTGCGATCTGTTACCCTTAAAAGTCTGAAGCATTCTGGTGGCTCGTACACAGCTACCGTTGCACCACTCTAAGCATCGCTTCGGTGGTACACATCATTTGCCCTTTCATACATCATATGCTGTAGACATATGATAAGATATTTGAGTATATTGGGTCACCTATATGCTCCTATTTTTGAGTGCCAAGACTCATCTACAGCAAGCTAGCTTTGAGGCATATTGGATCTTTCGACATTCTGGAGATCAAAGTTTTGGTGTCATATTTAGCACTACCTGCCCATGCAACTTGACTACGTCCTAAGCCGACGACCTGGTGTGGATGCACGAGCTTTGCCCTTGACCGACCGAGGTCTTATGTGTCCATTGGGTATGAGATATAGCTACAAGTATATGCATTCACATTCAACCACCCTTTTTGTATGCTAATATCCTTGTTTCTCTTAATATGTATAACTTTCAAGAATAAGTGCAGAAGGATTCACTTTAAATCAAAGTGATACCATTACTACAATATTTTACCACATTAAAAAAAATATATTCAAATTCCCCACCCGACAAAAGTCCTTTCAAACCTAAAAGCACAAAGAAACAAATTATAAAGAAGAGAAATGCTTACTTAAATTTTATTTTTGTATGAAATCTGTTAGTAGCTAAGTTTTAGTTTTAAATATTGTATTTAGTAACTATTACTGAAGTCTTTCTGTCCATTTTTTTATGAATAACAAAATTTATTCAATCAAAAAGCTTTATTTATATTCTTAGAAATGCCAAAATTCTAGGTAAAAATAATGCGTCAAATATTTTTATGTTAAAAATCTCTCTGTAATTTAAAAAGTATGTGGATGGTAGAGGGTTGCCTGCGCCCAAAAACGATGATGAGCCTCGTCCCCTTGTCTATAGGGACCTCGTGGCATACAACCGCAACGACTCCAGCTTCCTAGCCGCCCCTTTCTCTCTTTCTTTTGACTGCCTCGTGGACGGACGAAAGAAGGGAATTCCCGCAGTTCAGGCTCGCGAAGTAGACTGCAAGCCCCCACTACCTGCCGGTTCCCCTCTAGAACTGGAGAAGGAGGGGGGCGCGCCCTTGCTTTCAGAAAGGTACCGCCCTCGCTGACTTTGCTCCTGGATTCATTCACTTGCATTCCTGCTAGCACTACAAAAAGCTCCGATCTTCACGCCCCTACTACAGCTGTGCAGACTTTCCTCGGGTTCGTAGAGTCGGGTTTCCCATTTGTGTTTTATTTAACCTCAAGGCAACAATCCTGGCTTTGTCCCCACCAGCTTGCATCAAGACCTGTGACACTGTGGGCTTGTTTAGTTACTGGGATGGGGTGGGTCGGGGTATCCGCTTGTGAATAGTAGGTGTTTAAATGGTTATAAGGGTTGGGAGAGGGTTGGAATAAGGAATGTGATGTTATATCACCTTGACTTATGATGGATTTCCAACCCAGGTTTGGAGGGGGATACACGGGGTACCCCTGTAACCAAACGAGCCCTGTATGTCCATGCAAGTGCCCACGAGTGTGGTACCTTCCTTATGGAAGAACCCAAAGACTAAGTTGAGGCCCCCGAGTCTCAGATGAGTAGCTTCCAAGCTTCTCCATGTGTGCAACTTTTTTATGCTGGTAATGCGTCGTGGTCTACCGCCAAGTATACATGCCCAGGGCGGTCTGCGATCGCCTCCTTGCCACTGTTTGGCTTGCCAAATTGTGAGATTTGTGCCCCTTCTCCCTGCTATCTTTGCTCTGGATTTCGGGAGTCCCATGCCCGCTTACTTTTCAACTGTGCCTTCTCCTCTGATGTTTGGTTGGGTGCTTGCTTCACCATATTCTTGTCTTCACCACCGTCCCTACCACTTTTGGATACCTTGTTTGGATTAGCGCCTACCCGGACACTGTTGGTCGTTGGGGTTTATGCTCGGTAGTTGCTGTTGCTGTGTGGGGAATTTAGTCCGTGTTAGAGTAACTTTATTTTGTAGTCTTTGTTTGTCCTCTTTATGTAAATTACCCATAGAGCTTTTCTCCTATATAAGAGAGCTCTAGGGTTAATGGTAATGCATCTCATTCATTCCCTTCAACATGGTATCAGAGCGACGGTCCTAGGCCGGAGTTATTGAACCCTAACCCTACCCCACCCGCCGCCCTTCTCTCTCTCTCTCCTTCTATCTCGAGACTTGCGCCTGCGCCATCGCCATCGCGCGCGAGCCCTCGCCATCACGCGCGAGCCCTTTGCCCATCGCCTGGCGATCAACGCGAGTCGCCTGCTCTCGCCCTAAGTCTCGCCTAAGTCTGCAATCTCGCCATCGCCTGAGTTGCCCTAGGTCTGTGATCATCCGAGGTCCCGCCTGGTGACCCCATCTCGCCTGGCGATAATCCGAAGTCTGCGCCATTGCCTGTAGCGCCATCGCTTGTAGCGCCATCGCATCTCAATCGCCTGTCTTAATTCGCCTGTAATTCGCCTGTAGCGCCATCACATCTCAATCGCCATCTCAATCTCCTATCTGAATTCGCCTGTAGCGCCATCGCATGAAGATTTGGATCGATCATCTCAATCGCTATTCCCTGATCGAATTCGCCTGAAGCGCATATGCAAGAAGTCTGTAGCGTGCCTTTCGCCTGAAGCCTGGAGTCGTATGCAAGAAGTTCTGTGCACGCAAGTCATGTGCGTGTGCACTATATGCCCTAGCCGTGCCTCCTTGAATGCACATGTTCTGTGCGCGTGTCCGCGTTGAGTCTATGTACGCATAGACATTGTCGTCTGATTGTGTAACCCCAGTTACAGGTTACTGTTGTCGTCATGTCAGACAACAAGGTAGACTTTTCATCTTTGGGTGCCTTCAAAGGTCCAACACCCGTTGTAAAGATGGATGGTACGAACTATGAACTGTGGGCCATGCAGTTCATGAGTCTTATGCAGTGCAATGGCAAGAAGCATATCCTCACACAAGAGGAACCTGTTGACAAGACTGGGGTTAACGCCTCATGGGAGGCTAACGATGCATATGCACGTGTATGGCTATCAGGTACCGTATCCATGGAGATAGCTAACGACATTCTGAGTCAACCCACTGCGAAGGCTATGTGGGACATACTCGCTGCCACGTATTCTCCGGCGAAGAACGAGTCCAAGATCTTACAACTTCAGCACGACATCTTTACGGTGAAACAGAACGGTCGTCCTCTTCATACCCTGTATACTTCTCTAAGGGGTATGTTTGAGAAGCTTCACGGTTACATCCCATTGACAGCCACACCGGAGCAGTTGAAGGCCTACAGGGACTCAGTGATGACAGGGGTGTTTCTCGCCGCCCTTGATCAGGAGTATGGCGCCGCCAGAGCACAGATTCTTACCGATGTTACCATCCCTCCTATGGAAGCGGCCTATCGCAGGTTGAGCAGACTCTCCATATCTCAGGGTGGATCTCAGATGTCATCGGCCATGGCAGCATCCCGTGGCAGAGGAGGATCTTCACAGTTTCGAGGAAGAGGTGGTCGTGGAAGAGGAGGAGTATACAGATCTCCTCGACAGCCGTGCACTTATTGTCGCAGGCCTGGTCACTCTGAGGAAACATGCTATTCTAAGCATGGGTTTCCTCCTACTACAGCACGTGTGGCGGAGCAGACACAAGATGATGGGGGTCCTTCCCATCTACTAGATCAGAGATTCGAGGAGTTTGTGACGAGACTTAGAGCGATCATGCCAGATCAAGGGCAAGCTAGTACATCAGGATCTTCAGAGATAGCAGGTTCCGCATTAGCATCCACGTCAGGTACAGCATATGCTCTCACTAGTTGTTACAGCTCAGATCTATCAGAATGGATCATGGATTCAGGAGCATCTCATCATTTATGTGGGGATAAAAAACAATTGGATGTTTTTAATCCTACTCAGACTGGACGATCTGTGGTGATAGCTGATGGGACACTCTCCCATTACTGGTCAGGGGGAGGTGCAGTTGACCCCTGCGATACAGCTTCAGAATGTTCTTTATGCTCCGGATTTTTCAATGAATTTATTGTCGATTAGTCAAATCATTAAAGATTTACATTGTCGTGCCATATTTGACCCATCTGCTCTTGTGTTTCAGGATATCCTAACGGGCAGAGTGATTGGAACTGGCCGTGAGCAAGGGGGTCTCTATAGACTGGTGCAGTCTCCTTACGCTGGTGTATCTTCTGTTCGTGCTGGATCTGTCTCACCTTACACATGGCATCTTCGCTTTGGTCATCTTCCGCTGCAAAAGATGGTCCATATCCTTCCCCAGATTTCTCCCAGGTCTACTTTTCAATGCGAGGCATGCCAGCTTGGGAAACATCACCGGTCGTCGTTCCAGAGTCGTCCAGGTCCGAGTCGTCATAGTCTGTTTGAGTTACTTCACTTTGATATTTGGGGTCCCAGTCGTGTCCCTGATCTTCAAGGGCACAGGTTTTATCTTGTTGCAGTCGATGATTTCTCTAGACTATCTTGGGTCTTTCTTCTTAAAAATAAATCTGATGCTGGTCATATTATTTAAGCTTTTATTATTGAAATAAAAAATATTTTCTCTGCTAAAGTGAAGTACATACGGTCTGACAATGCTCTAGAATTGTGTAGTACCCAACTTTCCAAATTTCTTATGTCTCATGGGATTGTGCATCAGACGTCATGTGCCTATACCTCCCAGCAGAATGGGGTGGCTGAACGGAAGAATCGTCATTTGTTGGATATGACCAGAACTCTTTTGATTCAGAGCCGTGCCCCTCACTCCTATTGGGGGGATGCGGTTCTAACTGCCTGTTATCTTCTTAACCGTATGCCTTTGACAGTGTTAGGGGAGAAGATTCCGTTCTTGACTGCGTTTCCCGAGAAGGATCTTTTCTCCCTAACACCACGTGTTTTTGGGTCTGTTGCATTTGTTCATTGTTTTTCTCCTGGTCTTGACAAGCTCTCTCCCAAAGCTGTCAAATGTGTGTTTGTGGGTTATTCCAAAACCCAGAAGGGATATCAGTGTTTTGATCTAGTTAAACGAAGGTACTACGTCAGTGCAGATGTCACCTTCTTTGAGTCCATTATGTATTTCTCTCCTACAGGTGACAGACTCACTCACTCAGAGGAAGGAGATGACATTTATGTGCCGCCTCCACCTCCATCTGTTCCATGCTCTCATCTACCACCACAGCCTACTCCACCACCACCACAACCTACACCACCACCACCACCACCACCAGCTACTGTTCATTATCCTCAGGTCTATCAGCGACGACCCTCTGCTCATGTGCCTCCTCCATCATCCAGCACGCCTGAGGTATGTACTGATCATTTGAGTTCTACTGATGGCACAGGTGATTTGAATGTGCAGATGGATGTACAGTGTACTGATGTACATGCTATTGATGATACTGTCATTCCTTCTGTCGATGACCTACATATCCCTATTGCTCATAGACGACAGAAGCGTGCTCGGACGATGAATCCCAAATATGGGATGGATTTTTGCTCTCAGGCGTCATTGGAGCGTTTGTCCCCGGACTTTCGCAACTTTGTTGTTGGGTTATCGGCAGTACACATTCCACGGTATTATCAGGAGGCCCTACAGAGCAGTCCGTGGCGTTTAGCTATGGAAGAGGAAATGGCGGCGTTGCAATCACGTGGTACGTGGAGTATTGTGCATCCTCCACCAGGTGCGTCCATTGTTGGAAGCAAATGGGTTTTTACTGTTAAGCATCGGGCAGATGGTACGGTTGATAGATTCAAAGCCAGGTTGGTTGCTCGAGGGTTCACCCAAACATATGGGGTGGACTATCAGGAGACGTTTTCTCCAGTAGCCCGTCATTCTACCTTACGGATTCTCATTGCAGTTGCTGTTGTCCGAGACTGGCCCCTATTTCAGCTTGATGTCACGAACGCCTTCTTGTATGGTGACTTGCAGGAAGAGGTCTATATGCAGCAGCCGCCAGGGTTTGCTACTGAGGGGGAGTCTAGTATGGTGTGTCGTCTCCATAAGGCCATATATGGCCTGAAGCAGAGTCCACGGGCTTGGTTTCAGAAGCTCTCGGAGTTGATTGAACAGAAGGGCTTCGTCAGATCTACAGCAGATCATACTCTCTTTGTAAAAAGAGATCAGCGAGGTACTGTGATCATCTTAGTGTATGTTGATGATATTGTTATTACAGGCAGTAATGAGCAGGGCATTCAAGCAGCCAAGGAGTTTCTTGGCAAGCAGTTCGTTATGAAGGATTTGGGTACACTTCGTTATTTTTTGGGGCTGGAGTTTGCACGGAACAAGCAAGGTATGGTAATGACACAAAAGAAGTATGTTACGGATCTCTTGTCTGAGACAGGTATGGCAGGGTGTAGACCAACTGCTACTCCTATGGATTCTAATGTCAAACTTTATGATGATGACTCTGAGGAGGTAGACAAGAGACGATATAGAGAGCTAGTGGGAAAGCTCTTGTATGTCATTATTACCCGACCGGATATAGCCTTTGCGGTTAATAGGGTAAGTCAATTCATGGAGCAACCCAGGCAGGCTCACATGAATGCTGTTTTTATGATCTTGAGATATCTGAAGTCGTCTCCAGGTACTGGTCTTCTGTATAGAAGAGATACCTCTATATCCATCACAGGTTATGCTGATGCATACTATGCTGGGTGTCCTAATGATAGAAAGTCAACTTCAGGCTTTATTGTATATATTGGCACCTCACCAGTAGCGTGGAAGAGTAAGAAGCAAACTGTGGTGGCTCGATCCAGTGCAGAGTCAGAATATAGGGCAATGGCCCAAGGTAGTGCTGAGATGATGTGGGTTAAATCCATTTTGACTGATTTAACCATTGATGTTCCTCTTCCCATGCATCTGAAATGTGATAATCAAGCAGCCTTATTCATAGCCAATAATCCAGCCTTCCATGAGAGGACGAAGCACATTGAAGTGGATTGCCATTATACACGGGACTTAATTAAAAAAGGGCTTATTTCAACTTCTCATGTATCATCAGGAGAACAAGTTGCAGACATGTTCACCAAGGCCCTTGCTAGGGGTCCATTTCATCTTTGTTGTTCCAAGCTGAGCATGTTGGATATATATGCTCCAGCTTGAGGGGGAGTGTTAGAGTAACTTTATTTTGTAGTCTTTGTTTGTCCTCTTTATGTAAATTACCCATAGAGCTTTTCTCCTATATAAGAGAGCTCTAGGGTTAATGGTAATGCATCTCATTCATTCCCTTCAACAGTCCGAAAGGAATAAAAGATGGTCCTCATGCAACTCTTGCCTGGCTTTGAAGACTTTGAAATTTGTTTTTGATACGGTTTGTTTAACGGAGGGATAAGGTTGGGCATCAGTTTTTGCTTTTGTTGCGTCCCATCGCAACTTCCCCGAACCTTTTCTAACTTAGTCTTATATTGTAATTCCAGGGCTGGGTTATCCCTTGATGTAAATTTTCTTACTTTGTTTGAAATATACTGAAAAATTTACAGAAAAAATGTATCCACAGGCATTTGCAATCATGAACTTTAGGGGTGCGACATCAACCATGAAGCTGTACTCTTAGGAGAAATATATACTGACTTAATGCCCCTGATCTTTTTCATGACACGCTTCCTTTTTTTAGGTGGATTCAAACTTTAAGATATATGGGATGAAAGAACCAAACAGTCGAACAATCGCCAAACCCTCTCTTTAGAACAAACGAAGAGTAGAAGAACATACTTGCAGGGCGAGCAGATCCTCTGCAGTAATGCAGAGGTATGCTGAATAACCTTGGTCCACATGAGCCGCTCGATCTGGATCGAATGATTTGCACGAAATCCCATTTTTTGTAGACTCATATTGTAGGATTTCGTGCAAACCACATCCATTTGATACGACCTGCAATCAATACTCTGTTTTTTTTAAATAAATTAATAACAGCTATCAAAAGACAAAAGCTCTTCAACTCTACCCTTGATGATGTAATATATATACAGCTTTGCTTGCAAAACTTTAAGGAGAAGCGTCTCCTTTAATCAAAACAAAGTATGAGAAGTTCACATATGGTGAGACCCCACTGCCCACCAGAGAGCAATAGCAATGGCGTCTCCTTTAATCAAACCAGACATCAAATTCCACATCAAACCCAATATTTGCATTCCACACCCAAATCAAAATCATCACAAAAACTTATTACACAAACATTCCCATTCTCAACCTCAATCGCCTCGTATCTGAAACAATAATCTCATGCAATCTGTTTTATGTATATAAGTAATATTCTCGTATCTAAGGAAGCAATTGAATGCTGTTCTGTACCCTCAGCTGCTCGTAGAACCTCCTGATGAACTCCTCGGCCTTGCCATCGACATTTCCGTCGATCTCGTCGTTTTCGTAGTCCGAGTAATTGGAGATCATGACGGACAGCGGCGAAGGCTGCGGGCTGAACTTCTCGGCGATGCAACATGGCGAGTACTCGATGCTCGGGAGTGCTGATGATGGCACCTCCACATCGTCCTCGACGATGGCACTGATGCAGGGGAAGTAAGTGTGGTGCCTGCGCTTTGCAGTGTGCTTGGCTCGGAAAAAAACAGGGTTAGGGCTGCTACCGCACGAGAATTTGTACTCCTGTAGACCGATGCCGGGCGGAGCATGCTGGTGGCCGGAGGTGAGGTTCTTTGCCCAAGATTTGCCGGTGATTCTACCCCTCTTCATCATGAGGTTCATGTCCATGACTAGCTTCCTCTTGGATATGAGCCCCTTTCTCATCATGAAGAAGGCGACACGCAGGAAGCTCCAGAACTTCCTGCCGACGGCGATGGGCTTGTTGGGCTCCATGCTCGACTGAGCGTCGTCGAGGACGAGCGGTGGAGCTTAGAAGGATGAGGGGTGTAGGTGGATCTACTGGGGATTCCAATTATTTATAGGAGAAGGAAGGGGCCTCGAAGGTTTGATGACATATGCTCCAAGGGGCCCAAGTGGAAGGGAAGGTGTGGGCGCGGGAAGGGTTCCACTTTGTTTGAAAAAGTGAGGTGCAATTTTGCCCATAAAGTATAAGGAATGTGTTGGAAACTTAGTAACGGGGTTTTGTATGGAAGCACAATCTCCACGCGAGACAGTGGCCGTTGGATGAAGATCCGATGATTAATACATGTAGATTCCCCACGCGAGACAGTAACGGGGTTTTGTAAAGGATCCTCTGCTGTACGATTTACTGCGACAGACACTGCAATGGAGGTGTGAGCTGCTTGATCTTGATCGAGTGGTTTTCACGAATTCACACTTTTTTGTAGGTTTTACCGTGCGAATTTGTGAGAACCATTCGATCAAGATCGAGCGGCCCACGCCTCTACTGCAGAATCTGCTGCAACGAACCCTGCATCAGAGGATCCGTTTCTTGATTCTGGAGGTGTGCATCGAGTTGAATGAGTTGAGTTCATCTTGATTTGGAATTATAATTGGACTTGAGCTCAAGCTTAAATAAGGCCGACTCGCTAATCCATGTGTTCGTGCAAACGTGGCTCCGAGGAATAATGTTATCTCTACCGGATTGTCCTCAAAGCGTTCTTGGGCTCGCTAGCCGCCAACCTGAGTCTCTAGAGCATCATCCTTCGGATTCCGATTGCTGTAATCATAGTAAGTCGTATTGTAATATATTGGCGATATATCGGTATTAGTATCGATCATATCAGCGATATATCGATATCGAAATGTAACCGATACCGATATTACCTTCTCCGATGGAGGACAAGCTGTGAATGCGAACAACATGAGCATGTATTTTAACGCAGTTCGGACGATTCGTATTCGTCGCATGGCCTGTATATACGATGGCGTGCATTGTGTTGTTACTGATCTTAATGGTTACATGAGGATCTTCATGAATCGTTTTCTTTAGTAAAAGACATCTCCGGAATCCTTTGCAGGCAAAATACATTGGATGTGTTCACGAAATACATCGTATATGATACTGCTCCTTTTTTTACGCTTCCACGTACGTACACCCAAACATCGATCGGTATTGGACGTATCATAGTACACAAAAGGCAAAATGGCTTGCTTGTCAACCAAGTACGTAGCACGTACGTCGGATTTCAATACACAGCTTCTGATTAGAATTCGGGGTGTATATATAATGGTTTTTTACCGTTATGCCCCCCAGATTCTGCAATTATATCTATGGCTCTACCTTTTTTGAAATAACACTTGTAGCTTCATATTCTTATAAAATTCACAGTTCTGCCATTTGTAATTACACTTATACCCCTATTTCACCTCAACAGAAAAGTAAAACTGTAAATTTAGTAATAATACAGGGACACATGAGTTATTTTGAAAAAGGTAGGAGCATAAAGGTAAAAAAACCATATCATATATGATTAATTTTTACATTTGTAATGTTGAGAAAGAATGCAATAATTTCAATGTGAGTAATTTTATTACCTGTTCTGTATGGAGAGCATAAGAGTCTCTCTATATATAGAGAGAAAAAGAATCATACTCCATGGAGTAGGTAACTTACCTACTCCATTTTTTTTACATTTTTGAAAATGCTTCCATGGAGTTTCATAACTATATCTTTCTAATATGTCATTCAAATTTCGTTAGAAACAGAGACTCCTACAGCCTCTATCTAGACAGTCATTTTTTAACGGTCACAGATTTGCTGTATTTTTCATGTTCTGGATGGAGGCCGTAGGAGTCTCTGTTTTTGACGAAATCTGAATGACATATTAGAGGGATATAGTTATGAAAATCAATGGAAGCATTTTTCAAAAAATTAAAAAAAGTTGAAAAAAATAAAAATGGAGTAGGTAAGTTACTTACTCCATGGAGTAGGTAAGTTACTTACTCCATGGAGTAGGATCCTTTTCCACACACACACAGGCTCCCCCATGCCATTTCACTCGATTTTTTATTTTTTTTTGAAAATTTCTTCCGTGGATTTTCATCAATATATCCCTAAATTATGCCATTAAAATTTCACGTGAAACAGAGACTCCTATGACCTCCATCCAGACGGGGTCGTATTTAGCAATTCTGTTACCGTTAAAAAATGATTGTCTGGATGGAGGTCGTAGGAGTCTCCGTTTCGCACAAAATTTTAATGATATAATATAGGGATATAGTGATGAAATTCTACGAAAGAAATTTTCAAAAAAATAAAAAAATCGGGCGAAATGGGGCAGGGGGCAGCCCATTTAACCCTATATATATAGAGAGAGAGAGGGGGGAAGGGACGGAGCTGGAATAATTTTGAGGGGGCACAAGCTAAAAAAATACTTATCAGTTTCAATAATATTATGATAATTTTATAATGATGTCATTAAAAAGAGTAGATTATGTCATTTGTATTTTTTTATATAAATATTTGTAATCATTTCGAACTCCTTTTTAGAAATCCGACCAATGATGTCTAGAATTTTTTAATGATATTTTGTATCCTTTTTTCATAAATTACTTGTGTTCTAGTATTTTTGATTTTTTTAAAATCTAATCTTATGGATCGACTTCGCATGACATAAACTATGCTTATTCCAACCTGTATTATTAAAATATAATATACATAATTTAACATATTTTATTATGAATAATTTGAAATATTAATTCAATGTATATGTATAAAATTGCACGAATCTGATACATCTAGATATATATTTGGCCAATCTAGTTATAAAAGTAACGATAAACTCTATAATATTGAACAACAAATCATTGATTTTAAAATTTGTTAATAAAACTAGAGATCTAGTTAACATCTCCTTACGTGGTAATTGGATTTGGCATTATACCATAATGGGTCTAGAGTGACGTTTTTATTAAAATCCGTCACTATATCATCTAATGTTTCATATATAATGGTGATATTGTCTATTGTCGAATTGTATTTTATACTTGAAATCAATGACGAGTGTCATATATGTTATTATATCATTAGCACCGGTGCTATAACAACACTTATTCGTTGTTATTATTCTAAATTTTACCTAACCATCACAATTTTTTAGTTAAAAAATTAGCGGCATTAGGCAAAGTTTTGAAAAGTAACAATACATAAGCATCATTATATGGATCATTGCTAATAATATAGCAATGAATATGAAATTTGTCGCTACTTTCAGTAATAAAAGTATTTTTTTGAAAGAATTATATTGTCATTGTATATATGACATCATATAATATAGTTGCAATTTTTAGAAAAAACATCAAATAAATGCATTCTATTGTAGTGTGACAAATAGTTGATTAATTTTGTATGGTTCTTTACATTTATGTGAATAACAATAAGATAATCATCATATAATGTCTATTACTTGTTTATTTGTATAAGAAATTACTAATAAAAAGTTTATCCGAGAAAAACATACTGGGATTTGATGACAACTTAATGTTAAAGGATAAGTTATTTGAGTAAATAATCCAAGAAGTGGCATGTATGGTAGTAATTAACCCCAAGAATCTCAGAGTATTTAGTACATATATACATGGAAGACTACATGATTTTCTAAAATTCTCTACAAAATTTAAGGGGGCATGCGCCCCTTCATGCCCCCTCCCTTGGATTCATCCTTATATATGGGTAAAATTTGGCTACCCCATGAGTGAGCTAACTAGGCTCCCCTACAGATTTTCCCCATTTTTTTATTTTTTTAAATTAAATGACGAAAATTCATCAATATATTCCTATATTATGTCATTCAAGTTTCGTGCGAACAAAAAAGACTTTTATGGACTCCGTCTGAAGGCCGTAGGAGTCTCTGTTCCACATGAAATTGAATAACATAATATAATAATATAGTAATTTAGCATAACAAAACTTGAAAGTTTTTTACAATTTTGTTTTTAATTTTTACAACTTGCATGAGTGTTTTACAAGTTCGTGTTTCATTTTTCCCTCTAACCTTCCACTTTTGCTCTTACCATTCAGACCTTTAAAATTTGTTGTCTTGCTGCAAGTAAGTTGATCGATGCGTGGAAACACCAATAATCATTTAATTTCATTTTGATAACAACCATATCATACAATTATTTAGTGCATGCAGAGATGCAACAAACACGCGCCGGAGAAAAGTGGCTCTTTTATGATGGAGATAAAGTGTAACTCTTAAAAAAATAGCTTTTCCCAAAAGTCTACAACCTACCTCAAGCATCTCATTGCAAACTTTCCAAGGGGACCAAGAACACGATTTTGAATTTGGATGGGATAGTAATGCATATGTTTACGAAGTAGGGTCAGATGTAGGGATGCAACTAGACGGATGCAGATATAGGTATTACCGTATCTTTATCCATTTTTTAAAACAAATAGGGACGCGTATACGGATATGACAGATATTCAAATGATTTTATTACTATATCCTTAAAAAATGAATATGGATGTAAAACGGATATTGATTATATACGTATAATGTTAGGAATACTTTTATAGAATCGTCTTAAATTTATAGGAATTGGATGGAAAACACATTATATAAATTTACTAAATGTGTTTGTATCATAAAAATCATACAAATATGATAAAAGAAGGTATAAAATTATTTATATATGGCTAAAAATAAATGAATGACTATATATATATATATATATATATATATATATATATATATATATGAAAACGGATATACAGATACGAATTTTTGCGGATCAAAATGATATCCATATCCGTATCCATTTAAAAAGGGATACGGATACGGATGTCAAAAACTATGTAAAATGGATACGATGACGGATCGGATATGGATATATCCGTAACTGTTTACATCCATGGTCAGAGGTATTAAAGAAAATTCTGAGTTACAGAAATGGGATATGCCTCCTATGAGAGTAAGAGATAATTTATCACTTTGGAAATGCTTTCTCTTCTTAGTCCCCAATAATCTCCATTTGATCCCCTCAATCACCCATTCCATCCAGAACCCCATATTTCATTTCTCCCTTGTCATCTTCTTTATCCTTTTTTCTCTCCAAGAGAGACAAAACTTCTCCATCGATGGATTGCGGACAAGGATGCAAACAGTTACGGATATATCCGTATCTGATCCGTCACAGTATTCGTTTTATATAGATTTTGACATCCGTATCCATATCCGTTTTAAAATGGACAGATATGCATATCATTTTGATATCTGCAAACATCCATATCCGTATCTGTATATCCGTTTTCGTATATAAATATATTCATAGATTTATTTTTGACCCTATATAACATAATTAGATACACTCTTTTACCATATTTGTATAATTTTTATGATACAAATACATTTAGTAAATTTATATCATATGTTTACCATCCAATTTGTATTAGTATATTTAAGTCGATTCTATATAGTATTTCTAACATTACTCGTATGAGATCAGTATCCGTTTTATATCCGTATCCGTTTTTTAAAGATATGGTAAAATAGTTTTAATATCCGTCAATATCCGTATCCGCATCCTTATTCGTATTCAAAAATAGATAAGGATATGATAATACCTATGTTCGTATCGGTATTCGTCCGTTTGCATCCCTAATTGCGGAGCTTAGAAGCTTCGTATCAAGGACAGAAAGAAGGGCATCTCTGTGGGTGGAAGACACTCATTCTCTCGATAGCATTTCCCACACGTAGATAACAATTCCGAATCCTTCTCTCTGTCACACAGGGCATGTTTGATTGGTGGATTGGGTTGGGGTACACCGGTGTACCCCTCCTTTCAACCCTCTCAACACTCCTCACAGTTTACTATTCACAGGTGTAACCCAATCTAACCCAACAACCAAACAGGCCCGCCGATTTTGATTTAAATTGGTGGGTTGAAACCCTCCGTTGTTGGTAGCATTGTCCCTTATTGACCTAAAATGATTTTATCATCTTCTCATGTGTATGTATATGCAATATTGTTATTTATGTTAGAGATGGTGAACTTTGTCTATTTAGGAAGTGGAAGGGTTGGGAGGAAGAAGCCCTGCAAACGACGTAGAGTGTTGGTAATCAAGAACTCTGATGTACTGATACATGTACTGGTACACCAGAACACGTATGTTAGAAAATATTCCAAAGACACCATTTGAGACATGAGATTTATAGAATGCACACTACAACAAAATTGAGTTATAATAATATTTTTTTTCAAAATTCGTGTTAAAGATACGATGACGATATTATTCGTTGCGAAATGAGTTTTCGTACTCAAAATCAGCAACGAATATCATATCTGTCGTAATATCATTAGCAACGATCCATATAGCGACGCTTATCCGTTGTTATTTTTCAAAATATCAACTAATCGTCATTATTTCTTTAGTTCAAAATTTAGCGACGATTAATTAGAAGTTTGAAAATAGCAACGGATAAGCATTGCTATGTGAACCGTTGCTAATGAAATAACGACTTATATGATATTCTCGCTAATTTCGAGTACGAAAATTCATTTCTCAATGAATAGTATCGTTGTTATATATTTAACAACGGCTAATTTAGTGACTGATTTTGAAAAAACGTCACTATAGCTCATTTTTTTTAGTGGCAAGCGTAAGAAGTCCACCAATACACCTGGAGAAGGACTATCTTAAGGACACCCTTGGTAGCGAGTAGTACCGGTATACACTACTACAAAAATAGCGATTGACGATGGCTTTACACCAGGGGCCTGTTTGGTTGCAGGGTTGGGCAGGGTTGGCCCAACCCTGGTTACTATTCACAAGGATACTTCCTCCTCACAGATTACTATTCACCCATCCCAACCTAACCCAGTCCAATCCAGCAACCAAACATGCCCAAGATGTCTTAAGAGACCGTCGGTGAAAGGAGGTAATGTCGACGGTTCCACAGATAACCTGCAGTAATTGCACAAATACTCCAACCATTGTGGGCATTTACTGTATATACGACAATGAATATTATGCATTTAGTATGAATATTATGTCCCTGTTGGTCTCTAAACCACCGTCGGGTTAGATCATTGCATAGGTCCAATCTTTGCTTGTTTGGTTTAATTCATCGTATTTCTTTATTTCCATATGATTTATGCCGATTTAAATGTTGTATTATTGTCAATATATATTTTTATGATTGTGGCCTGTGAGTGGTATTTGTGTGTGTGGGTTACGGTCTCGTGGTGGTTGTGGGGACTGTGTGATGGTGGATGTGGCTCGTGGTGATTGTGGAGGTTTGGATAGTGGGTGAGTGTTGTGGGGTCTATAATGGTTGTGGGTGGCTGTTTGCTTTTTATATTTATTGTGAGAGGAGTCTATGGTGGGTATGGTGGTTGTGGGTGAGGCTTTGAGTTAGTGTAGTGGGGACTATGTGGTGGCCATAGGTGGGATCTGTGGTGTGTGGTGGTGGTTGTGATTGAAGTGGGTTTATGTTGTGGGGTATGTAGTGGTTGTGGGTGGGGTCTACGGTGTGTGGTGATTCTGGGTGGGTATAATGGGATATGTAGTGTGTGGTGGTTGTGGGTGAGTGTAGTGGGATATGTGGTGTGTCTGGTGGCTGTGGATGGGATTGTGGGTGGGTGTAGTGGGATATGTGGTCTATGTGGTGGTTGTAGATGGGATTGTGGGTGGGTGTAGTAGGGTTTGTGGTGGTTGTGGGTGGGGTCTGTGTTGTATGTGGTGGCTGTGATTGTAGTGAGTGGGTAATGTGGATGGATGTTGTTGGGTTTATGGTGGCCGTGAGTGGAGTCTGTGGTGTGTGTGGTGGCTATGGTTGCTATAGGTGGTGGACCAGTGGTTGTGATTGCAGCGGGTGGTTGTTGTGGGCTTTGTATGGTTGTTGTTGTGGGTGGTTGTGGTTGGTGGCTATTAATGGGGCTGTGGGTGTTTTGGTTATGATGGATGTGCGGTTTGTTGTGGTTGTAGTTGTTGTGGGATCTGTTGTGGTTGTTGTTGTGGGGTCTGTCTTGTAATTGGGGGTTATGGTGTGTGTGGGTAAACTTGCGTTTATACTTCTATGGCTGTAATTAGGTATACTTTAAGTGTTTAGAGCTTCTTTGGTCGCATACACTAAATTGCATTTGTTCCTTACATTCACAATTTCTTTTCTATAGGATTCATGCTTATGGTTATTGCAACTATTAATAACTATATGTGTAAATTCTTCGGTGGTACACTCTTAACATTAATGACAACATTGTTGATAGTGCGAAAAGTGTCCTTGAAGTATCTATACCTAAAGATTTAATCACTGCTGAACAATGCTATTAATTAATAACTCCTAAAACTTGAAATGGCAAGGTTACATAGCAATCTTTTAAGTTTGGATGGAAAATATATGTTTAAGTTATTTTGAGCTCCAACCGTCACTCACGGCCCTCACAACCACGACCCACATACCCCACGATAAAATTGTGACAATGATATTATGAAATTGATATTCTTTAAACCTAAAAGGCGAGGCTATCTAGCAACCTTTTAGGTTTTGTTGATAAACTCTAATGATTTTTTTAGCTTCATTCAGACTAAAGGCTTTGATGATTAAGCATTATTTTAGCAAGTCTTGACTAATATACCTTGTATCTTGATATGGTGAGGTGATTTGGCTTCCTATGAAGAATCTTAAGGCAATTATTTATCCTAAATACCATTTGCAGAGGCCAACCCAACCATCTAAGTATAAAAATTCTGATGTTCTTTCATCTTTTTTTTCTGTCACAAAAGTGGAGTTCATGGAAGGGACTCATGTTTTGTGATATTGAGCGTGGATCCTATTGGATATTATGACACACACACACACGCACACACACGCACCCACGCACCCACGCACGCACGCACGCACGCACACACACACACAGTCCCATTTAGACTAGAGGCAATGGTGATTAAATATCATTTTAGTAATTATTGATTATACCTTGTATCTTGAAATGGCATGGTGATTTGGCTGCTTACGAGGAATCCTAGAAATCTTTACATTTAAATTTTGGCCTCTGACATTGGTGTTTAAGGAGTAGATTGCTTACCATCTCGAAAATACAACAATCCCTTCCCTGAACACCATATGTAGAGGCAAAATCCAGCTCACCATCCAGATCCCAAACCTCTGATGTTCTTTCCTCTTGGTTTTGCTCTCATGCAATTGGCGTTCGTGGAAGGGTCTTGTGTTTTCGAGATAGTAAGCACGAATCATATGTGTCACTACTAATTAAAAAATTCCTCATAGGCATTTATGTTGTATCCTTTTAAGATATAAGTAGTACTATTTTGGAAGTTACGATATATATCATGAGCTGACATCTTATTTTTTTTTAGTTTTTTTTGTAATCCCTTTGATCTCACACACTAAATTGTCTTTGTACCTTACTTTTGCAAGTTTTTTTAGGTTTTGTTTATTTTGTTGTAATAAATTTTTTGGCCCTATTCGTACTAGAGGTGATGATGATGATGATGATGATTATATATCTCTTAAGTAAGCCGTGATTTGTATACCTTATATCTTGAAATGAAGTATGATTTGGCTATTTATGAAGAATCCTAAGGCAATCTTTGCAATAAAGGTTTGACCTATGTGGATGGTGTATCACGAGGGAGATCTATTATCATGTCGAACCCACAGTGATCCTCCGCGAGACACCATTCATAAAAGCAAAATTTAAATAAGGAGTATGATAAGATTCCTCACAAGTAGATATATTACATTTTATTAAGATTTAAAGAGTATTAATTGGAAATTATGATATATTCTGAGCCTCGATGATGTATGATTTTAAGTTATTTTTTTCACATTACTAAATATCTTTTATTGCATCTATAAATTCAAGCCTAAAATTGTTTGCGGTATACACTTTAGTTAATATACAATCGTGTATAGTAACATATAGTTACAATAGTTAGTACTTGTAAGTACTATACTAACATTAAAATCTTCACACTAGATAAATATTAAGTGTAGAGTATTTGAACGCATACATGACATTGGACACACTCCAAAGGGATGTGAGTTCCATGTCCAATGTTCTTGTACTAAACATCTCTCACGTTTTTATTTTTGCAATATAATTTGAACATTAGTTATTAAAAATTTAGGAAATATGGATAGGTCTTGGATTGACAAGCGATATTCTGATTATTTTGTCTATAAGGATGGAGTGTTAGAGTTTTTAGAATGGGCATATCATGATGACATGAGGATTTTTCGAAGCGATTCCCATTATAGTCGTATATTATGCTCGTCTGAAGTGGTTGAATAACAAGTTTTATGATCATAAAACCATATTCGAACATGTGATATGTAGTGGTTGGTGGTCATATTACACCATTTGGATTTCTTATGGCGAGGAAGTTGGGCAATCGTTAAATGCTCCTATTTCCGTGGATATATAACAATATATGATTTTGATACCTTAACTACAATCGTTTTCTTACACTCATTTTCACCATGAATATATCATCAATGGGTATAGATTTAAGACGACGACAAATGATGACGATTGTATCATTTGGGAGATAAAAATGTGGTGACATCATAATCACCAAGGTTGTCTCTACCGACAACATTGTTGATCCTGTTACTAAACCTTTATCCTAAAATATTTTTGACTAGCATGTAATGAGTATGGGTTTGAAGACTGTGCCTAAATGGTTTTGAGGGATAGTGGGATATTGTTAGACATGCGATCCCAGACGAATACAAATTATTGATTTTCACTACCTTTTGAGATTATAATTATCTATGTGAATGCACTTATAAATGGGTTCCTTACTATAATTATGGTGATATACCTTGGACATCTTGATATTGTATATTGGATCATAGATGTTGGTTATGGGTTGAATATATAAAAAGTTAGATTGAGGACTCCACCACATCATCAAGTGATTATCAAGAAAGGACCTCCAACCTGACAAGGAGATGATAATCCTTACTCGAAAGGTTAACATCCCGCATACCACTTGATACAAGTCCTCCGCATAGGAATAGAGATTCAGAGGTGGTGGAAGAGTTAATTCAAAGAGTTTACTTGGCATGATCGAGATAACTAAGACCTATATCATATATTATTACGTACATACACTTATCTTCTGATCAAAATTAGATGTGCTACTATATGTATAAGTATGTACGTTTGGAAAACCATTAGGTTGATGATCTAATAAAGGTCTATACACCATCACAATGGTGAGCATATGAGGGCACTTGAGTAATATGTTCTCTCAAAGTGATTATATAGGTTCACTACTGAATCGGGGGACATGAGCTTGCTAATGAGATATTGGGACAAACAAATTCCATCAATAGCCATCTTACTTTGAAAGAAGGACATGATTTGTAGGTATGAAATATGATTTTGGATGGCATATGATTGATATCAACTCCCAATGATCGAATGAGACACTTAATGATAAAACCATGAAGGAGATAGTTCAAACGAGATCCGAACTTTGGGTTCAATCACAATCTTCCAATATGAAAGATGTATGGGTATCAGGAATAGTCGATGGTGATTTGATATTCATCGATTCTATACCTTGACACTTCCATTCCAAGGGACTAATGAAACATGCTTGGATTCGTGTGACCCTGTTCAGTAAACTAGTTACCCAATCTTAATCCAATTGTTGGACATTGATCTGAATTGGATTTCATATACAATGAGAAGATTGTGTAGCATGTTGGAGATGATCATCCATCTCAGAGAGGTCCTCTACATGTGGAAATAAGACTAGGTCTCATTATCCATGTCACTATGCATGGTTTATACAATCATTCCGACCTTATCGCCAAGTATATGTAGAGAAGACACACTATCCTTGAAAGATTTCAATGATTGCTTCATTAGAGACATGATCCAAGTATTGAAAAATAAAGAGAAAAGGAGATAATTGAATTAGATTTGATTATCCTAAATAATGTGGATATAACAATAACAATGGATAGTGTGGATGAGATCCACAATACCCTACTGCGACTTAATTATGAATATGATTCAGAATTTTGATATTAATATGAATTGGATTCACATTGAACATTAAATACAAATATGATTTTTAATTATTTTTCGACATATGAATACGATTCTTAATTGTCAATGGTTTATATACACTTGTCACAAATAATTTAAAATTATTTGGTGACAAGTAGACTACAAAATAAATCAATGAATAAAGATTTGATTTAATGGATATTACAATCAAATAGAAATAGGAAAGAAGTAGATTCTATCTTAATATGGTGTGGATGGCCATGGTTCGAGCTACCATGGTGGTCATCCACCCATGTTGAGAGAACACCTCTCTCTCTCTCTCTCTCTTTCCTAAAGAGTTGATATTTTAATTTTCAACTCATAATCCTATGGAAAATACATTTAATCTTGGACATTGATGAATATTAGGAGTGCATCCTAACTATCTAAAATAGTATAAAAGAGAAGGCAACCTTAGTCTTCTCGAGAAGAAGAAAATTATCAAAGTCTCTTTCTCTATCTCACTCACATACACCCACACTTTCTCTCTCCATCTCACAGTGGCCGTCCCCTGCCTTTGGGTTGTGGACTCCATGACAATCATCACCCTATTGTCGTATTGCCAAATTGATACGATCAATCTCTTGTAGAAGGTACTCTTCTTTAGAGCCTCGTGCTCTTGGAAAGGAGGAGGATTTAGTACAACGAAATCATGAGCTTAACTATTCAGATTATCTCTTTGGATTGCGTGAGTCACACGTTTCATCCCCAAGCCCGTAAGTATTGTCTCTGTCGGATTGGGCTTGAGGCATAAGGTCTCTTCTTTTAGAGACTCAAGATCACAGCAACACTCAAGAGGTATGTTCTAAGCTCGCGTGATCATGATGGAACAGATTTAGAAACGTTCTCGATCCATGTGGTTCCATCGAGAAATTTTAAATTACGATGTTGTCACGACTTGTATGAAAAATCTTATTTTATTGAATACGATATGATATTCACACTTCCATGATGCGCAAGGTCATATCTCCTCTCTACACTTCCATCTCAGTCGTCTACATGAACTCAAGCTATAGTCGTGGATCACAATCATCATCAAATGGAGGAGGATCATCTACGTGGAGTCCTAA
The DNA here is from genome assembly GCA_037367405.1 of Ottelia alismoides. Classification (NCBI taxonomy): domain Eukaryota; kingdom Viridiplantae; phylum Streptophyta; class Magnoliopsida; order Alismatales; family Hydrocharitaceae; genus Ottelia; species Ottelia alismoides. The sequence goes on along the minus strand of JAZKJV010005119.1, from coordinate 16,953 downwards.
GTGGCATCAGATCAAGAACAAAGCACAACATCTCCACCATCTGATAAAGTCGAAGACTCTCGTTCGTTGTGCACGTAAGTGGTTATTTTCCATAGATGTCCTCGGTACTTTTTTGCAATGAAGTCCACAGCAGCTAACATCACATGATGTCACCACATATTGCGCCATGCATGGGTGAGAATTTTGCAAGGTATATCCCTTATACATTTTGGTAATGGCTTTGTAGTCCATGTGAGATGAATTCAATATTGTAATATTTTGCATCAATATAACTTTTGCACCAACACCATAAAATTAAAGTTTTTTTGTTATATTATGGAACTCTTTCCTTATCATTTGAGTTCTAGTTTGACATTTTAGATGTGTATGGAATTAACTAGAATTACTTGAATGAAGTTTTCATAGCAAACACTCTTCAAGAAGAGGGAGGAGCATTTAATTACTTATAAGAGTGTGTCAACTAGAACACATATAGATTACCTTGCGTTGAGGAGAAGAGATCGGTTGTATTGTAAAGACTGCAAAGTAATCCTAGGAGAGAGTTTGACAACCCAACATCGCTTGTTAGTCTTGAATGTAAAAATAAAAGGGCCGGTAAAGAAAAGGAGGGTTCCTAAGACCATTAGAACTATATGGTGGAATCTTCCACTGAAGCAATCGAGCTTCAGGGAGAAGGTTTTAGAAGACTTATCTTGGGATTGTAGCGGAAGTGCAAATGAGATGCGGGAGGCAGTAACATCTTGTATCCGAAAGGTAGCCAAAGAGATGCTAGGCGAGTCAAAGGGAGGAATCCCAGGTCAAAAGGAGACTTGGTGGTGGAGTGAAGAAGTGCAAGATATGTCTAAGGATAGAATAGAGGAAACTGTCACAAACTAAAAAATAGCGAAGGAGGAAGCAAAGAAGGCTATAAGTGAAGCTAAGTCAAAAGCTTATAAAATTTTGTATAAAAATCTCGACTCTAAGGAGGGGCAGAAGGATATATTCAGGTTGGCCAAAGCAAGAGAAAGAAAGACCAAAGACCTTTCTCAAGTGAGATGCATTAAGGACGAGGAAGGTCACGTGCTTGTTACTTAGAAGGATGTAGAGACTAGATGGGAGCAATACTTCCATAAACTTTCCATTGGGGAAGGAAATAGAGAGATCACTTTGGTCCTTGTTTATGTGAGCCACGTGCATCGACACGTGAGATTTTGGGATATTTGCATGTTTAGTCATGTACTTCCTATGTGTTATTGATTGCATATTTTTAAATAAGAATTGCACTTATGCCCTCTGTGTCTGAACCACGTGCTACGTGCGTGCTTTTGTGGGCTTTTTGCATTCCAGGCCCTGGACTTTCGTTATTTGTTATTATTTGGTCATGGAGTATGTTTCTTTGCACTCAGGTCCTTGCTTGTTGTGCGCCTTATTTTTATTGAATAAAATATCAAATCAAATCCAAATTACGTGAAATTTGGATATGTGGCTCCTGCCACTGTGTAAAAATTTCCCAAAATTTTTGGGACATTTTAGACACTTTTTGGTATTTTTAAAAAATCAAAAACACGTATTTTTGTAACTATTTGAATTGAAAAATCAAAGAAAAATATAAAAACTTCTTTAAAACTTCAAAACAAATTAGTGATGGTTAATTTTGGTGTTTTCTAGCTTATACCTATTTTTTAGTTTATTTGGATTTATAAAACCCCTAAAAATTGAAAACCCTAAAAATCTTATAAAAATCATTAAAAATTCTATAAAATTCAAAAAATGCAAACTCTTTTTATGTAGTTTAGTTTTTGTATATATTTTTTGTAAAAATTGTCTCCAGATTTTTATACATCAATTATATATTTTTAATTGATCTTTCAAGTCTGGCTGCACATTGATCTCTTATTTTCTTCTTTCTTGATTTTTAGAAAATAAAATAAAAATTATAAAATCTCCAAAAAATTACCAAAAATATTTAAAAACATAAAAAAACACAAAAACAATTTTATTTGAATTTTTGGAGTATTTTTGAGTGCTTAAATAATTTGTGGTTGTTGCTTGTTTATATCTTTTCTTATATAACTAAAAACACAAAAAAAATTTAAATAATTAAAATCCATCAAAAATATTTTCATTCTTTATTTTTGATTTCAACTACTTCGTAGGCCATCTCGGCCATCCCGTGCTTGATGAATACCCATTCATCACTCTTTATTCTTATATTTTAGCTACAAAAACCTATGCAAATGCATGTAGATATGTGTAAATAGGGAAAGTAAGCAAAAGCATGCATTTTTGTAAATATAAATAATTAGCATGTTTTTGTGCTAAAATAAAAGAATAAAGAAGAAAAAAAAAAGGGAAATATTTAGAATAAATATTGAGCAACCTAACCCAAGGGAGGGCTCAGCATGGGCCTGACCGCATAAAAGCCACAAGTAGAGAGAGATAGGGGCTCATGTGTACATATCTATGTAAATAAATAAATAATATTTTTCCTCAAACAAAAATATGTTGTAAATACTTGTATATATTCTGTACATATTTATAAACTATTGGAAACAAAATAAAAACTTAAAAATCAAAAAAAAATCCAAAAAGAACCCTTCATCATGTACATGGTCCATCAACCTTGTCTATTTCACCTTGTAAATAAACTTCTTTGTTTTCAAAACTTTTTGTAAATATTCTTTTTTATGTTTTGTGAATAAATAAAATAGAAAGAAACAAAACAAAAATCAAATAAAAATTACAAAATTAAAAACACAAAAACATCTTGTAAATATACCATGTATATAATTGTACATAAATAATCATTTCCCACATGTATAAAAATAATAAAAATAAAATAAAAATAGCCTTTTATTCCTAATTTTATCCTATAAATAAATAAAATATAAAATAGGAATAAAATTGTATAAAAATAACCAATTAAAAATCAAAATTAAAAATCATACATTGTACATATACCTATGTATAGCTATAATATGTAAATACCTTATTTTCGTTTCCAAAAATTAATTAAAAATCACAAAAAAATAGAAAAAATTAAAACAAACATTTTTTATGTTTTGAGTTTTTAAAAATTCGGCCATTAAAAGCCCCAAAAAAATCAAATAAAAATTCAATAATTGGCGGGCTCTGATTGGTCCACGGGGGATTGTTGACTCCCGGTCAACACCTCCCCCAGGACCACCAGAGCCGCGGATCTCTGTTTCGACCCGACTCCTTCCAATTACCCCCACCAGATCCGACCGCCAAATCACCAAACCCCGGGTCCGGATTGTACCTCTTGCATCCGGCATGCTCGCCGGAGCCGCCCCCTCGGGATCCGCGCGCTCCCAAGCTCGCCCGATCCTCTTCTTCCCGGACCCCTAGCACTATAAAGCCCGAGCTCCGCCGCACTCTCACGCCATCTTTGGCTCCCCATTCTCTCTCCAGTGAGCTCCATCGCAACCAGCAAGGTGACAGCTTGCTTCCGCCGGTGTCGCAGCGAGGAGGAGGTGCTCAGACCATCGATCCGGCTGCCTAGCGCCGCCGTGCTCCGACGACCACCCGGAGCTCGAGCCTCGGGCGTTGACGACCCTTGAGGCAAGGACCAGGAGCTAGCTAAGCTCCAGCCCAGTCTCCCGCATCACCCAGGTATCCATTTAGCCTAGCCATTTAGTGTAATTTCCGATTTCGCCCAAATCCATCCTCCGACGTGTTCCCTTGATTCCGGCCTACTCGTGCATTATTTCGATCATCAGAACCCCCACACGCCTTCGCCGCTCCTCCACGCACGTTCTTCGCACTGTCACTCAACCCAGCTCGCCCCGGAGCTGGGAGTCGAGCTCCTCCATCCCCAGCTCGCCGGAGCTCCTTCGCACCGACCCACCAGCCACTTTCACTTCGCTTCTTTGGGTCGAGGCACTTTGCCCTCGACCCGCGAAGCCTTTGGCGTATTTTGCAGGTCGAGAGGAGGGCATCTGAGCCCCCCTCTCATTCAGGCCGAAGGCTCACCGCCGCCGAGCTCGCCGGAGCCCCTCCAGGGCTCAGGTGGGCCATCGGAGGCTACCACTAGCTGCGGGGCTTCACCGCGGACCCGTTCCGATCATCAGGAGTAGCTGAGGAGGAGTGCAGTTCACGCAGGAGGCCGGCGAAGTTCGCCAGCGTCGAGTTCTTCCATCATCCTCCAGAACCGTCCGATGAGGCCTCCGCTCCAGTCTTGATCTCAGCCGTCCATCTTTCGAGGAGCCGCGACCGTTGATCATCCAGAGGATCTCATCTGGACCGTTAGTAGCAGAGGAGAGAGGCACCTGAGCCCTAGCCGTCAGATCACCCACGTGGCCTCGCCTCAGCCGTCGATCGAGCCCAAGAGACAACGAAGGAGAGCGCCAGCCATCTAGGACCGTCAGATCACCCACGTGGCGCGCATCTGGCCGTCGACGAATAAAGGGGTAAATTACTTAGGCCCCCCTCTTAGTTTGTCTTTTTCGTCCTAGTCCTGTAAATATTTTTAGAACTTTATTTACGTAGGGTAAATTGCATGATGGACCTTGTGCTTAGTTTTATTTGCATGTATGCCCCTGTGTGTATGTGACCACGTGCTTCGTCACGTGTTTAGTTGGGCTTTTTACATCGTTTATCCTGTAGATCTGGGTTGTTATGAAATGAAGAAATATTTTATGGTATTTGCAGTTGTGCCCCTGTGAGCGTTTTTATTGGACATGTGCGGATTTTAGTGGGCTTTTTGCACCCGTACCCTCGGACTTTTTGGTACCAGTTACCAAAAGGTCCCAGGAGTGGGTTTTTATTACAAAGAGGTCCCTGAGTGCCCCAGCCACGCGCCACGCGCGTGACTTGCTGGGTATTTTGCACCTGGGCCCCCAGATCCTCGGGTATTTGCACTTACGTCATTGTGCACTATGCCCACTTTGCATTTTTGAATAAAATATCAAATTACCTCCAAATCCCATGAGATTTTGACACCTGTCTCCTGCCATGGTGTAGGAATTTTAGGGATTTTTGAGGACATTTCTGAGTTCTTTTACTATTTTTAAAAATTCAAAAACCTACTTTTTAGCTACTGTCTAGGTTTGAAAATACCAAAAAAAATATAAAACCCCACCAAAAATTCTAAAAAAAATTAGCTACTGTTTCTTGCTTGTTGTTTGATTTTCTAGCCAATTTTGGCTATTTTTCATTGCTTAAAAACCCTAAAAATCTAAAAACCCCTAAAAACTCATAAAAATTATAATAAATAACATAAAAATCCAAAAACAATAATTAAGGTGCCTAAATTTTCCTTATTCTTTCTAGATTACAGGAAAATTACCTCAGGGCTTGTTGAGATCCATAAATATTTTATTTTTGGGTCTTAAGCCTTGCTGGACAGTACCTTTCATTTTTAGCACTGTTTGATTTTTAGAAAATAATTTACCCATTAGAAAAATATAAAAAATTCACCAAAAACATTTAAAAACTTAAAAAACATAAAAACAATTTTTCTGGAATTTTTGCTTGATTTTTGGTGTGTTAAATAAATTGCTTAAGTGTGCTTGTTTATACTTTCTTTTATTTCCTTCACATATTAAAAATCCAAAAAAATTTAAAAACAATTAAAAACCACTAAAAAAATGTTTTCTCCCTTTTTCTGATTCTTTGACTACTTCGTAGGCCTTCGGCCAATCCGTGCTCCTTGTGTTCGACCCTGGGAGCTATACCAGGTTAATCACATAGCTAGACCGCTCGTATTTGTTTTGATTGATTTGATCTCTTTGAGTGGTTGATTTTTCTTGATATACCCATCCGATTGATTGAGGTCACAACGACCATTCCTTTGCCTTTGCCTTAGTCACTCGGAGTTTTGGGGTTATCAGAATGGCGCCGTTGCCGGGGAGCACGGCTTAGTAGTCTTTTAGATTTTTTCGCGGCCTTTTGATTCGCGGCTTTTTGTATAGATTTTTTTTGTATATATATATTTTTCTGATATTTTTGAATAACTTTTGGACTGACCACTTGTCTTTCTTTTTCTTGCGAGGGCCCGAGGAGCGAGGGCGGCATTCCTAGGAGCGCCGGTGCACCCGAGCGAGGCGGAGGCGGCTTCCTTCTTCACGAAGCCGCAGGAGAGAGCGAGAGAGAGAGGGTTGAGTGGGTGAGGATAGCTTAGGTTTATTCATTTATTATTGTAATAATACAGGTACACTCAGACTTGTGGACTTGGACACTCTCGGGTCTGTTTCGCCGAGCACCGGTGTGCTCGGGGGACCCTTTAGAACTTAGCGGTTTTTCGCGGCTTTCATTTTCTACTTTTTACTGCCTTTCCTGTGTTTACGTGGCTTTTTGATCGAGCCCCTAGCCGTAGGATTTCTGGTGACTGTGCCGTAATAGTAGGATCCCCACACCTAATTGCTGATCTGTTCCTATAGATCGTTAATTGGACCTACTAAAAATAATTAATAAAAATAACCGACTCATTTGCCTTCGCAGCCTACGTGCCGCGAGCCCTGCCCCACAAGCGCTACTCCTGAACTCGACCTGTCGAGAAGAGGAGGGGTAAGCCAAGACCGGACTCTTTGGCTTGGAGGTCGGTGATCGGTTAGACGGTTCTACGCTAGCACTGCTGTTTAGGGCCTCGGTTTTTCCCGTTGCATCATTTAGGTAGTTTATTTCTTGTCTTTAAATTCTGCGCGGATCATAATTGCATGTAGAGTGCTGGAGTCAGGTACGCCTTCCCTTACTTTGCATGCATCATTGACTTTCTCGCGCATCGGCTTTTTCATCTTCTCCCCCCTGTTTTCGGCTTAAATAATCAGGAGAACCGAAAAATTCGTTAGGCCTTTTGCTTGCTTTGAAAAATATTAAAAAGAAAAACAATAAACATCGGGACTGCTAATCATACTTGATCATTAAAAAACCGCTCACCCTAAAAACTTTGTCTTGGGGAGAGCCAACCCCCTCCTTGTCTGGTTTGGATGAGCGAGAGAGTGATCCGCACATTAGGATAGAGCCTCCGATCTATTCTTGACTGATTACCGGCTTCCAGTACGGGACAGTCGGTTGAGAAAGATTTGGATACCTATTTACTTCACGTAATCGCTCTGATAGACGGATGATCACCTAAAATAAAATTGACAAGATAATTGACCGATCCCTTCGGTCTTCAGCTCTGTGTGCGTAGGTGAATTGGGGGTTTGCTTGTTCATCTTGTTTGATTGCCAGATCCCTTCGATCTATTTCCCCTCCCTCACCTCCCTTCATTTCTCTTCTCCCTGATCCCTGGATGATGGATTCCCCTCACTCTGAGCCAACTCTTACGGCTTCTTCTCCATCCTCTGACCATCACTCCAGTCCACCTTCTAAGGGAGGTCGGATCTCCGACCAACCTCCCGCTCCCTCCCTCCCTTTCATCTCATAACTCTGGGCATGCTGTGCAAGACGTCCGAGGATATCAGACAGAGCAGATGCGAGACCCGGACGATGCTGTTGCTGAGTTGAGAGCGCACTCCGTTGGTGACCCGAGAGAGCAGTGGAGATCAGCAGATAGATCCCATTCCAGAGGGATGGAGGAGCAGATAGCACATGGAGCTCAGTCAGCTTCTACATTAGGACCATTCGTCTTGGATTTGGATTACATTCAGCGACTGCCGACATTTTCAGGAGAGGCGCACGAGGAGCCTTATCTTCACCTGTCCGCTTTCGAGGAATGTTGTAGAGCACAGAGATATTCAGACGTCACTGCAGAGGAGCTGATGAGCAGGACCTTCCCCTTTACGCTTCATGACAGAGCCATGAGATGGCATCGCCCGATTGGGGAGGACATTCGAGACGTGGGGAGAGCTACGCCGAGAGTTTCTACAAGAGATACTTTCCCTCACGTAGAGCAGATTTCATGCGGTCTTTGATCATGGACTTTTCAGTTGACCCCTAGGAGCCATTGCACGAGGCATGGTCGAGGTTTCTTGACCTCTTGAGGAGATTTCCAGACCATGGACTTCCACTGACAGATTTGATTGAGATCTCCATGCGGGGGATGACCGCAGAGCAGATAGCACTGGTGATTACCACATGTGGCGTTCACACCGCAGTTCCGACATTCACTTCCTGGATACCATCTTGAGGCTACTTTCACAGAGTTCTTCTACACGAGATGCCTTGGTCGGGACAACACATGTGGATGATGCTATACCAGTGCGGTGTGTCACTTCACATGATGAGTCAGCTTCTACACACCAGCCCGAGGATTTGAATGAAGCCGTGCCATTGACAGAGGAGATGACCGCGATAGCAGAGGTTCGGACCCAGAGTCTATTCGAGTTCCCGTTGCTTTTTCAGCTGGAGTTCGAGTCAGTCCCAGAGTTCTCAGTTGACGAGTCTTGGATATCAGATCTTCTGATACTCCAGGAGCCGGAGGGGCCCCAGCTTTTGCAGCCGTTGATTCAGACACTTCAGATTCCAGTCCCGGAGGAGTCAGTTTCCTTCTTGCAGAGACACTTCTTGGATGCAGACAGTCACCAGGACTCAGCCCAGCAGCCACAGCTTGAGGAGGGACAGCACTTTGAGAGTACAGACATAGAGAGTCCCGTCTTCGAGCCTTTGGTCCTCCACTTTGTTGAGATAGACACACTTCCTGAGGACCAGCTGACAGCCAGCATGGCCGCAGAGCGAGGATCAGCTGCAGACACTTTGCCAGCTTCCGCGGTGTTGACGAGTACCTTCTCCTGCTTCCAGATTGCCGAGACTTACACTTCCGATAATGATACAGCCTGGTGCACTGAGTGGATACTTGATAGCAGCGCAGATGACCATCTAGATCCTAATCCTCTTCTTGTCACTTCTGATCTTGCATTTCTCCCCCGAGGGTTATCTGTGGGAGGATGCTGCACTCGATGAGTACTCGGTTTCACCTGCTGAGAGTGTTTCCGATCTGGCGGAACACGAAACCGAGTCTTTAGATCATTCTGATTCTGATTTTCCTCACCTCGACGACCCTCGCGAGGACGAGCCCATCCTGAGATATTCGATGATCTGCCTGATCTCTTTTCATTCTATTCATCGGATATCAGTCTGCTTAGAGAGTCTCCTGATCTTGATTGTCCATACCTGCTTGAGACATTGATTAACGTGGAGGATGCTATTACTGATCCATCTTTCTCCACGTTCGATTTCTTCGGCTCTACACTTTCACTCCAATCTGATCCAGAGCTGACGATTTCTTTTGTGCTACCGGATCCCGATCATTTATTTCCATATCTCTGGCCGGTAGCAGACACCCGCCTGATTGCATACCTGGGTGTCTTACTGTACACTGTTGAGTTCGTCGTTGTTCTCACACCGAGACTGCGACGACAGTACGCCATTCGCCTTACCGATGCCGTCCTGAACCTTGATACTGCATTATCCTAGCCTTGGCGCCCAGCTAGGGGCGTAAAATCTAGCGCTTGTTGAGAGGCACCTCAACATTGTACTCTTTTGTATATACGTGTTTCGTCTTATTTTGATCCTTCTTTCTTCCGTTCTTGTTTTCACCCCAGGTCTCGCTTAGGATTATCTTTGCTATACTTAGGATATTGCTCATCCTAAGTATAGGGGGGGTGGAAACACCGGGTTGTTCATTCGTCTGTTTCATCACTTCTATTTTGTTGCCTATACTTAAGATTCTCCACCTTAAGTATAGGGGGAGTGATGCCCTCCTTCTTGTATATATTCGTGATTTTCTTCGTGTCTATCTACCCCTGGTTTGCTGCCTATACTTAGGGATATTTTACCCTAAGTATAGGGGGGGGGGGCAGATTCTGTATCTTCTTCACTCGGCTTTCCCTTCATGAACAGCTTGCTATACTTAGGATTAGTTAATCCTAAGTATAGGGGGGAAACCACCGAGTTCCTCTCATTCTATTCATTCATTCGTTCTTGTACATAGCCATTCCTTTTCACTTCCCTGTTACTAAGCACGAGTTATGTCTTCTTCATCGCTCTTGATCACTCTGAGGACATCGTTCGAGCTAAGGTATAGGGGGGGTGTGTATATATTCATATATACTTTAGCCATAACGCGTACTTTGTGTGAGTGTGTTAATAAATAAAATGGCTAAAAATCACAAAATTTAAAAAATTTTTCATGTACATAAACCTCTTTTAGCTTGCACATACGTAGCTAATGTACAAAGTATTTTTGTAAAAATGATTTCAAAATTCTTTTGTATAAAGCTTGTGTAAATATTTTTGTATCAAAATTATGTACATAGTACAAAATTTTTCCAAAATGTTTTGAAAATCAAAAGTTTGCAAAAATCTTGTGTAAATGTTGTAAATATCTTTTTGCAAAACTTGCACCTCATGCATCATCATCATCCATGATTTCAAAACATTTTTCAAAAATTTTGCATGATTGTAAAACATTTGTAAATAGCATCTTGTGTACATATATGTATATAGTTTTTCCTGGACGAGAGTTGACATTTAAACTAAGCCTGGAATTAAATTGAGAAATGGAGCTTGAATAAGATCTTAATCCACTTAACTTTAAGAGGAACCTTATAGGACTTAGGGTTAAGGCTTTTCAGGTCCATAAGGACTTAATTCTTTGAGTCCATTAGGCTATGAGCATATGTCATCTTGATGAGCCCTAAGTAGAGCACTTAACAACACACGCATGACTCTTAGAGACAATGGCTTGACTTGCACCTGCACTTACACATGGCTCTCCACGGATGAGGTAGTGAGGAGGCAGTTTCCTTTGGCTTGGGGTAGCATATGAGGGTAGTACTTCTAGGCGGAACCTCTCTTCTTCTTCTAGTGAAGGAAGTGCACCTCAACTTGGTCTGGTGGTGATGAAGGCTAAAGACAGAAGCTGTGGGTTGCAATAAAGCTTCAAAAGAGGGATAGTCTACTGGCTCAAGGGGAAATTTCTTGTATATATGCTGCACCATGTAGATATGTTGTACAGAAGTCTTTGAAAAAAAAAGAATAATAAAAAGAAAAAAAAATGCAAAAATGCAAAAAGAACTCCAAAAAAGTGGTGGGTCGGATTGAAAATTTAATAACCCCACCGGAGTGTACATAGTCAAATAAAGCAAAGCTTATGGTATCCATGTTACATCTCATGAAGCTTGCAGCGGGAGACCTAGCTACACTGGCTAGGCTTCCAAAACTCTATACTTCTACCCCCCTCTTCTTGAGCCGGTTGCACTTGAACTTAGAAGGGAATACCCCGCTTCTCGAGGAAAGAGTTGCTAGACCGAGGCATTAGAGTTACCAGGTTGAGGGAGCTTGTTTCTTTGTTGCTTCTGAGGTGGGGAGCCACATATCACTTACACTGCTTGGAGAGATTCATGGTCATTAGAGTTTGTGTATGTAGACTTGTTCTGATCTGGTTTATTGAGGAGTCTTGCCCATAGATTGGTGGAACTTGGAGGCTGTTGAGTTTAAGCTGAAGTCTAAATAAGGTTCCGACACATTAATAATCCAAAGATCTGATCGAGCTCCATATTTCAATTTAATGAAGGAAAGTTTAATAACTCAACCTTGATCCATGTACATCCTGTTTTTCTTTTTCTTTTTCTTTCTTTTGCACTTCTTTTTCAAATAAGTGTTTGCTAAGGGACTAGCAAAGTATAGTATAGGGGGGTGATGAATACCCATTCATCACTCTTTATTCTTATATTTTAGCTACAAAAACCTATGCAAATGCATGTAGATATGTGTAAATAGGGAAAGTTAGCAAAAGCATGCATTTTTGTAAATATAAATAATTAGCATGTTTTTGTGCTAAAATAAAAGAATAAAGAAGAAAAAGAAAAAAAAGGGAAATATTTAGAATAAATATTGAGCAACCTAACCCAAGGGAGGGCTCAGCATGGGCCTGACCGCATAAAAGCCACAAGTAGAGAGAGATAGGGGCTCATGTGTACATATCTATGTAAATAAATAAATAATATTTTTCCTCAAACAAAAATATGTTGTAAATACTTGTATATATTCTGTACATATTTATAAACTATTGGAAACAAAATAAAAACTTAAAAATCAAAAAAAAATCCAAAAAGAACCCTTCATCATGTACATGGTCCATCAACCTTGTCTATTTCACCTTGTAAATAAACTTCTTTGTTTTCAAAACTTTTTGTAAATATTCTTTTTTATGTTTTGTGAATAAATAAAATAGAAAGAAACAAAACAAAAATTCAAATAAAAATTACAAAATTAAAAACACAAAAACATCTTGTAATATACCATGTATATAATTGTACATAAATAATCATTTCCCACATGTATAAAAATAATAAAAATAAAATAAAAATAGCCTTTTATTCCTAATTTTATCCTATAAATAAATAAAATATAAAATAGGAATAAAATTGTATAAAAATAACCAATTAAAAATCAAAATTGAAAATCATACATTGTACATATACCTATGTATAGCTATAATATGTAAATACCTTATTTCGTTTCCAAAAATTAATTAAAAATCACAAAAAAATAGAAAAAATTAAAACAAACATTTTTATGTTTTGAGTTTTTAAAAATTCGGCCATTAAAAGCCCCAAAAAAATCAAATAAAAATTCAATAATTGGCGGGCTCTGATTGGTCCACGGGGGATTGTTGACCCCCGGTCAACACCTCCCCCAGGACCACCAGAGCCGCGGATCTCTGTTTCGACCCGACTCCTTCCAATTACCCCCACCAGATCCGACCGCCAAATCACCAAACCCCGGGTCCGGATTGTACCTCTTGCATCCGGCATGCTCGCCGGAGCCCGCCCCCTCGGGATCCGCGCGCTCCCAAGCTCGCCCGATCCTCTTCTTCCCGGACCCCTAGCACTATAAAGCCCGAGCTCCGCCGCACTCTCACGCCATCTTTGGCTCCCCATTCTCTCTCCAGTGAGCTCCATCGCAACCAGCAAGGTGACAGCTTGCTTCCGCCGGTGTCGCAGCGAGGAGGAGGTGCTCAGACCATCGATCCGGCTGCCTAGCGCCGCCGTGCTCCGACGACCACCCGGAGATCGAGCCTCGGGCGTTGACGACCCTTGAGGCAAGGACCAGGAGCTAGCTAAGCTCCAGCCCAGTCTCCCGCATCACCCAGGTATCCATTTAGCCTAGCCATTTAGTGTAATTTCCGATTTCGCCCAAATCCATCCTCCGACGTGTTCCCTTGATTCCGGCCTACTCGTGCATTATTCGATCATCGGAACCCCCACACGCCTTCGCCGCTCCTCCACGCACGTTCTTCGCACTGTCACTCAACCCAGCTCGCCCCGGAGCTGGGAGTCGAGCTCCTCCATCCCCAGCTCGCCGGAGCTCCTTCGCACCGACCCACCAGCCACTTTCACTTCGCTTCTTTGGGTCGAGGCACTTTGCCCTCGACCCGCGAAGCCTTTGGCGTATTTTGCAGGTCGAGAGGAGGGCATCTGAGCCCCCCTCTCATTCAGGCCGAAGGCTCACCGCCGCCGAGCTCGCCGGAGCCCCTCCAGGGCTCAGGTGGGCCATCGGAGGCTACCACTAGCTGCGGGGCTTCACGCGGACCCGTTCCGATCATCAGGAGCAGCTGAGGAGGAGTGCAGTTCACGCAGGAGGCCGGCGAAGTTCGCCGGCGTCGAGTTCTTCCATCATCCTCCAGAACCGTCCGATGAGGCCTCCGCTCCAGTCTTGATCTCAGTCGTCCATCTTTCGAGGAGCCGCGACCGTTGATCATCCAGAGGATCTCATCTGGACCGTTAGTAGCAGAGGAGAGAGGCACCTGAGCCCTAGCCGTCAGATCACCCACGTGGCCTCGCCTCAGCCGTCGATTGAGCCCAGAGACAACGAAGGAGAGCGCCAGCCATCTAGGACCGTCAGATCACCCACGTGGCGCGCATCTGGCCGTCGACGAATAAAGGGGTAAATTACTTAGGCCCCCCTCTTAGTTTGTCTTTTTCGTCCTAGTCCTGTAAATATTTTTAGAACTTTATTTACGTAGGGTAAATTGCATGATGGACCTTGTGCTTAGTTTTATTTGCATGTATGCCCCTGTGTGTATGTGACCACGTGCTTCGTCACGTGTTTAGTTGGGCTTTTTACATCGTTTATCCTGTAGATCTGGGTTGTTATGAAATGAAGAAATATTTTATGGTATTTGCAGTTGTGCCCCTGTGAGCGTTTTTATTGGACATGTGCGGATTTTAGTGGGCTTTTTGCACCCGTACCCTCGGACTTTTTGGTACCAGTTACCAAAAGGTCCCAGGAGTGGGTTTTTATTACAAAGAGGTCCCTGAGTGCCCCAGCCACGCGCCACGCGCGTGACTTGCTGGGTATTTTGCACCTGGGCCCCCAGATCCTCGGGTATTTGCACTTACGTCCTTGTGCACTGTGCCCACTTTGCATTTTTGAATAAAATATCAAATTACCTCCAAATCCCATGAGATTTTGACACCTGGCTCCTGCCATGGTGTAGGAATTTTAGGGATTTTTGAGGACATTTCTGAGTTCTTTTACTATTTTTAAAAATTCAAAAACCTACTTTTTAGCTACTGTCTAGGTTTGAAAATACCAAAAAAATATAAAACCCCCACCAAAAATTCTAAAAAAAATTAGCTACTGTTTCTTGCTTGTTGTTTGATTTTCTAGCCAATTTTGGCTATTTTTCATTGCTTAAAAACCCTAAAAATCTAAAAACCCCTAAAAACTCATAAAAATTATACTAAATAACATAAAAATCCAAAAACAATAATTAAGGTGCCTAAATTTTCCTTATTCTTTCTAGATTACAGGAAAATTACCTCAGGGCTTGTTGAGATCCATAAATATTTTATTTTTGGGTCTTAAGCCTTGCTGGACAGTACCTTTCATTTTTAGCACTGTTTGATTTTTAGAAAATAATTTACCCATTAGAAAAAATATCAAAAATTCACCAAAAACATTTAAAAACTTAAAAAACATAAAAACAATTTTTCTGGAATTTTTGCTTGATTTTTGGTGTGTTAAATAAATTGCTTAAGTGTGCTTGTTTATACTTTCTTTTATTTCCTTCACATATTAAAAATCCAAAAAAATTTAAAAACAATTAAAAACCACTAAAAAAATGTTTTCTCCCTTTTTCTGATTCTTTGACTACTTCGTAGGCCTTCGGCCAATCCGTGCTCCTTGTGTTCGACCCTGGGAGCTATACCAGGTTAATCACATAGCTAGACCGCTCGTATTTGTTTTGATTGATTTGATCTCTTTGAGTGGTTGATTTTTCTTGATATACCCATCCGATTGATTGAGGTCACAACGACCATTCCTTTGCCTTTGCCTTAGTCACTCGGAGTTTTGGGGTTATCAGTGCTCCTTGAGTCCGACCCTGGTCGCTATACCAGGTTAATAAAATTAGCGAGGACCGCTACTTGATTTTCATTGTTTGATCTCCTTATTTAGTTAATCTAGATCTTTTTCTTGATTGACAGAATCCTCTCGATCCGGGTCGCAACGACCCGAGAGTGATTATTTTTACCTCATCTGTATTGAGAGCTTGAATTTTCACGGTCATCAGAATGGCGCTGTTGCCGGGGAGCACGGCTTAGTAGTCTTTTATATTTGCAGATATATTTTCTCTGCTTTATCTTTATATTTTTCTGGACTAACACACTTTTGTATCTGCTTCTTGCTTGGGTTCGAGGATCGAGGCGGCTTTTTCGGAAGCCGAAGAAACCGCAGGAGTCGGAGGCGGCTCTCTTCTTTACGGAGCCGCAAGAGAGCGCAAGGAGGAGGATCGAAGTGCGAGAGCTGCGGAATAGCCACGAGGATTGAGCCGTAGAATAGCCGTAGTTTAGATTTAGCTTAGTTTAGATTTATTTTCAGCACATATTTTATTGTAATAATACAAGGACAAACAATTGGACTTGGTTGATATCGGGGTCTGTTTCGCCGAGCACCGGTGTACTCGGAGGACCTCACCGCAATTTTCGACGATTTTGGATTTTTTACCATTTATTTACTGCTTATTTGATTTACGCGCTTTTAGCCCTATCTTAGGAGTTTTCTTTGATTGTGACGTAATTAATTAAAGCCAAATCCCTAATTATCTACATGTTCCTATAGATCGATAATTAGACTTAATTAATTAAATCACAAAGAAAAAGTCGGATTATTTGAACTCTACTCCACGTGCCTTGAGGAGTCACATACAGCGCGTGCAGGATCCGTTGTGGCGGACACCGAGTGGCTCCCAAGATAGGACTCCGAACTTAGGCTCGAGTACCCGACTACTGTTCTTCACAAGTAGAACTGCATTTTTTAGGACCGGTTTTCGCGTACGTCATATAGGTAGTTTATATTCTATCTTTATTTTATGCGCGGATCACTCTGCATGTAGACTGCTGGAGTCAGGTACACATTTCTTATTCTGTATGCATCATTGATTCCTGCGCATCGGCTTTCTCGTCTTCTCCCCCCGATTTTTCTCCTGATTCGTTAGACGTTGATTGCTTTGAAAAATATCTAAAAAAAGGAAAACTATAAAATTGAGACTGCTAAACAAACTTGACCCTAAAAGACACCTCACCTAAAATTCTGTCTTGGGGAGAGCAACCCCCTCATTGTCTGGTTTGATTGCGCGAGAGAGTGACCCGCACACTAGGCTAGAGCCACATCCGAGCCCTGATCAGACTACCGACCTTTTATACGGGACAGTCTGGTTGGCGGATTGGATTCCTATCAGATCACGTAACCACTCTGATATCCTGACATGATCACATAAATAAAATTGACAAAATAATTGACCGAGCTCTTACGGTCTTCAGCTCAGCGTGGAGTAGGTGAACCCGGGGTTTGTTTGCTCATCTTGTTTGTTTTCCAGATCTCATCCGTCCGACTCACCAGATCAAGATGATGGGCAGGAGGTCTCTGAGGCAGCCTCTGGCGGCACCGCTTTTTAGCATTCCAGCCCATTCATCTAGGTTGGTTCGTGAGAGCCCAGACCCGCTCTCCGAACCCGAGTTCGATTCCGCCCTGTTCCCCATTGACAACCCTTCTTCTATTCCA